>JAODAL010000393.1:0-322294 GCA_025379985.1 Phyllomedusa bahiana | reverse complement strand
AAAAAGAGGGTGTAGCGTGCAAGAATATGCCAGATCTGAATGGTTCCAGGCGGTTGCCTTAACTAGTTTGGGCTAAACATTCCAGCTCAGGAAAACACTAGGGAAAGACTGAATAAATTCTGCTTTTGTTAGAGCATAAACTGGCTATTGTTCTTTTTTCCAAGTACAAAAGGGAAAAAAAAAAAAAGGGAAAACCCCCCCCTTCCTCATCACTAAAGTCGGAGATATTTAAATTGTTTAATGCTCTAAGCAAACCATCAGAAAAAAAGGGGGCATTTTCCCTTTTAATGGGGTTTTTTGTAAAAAAAGGGGGGGGGGAAGGGGCACAACCATGCCCCAGGATAAGGGAAAAAGGACCAGATGATTCCCCTTCACCCTGGTAAACAACACAGACACCAAACACCAAAAAGAAATGTGGTAGGATGTGCCCACAACATTCATTAGGCCTCGTTCACACGGCTTATTGCCAGCGAATTTGGGCGGGGAGGGAATTTCGCCCCGAAATTTTTATCCCGGCACCGGGCAGCCGTGCGGGCGGGGGGGGGGAGGGGGCCAGCATCTCGCCCCCCCATAAAATTTCCCATTATCTCCCGGCGCTAAAACGCCAAAAAAAATTTTCCATTCATTTTTCTCCCCCCGGGGCGTTTTTTCGCCGAGCGGGGGGGAGAGAGGGAACCAAAGTTTCTTATGAGAACTGGGATTACCATAGTTACGGGGAGGGTTGAACCCGTACGCACCCGCAAATAAACGGCACAGTAGGGCCCCAATCACCCCCAAAAATAACCCAAATTGAATGGGGCCCTTTTAAAGGGGTTTTTCTCGCTACAATAAATTTGGGTTTTAATTTAAAGATCTTTAAAAAAAAACAGTTTTGGGCAATTTTATTTTTCATTACAAATGTCCTCTAAATTTTGAGCACCCCTTTTTAGTTTTAACTACATCAGCTTCTCAAATCTCTAAAGCAGCTACCTTTTTTGATCCTTATCTTCCCTGTCAGGTCGAATCCCTAAACACCTTTGAAACAGGTCAAGCAGAGAGCCCCCCCCCGCCCAAATCTTCTTTAGTGGAAGGGGGGGGAGGAGGACTCTGGCGTCTGTGTCCGGATTAACCCTTTTGGGGCCCTGCTTCCTCCTGTCTCTACACGATAAAAGGTGACAGCATGGGCCCTTTCCCGTTACTATAATCTGATATGTCTTTTGGGAAATGTGACTATTTCTAATTTCTATACAGATCAAAGGGGGATTTGAATACTTTTTTGGTTTTCCTGTATTAGGGACACAACCTGAGTATAGTAAAACCCCTGCCCTTGTTGTTTTCTGGAATGTGGGGACTTGTAAGCTAAGCAGGGGAAAATAGGGAAAACTTGCATCCTCTCTGCTCAAATTTGCAACCACTTTTTACACTCATAGTCACCCCCTCCTGCAACAGACCTAGGGAGCACAACAGGGTAACTCGAGAGCAAACCCCCTCCCCCCCCCTGTATTTGAAAATTTCAAACTGCCTGTGTCTGATGGGAGGGGGGAAAAACAGGGAAAATACAGACCAAGGGAACAAAGCCCCTCAGTTCAAAATTAAACCCGGGCCCCTGAAAAGGTTAAAGCCCCGTAAAGACAAAATCCTTTTAAAGGGAACCCAAAAAAAAAATGAAGCCACCAGAAACCCTGTGATCACATTGTAAAATTTCTTTTTAGGCCCGCTTTTGTATTACATTTGTTTTCCCGGAAAAAATTTGGGGACATCAATATAAATTTACAGCAACTACATGAATTGTCAATTTTTGGACTCCCAAAATTTCCAGGGAGCCCCAAAAAAGTTTTAAAACATAACCCCTAGTTCCCTCTTTGATCCCTTGTGGCCATTCAATAATGCTGAGAGGGTAATATGATACAGTTCCCTGCAGGTCTGACTTCTAAGGAACAGAATTAAACTGTTTCTAAGGAATCAGGGCACGGGCCTTTTTTCTTTTAGCCATTTAATTGACACTCCATATTCAGGTTTAGTGGAAACAGTCGCGCTTCATACTTAAAAGAGAGCTCCCCTTTTGTAAGATATTTACAATATTCAACGGTTTCAATCAACATAAGATGTTGAAAGTCTTTGTTAATACTTTGGTTTACTTATTTTGTATGACTATGTCATTATATAATGTTTTATCCTCTGTTTGGACAAGAAACGTAGGGCCACATGTATGAAAAGTGTCTAAGTCTAAAACTCCCATTGCAACCAATCAGAGCGCCCCTTTCATTTCATATAGTACTCTGGAAAAAGAGAGAGGCGCTCTGATTGGTTGCAATGGGAAACAAAGTGATTTTTAGACCTGAGCACTTTTCATACATGTGGCCCTTAATCTAAAAATCTGCTGACAACTTGTTACCAGAGAGCAGTGCATTATGGGAGTTCAGATGACTCTTGCAGTTTTAAAACCCTGCTGTTAGTCACGTCTGTTTCTTTAGTTCTGATAAAGCACATATAGACTCATAAAAGGAACAGCAAAAAACAACATTTAACTGAACATTAGTACAAAATGAGCAAGGCCGTATTTTACATTGGACACCATAACCATAACCTAAGGTGGCCATTTTTGGGGGCAGCATATTGAGACATTCTTTCTCCAATAACATTCAGATATTTTTCAGGATTTTTTTCCCAACACTTTTGCAGAAGTTCCTATACATGTGCTTCACTTGTATGTTGTCTTGCATATACCGGTCAGTTTATCCGACCGGTATTTGTCTGGTTTGTGTGCCGTCCCCACGGCCCCAGGGGGGACGGCTTTTCTCTGCGATGAGCGGAGAAAATCCCTCCCCCTTCCCATGCACATATTCCGTCCGAAATCCGGACGGAAGAATGTGCATGCACAATATTTTTCAGGCGGCTGGCGTTTTAAAAAAAGTGGGGACTGCTGCACGGGTTTTCTATAGCAGCCCGTTGTGCTCATTTGCAGCCGGTTTTTAAGACGGTCTGCAAAAACGCAAACCGTCTGAAAAACCGGCCGCAAACCCGTGCCGTGGAGACATGCCCTTTTATCCTTTTATTTAGTTCATCCCAAACAAAACTCAACCGGGTTTAAGTCTGGAGACTGTGCAGACCATTACATTCTTTGAAGTCTACCAGGTTCTTCTTGTCTTCATAGGTGATTGTGAAATAACCTAGAAGTAAAGTTTAGATCATTGTTCTGCTGTAATTCGAACCCCTGACCAACTAAGTATATATCAGAGGGTATTGCATGGTCCATTAAAATGCTGTGATAGCTCTTTGTGTCCAGTCTACCAATCACCCTGTACAGGTTGTCAACTCTGGATCTGGCAAAAGAGCCTCAGACCATCACGCTTTCTCCTCTATGTTTGACATTTCGTGTCATGTACTATCCTGTCACCTACTCAATGATATAAAAAACCTGCATGGTATACCAAGATTTCAAATTGTGATACTTTAGTCCATAAGACATTTTAGTAGTCTTCTCTAGGTGGAGTTTGGCCCAGGTAATTTTTTTTTAATTTCGCAATCTTAGAAGTGACTTCCTCACTGATACTTGACTTGTCAAACCTGCAGATAGAAGTCTTCTCTTCATAGTTGAAATGGAAACCTGTTTTCTTGCTTCATTAAGCTGTGCTTGACGATTTTGAGCTCTGAGGCATAGATCACGCAAACTGTTAGCTCTCAAAAACTTGTCATCTGATTTTGTAGTGGTCTTTGGTCTGCCAGACCTCTTCTTGTCAGAGTTTCCTTCAGTTATTAAGTGCTTTTTCATGGTAAAGGAAATTGTACTGACTGCCATCTTGGCAATATCTCTGTAGGAAGGACCAACACTTCTATGGGTTATAACTGTCTGCGTGTCTTCTTTTGTTAATTGCCTTTTTGCCATTATAATAGCAATGTGCTCTGTACTGAGGTGAAAAACTGTCCAAACCCTGGGTGTAATGCAGTCTGATCTAATACTGGTTAAGTAGAATCAGAAGGTTTAAAACTCATCTCCAAACGTTGAGACATCCATAGGAATAGTTTGCATCCAATTTCAAACCATAATTTAATTTCTGTGTTGTACAACAGATGTTCTTGATGTCTTCCCTGAAAAAAGCCTTTTGGTTTAAATCTGCAACTCAAACTATTGTTGCATTTGAGTTGTTCTAAAACTTTTGACCAGTAGTGTATATTTTTTTATCTGGTACTAATCGTTTTACCAACCCCCCACCTTTGGACTTTTGATAAGATCTAGAGTGTTTTATGGGGGTAAAGTACAGGATTTTTTAGTGAGCTACAGATTAGAGCTGCAGTGCTGAATGAATGCTAGGGTATTCAGGCACTTGCACATCGCTACCTCAAAATTTACATTGTCCCTGCTGAGTAATGGAGCAGTTTGAAGCCTCAGCTGGCTGCTGTTCTACCAATCAGCCTATGTATGCATGGATAGAGAGGAGCATTTTTCACCTTTTTCTCCTCAACTGCTAGCAATTACTTCTGATGTGCAACTTACTCCCACCACTTACTGCTTCTGCTCACTAATAGCAGCAGTTGCCTATATCCACCTCTTTCCTCCCATGCTTATAATGCAAAAAAAGTAGCTAAAACTTCTTGTTGTTGTCTTCTTTTGCCCTGCTAAGATTTTACTAGCTGGGATCTTATCAATAGCTGCCCCCACTTTTGTCTAAGGATAGAGGGATAAACAAAATAAGGACATGGAAGATCTTAGTTGTGAGGAAAGGTTAAATGAAATCAAATTAGAAGAGAAGAAAATACATCTAAGGGGAGACATGATTGATTTGTATAATAATAAAAAGTGTATAAATGACCCTACAAAAATATGGTGAACAATTGTTACATGTAAAAACCATCAATGGACAGTTACCGTATAATGTTATATACCAGTTCTAAACAGGCGCTCTGAAGACCATATAAGTGAAAACAGTACAGTTAAAATCCCATGACTCACAAGTGATGGCTTCTCTATCTGCAGTTATTCACTTTTCCATCTGGTTCAGACCACCGTAAAGACTTCCTCCAGCCTCTACTTGTCTATAGAATTTGCTATCCAGACATCCTTGGCTCCTCACTTTTCCAGAAACTTCCCTGCTTTTTACCAATCTATATCAAAACCAAACCCTTCTTCTACCCCAATGCTGTACTGGTTTGTACCCCATTTCCCCCTATTACTGTGTCTGCTATATTGCACATAAAATATAAATATAGCTTTAGTTACTCCCAAAAATTGTACCACATAGACAGCATTCCAGAAACAATGGAGCTATATATCTAATACCCCCCTCAAAACAATGATAGCATAGTGCTTTAGTACATAGTATTTTTGTACCCTACACATTAAAAGTGCCCACACAGAATTAATTAATGTTACACAGACTTCTCTCATACTCCCCTCTCTCAAACAAATCGCTCTCTACGGTCACCCTTCTGTACAAAGCTTGCTTCCCATACCTCTCTGTGTGATGCAGACTGCTTCCCATATGTCATCTGGTTCAAAACATCTCTCTCTGTGCACAGAGGGTCCCCTGCCCCTGCTTCATAAAAAATGATCCCTTGTTTTCCCTTGTTATCGGGACTGACCCACATGCCCCCTCCATCATACAGACTGCTACCCATACCCTACTTCTCACATTCAGACCGATATGTACATGTCGCATGTTTGTATATATGTGTGTTTATTCATGGGGACAGTGATGATCTCCAGATCTTTCAATTTGGGATGGGGAAGAGGATGGA
The DNA here is from genome assembly GCA_025379985.1 of Phyllomedusa bahiana. Lineage (NCBI taxonomy): Eukaryota > Metazoa > Chordata > Amphibia > Anura > Hylidae > Phyllomedusa > Phyllomedusa bahiana. Next base: position 316,579 of record JAODAL010000393.1, on the reverse strand, counting down.
GGCGGGGGTTTAATCTTGCCCAAAAAAAACAAAAACCCATATCATTAAAGGAGTTGTCTCATACGACTTTCAGCTGTCAGTGTCCTGGTAAGTTGAACTGAGGGCGTGTTCTTGGTCTGTTTCTTCCTGCTTCCCTTCCCCCTCCCATCAGAAACACAGCAGCTACTTTAAAATTATTACAGGGGGGGGGGAGGGGGTTTGCTCTCTGAGTTACCCTGTAAGTTCCTAGCTTCTGTTACAGTTGAGCAGGGCTATCTTGGTCCTATTTCCAGAAATTCAAGCTTTTAAATCTATATCAGGGGGATGCACCTTCTTTTCCCCAATGCTTAGGGTTTTTACATTTCCCCATTCTCCAAGAAACAAACAAGTAACAGTGTTTAGTTACCCCAATTGTACCCTATACAGCACGAACATGGAAGTATTTCAATCCCCCCTCCTGATTTTTTGTATAGTATTTTGTATCTCACATTAAAGTCCCCATACAGATTATAGTAAAGAAAAGGACTTCTGTCACATCCCTATCTGTCAAAGACAATGCTTAGGAATTCGATACAAAGGGTTAATCCATGCCTCGGAGACAGACGCCCAAGTCTCGTCCTCCCTCTCCGCCCTTCCCATCCCTCCCTCATAAAATTCTGTGCGAGGGCTTCCTCTGCTCAGCCCTGTCTTCAAAGGGTCCTCCATCATTCAGCCCTGACACCATTTCCAGATTCAGGATTCAACAGGTCGGTATTTGTATTTAAAGCTGATGTGTAATTCTAACAGGGCAGCTCAAATCGTAGACTTTTTAATGAAATATATTGCAAAGCAGCTGTTGTTTTAAAGATCTTTAATTAAAACCAATCATATAAAACCCCTTTAATGTACAATTCTCCAGTGTCTTCTTGGTATCTGATTCTCTTTAAACTGTTTTAATAGACTATGGAAAAACAATAGAATGAGACAAAGTGGAAAAAAATCTGAAAAGAATAGTGATCTTTAAATATGTGGAATTAGGATCTGTCAACAGCACTAAGTTAACTAGAACCTATTTTTCACATGATGTTAATAAGCACAGCCAGTGCTGAAAATAATTTGATTCAATTCTATACAAATGTTTGAAACATTGATTACAAATGTCCATGAATCACTGTATATTAGTTCCTACTGCATTTATCAGGTTTACAATCTGTAAGAAGGCCTATCTGTAGGTGAAGGTGAATCAACTGATTTTTTCAATGGACTTGGTAAATGGCTAAGATGAAAGTGGAGTCTAAGTAGTTTACACCCTTTAACCCCATCTACAGAGATCTGGTCTGCCCTGCAGAGTGTTCCTAGATCACTAACCATAGTGCAGTTTGAAATAGATGGTTTTCAGGCAAGAGGTCTTTGCAGACAGCAGGATGGAAGAGTAGCTATGTAACAAGCTAGGCCTTAACCAAAGAATCACAAACTTAATATGACTTTGCAGTACACTGTGAGGAAAATGACAAAAGATGACAAAAGTCACCTACCCCCCAACTCAGTTTGCAGGATTGCAAAAGTCACCCAAGCCCCTCACTGTGCAACACATGCCACGAGGAAGCCATCAATTAGGAAAAAGGCATGTTCACAATTTAGATGCGAGGCCTGACTGCTCCCAATCCATACATTGGAAACAAGCCCAGCAGGGAGTCGAAGCATGAAATGATTGTCCGTTGATTTCATTAGCACCTTGCCCAGGCTCGTGCTCCCATACCCCAGCTTCAAAGAGATGGAGGAGTCTCAGTGGGGCCGATATTTCATAAGGATTTATAGAAGAACCATGCATCACAGGTCCACCCCAGTTTCATATTTTTAAATATGAAACTTCCCACATGCATAGCTGTCACTCCCGTGTTTGTAGGGTACATGGGTAGGGAAAAATGGAAGGCTTGGACAAGGAACGTAGCAGAACACCAGTGTTTGGTACCAAGTCGTAGTTTAGGCCCATCAGGTTCTGATGGTATCACTGGCTGGTTCTGTTCAAGTGCTCTGCTGCAATATGACCCATTTTGTGTCCGAAGCCAAAAACTGCATGGCCTGAGAGGGAGGATTTTTTTAGTGAACCGTCCCAACATTTGGGTTGACAAAGGGTCCCCCATGGGATGCCCCAAGCAGTTTTTTTTCTTTTCCGGTAAGGGCCCAGATGGTTTTGCTTTAAAACCAGGAGGGGGGGGGTTTTCCCGAAAAACCCGCATTCCGGAACAAAGCCAAACATCAACACCCTCCCACAGATGGGTTTTAACGCAAAGGCAACCCAAGGTAAATGCACATTTGCGCCTTTTTTGTCTGATTATACTATTTAATTTGACTTCTGACATTATAATAAAAATTATATATATTTTATATATTATATATATATATATATATATATTATATATATATATATCCCCTTGTTTTAATTGTTTGTCTAGTCTGCTCACAAGGTGATTAAATCTTTAAACTTTAATCCTGAGCGTCCTGTTGTCTTGATCATCGATTTCACGTGTCCGTTTTTCTCGGTCTGGCAGTCCACCTTGGACAGGGGTTAACTGTGAAACCGTATCTGGCTGACCTTGTGCACAATGTCACGATAAATCCTAAGTCAGGCCGTCGATCCTCGAGTGGCAACCTAATGTTCAGACAAGCACAAAGTAGGAGTGTTCCTTTTATCTTACATTTTTATATTACTTGGGAGTGCAGAAATAGGTGGAGAAGGAAATTAGTGGCTTTCACTTGCCCTTCAAATGTCAAGACACACACTTTTAGGTACCAGAGAACCATGATGCTGATGGTGGTACGGTGTTTGGAGCACCTTGCTGCATGGAATGGTGATGAAAGTGGTATGCTTCTTCATGACACAAACCAAGGATATCAGTTTTCCAAACAAATATACCATTATAATATAATATAAAATATGAATATGGATTTGAATTTCATATAAAATGTGGATTAAAAGAAGTGTATTAATGAAGGTACTCCATTTTGAATTAGGCTATTTTCTGAGCCTAGTATAATATTAACTGCACATACAGTTTATATAATTTGCTAGAATACATCAGGTATTAAAGCAGGGCTAAAATAATAATTTGTCATGATAAACTAGTAGTCATGCTCCTATAACCTAGAGGGTACAGTCCATATCTCTAGGGAATTGTACTCATGCTGCACATTATATTGGTGAAATATAATATAGGATTGGTGCCTTGGGCATGTAATACATTTTAGTAGGGGTACTTGTATAATGTTTAGTTTTACTAACCCTACATTACAAGAGTCTACTAGATCTGCCTAGGTTGCTACTAATATAGCTAACTCTTGAAACTCGATTTTGGAAGCATTTTCATACCTTTATTAACACAGTTACTTTGTTTTTGTTGACACTAAAAGTGAACTGATACAACTTAAAGGGGTTTTCTTACAATGATTAGCTTTCAACATGCAGAGAAAGACTATTATCAAATACTTTGCTTTTTAATTGCTTTGTTGAAGAGATAAAAGTGGTTGCCAACCATCTCTCTCTCCTCCCTCTTATCTGATTAGCTGGAGACTGCTGTCCGTCCATGGTGAGTCATGCCCTGCTGTGTTTAACCTTTAGGAATGAAGCATTGTTTCTTTAAGATAAGGATACGTTTTCACTCTTTAGAGCTCTGTAGTCTTGTGTGCTACATATTTTACATCTGCTGCAGTCATTTCAATGTAACAGGCTCAGCTAGGAATAGCAGAGCTGATATGCCAATCACTTCCCTAAGCCTGCCCATAGACCTGCCCACATAGACCCGTCCACACTCAGGAAGTGTGAGTCTGAAGCTGGCAGTGGCTCTGTGACACATGGTGAGAAAACCCCTTTTGAGTGAGATCTGGTGAAATTACCAAATAGAACCAGTGACCGGGCTTTGAACCTTAACGACTTAGACGTAATCCAGACGTCCAAGGTGGTTTGGGGATTCACGAACCTGGAAGTATGGATACGTCCTGAGGATCGCGGCGAACTCTAAAGCAGAGTTCGAGGCGATCTGGCGCGGGTGTGAAGCTGTATATTACAGCTGACATCCCGCAGAGTCAGGCCCCGGAACAGGATCTACTCTTGGGGGGGGGGGGGGGAGGTTTTCCCCTTAATTATCGCGACGTTAGGGTAGCAATTAACTATGAGAGTAGTAGGAGGTGTGCGCTGCGCCGGCGTGCGGTAGGAGGCTGCATGCGCTAGGATGGGGGGGTGGAGAGTGGGGGGGGGTACGGGGGGGTTGGTGGGGGAGGGCGGGGGGCGGGGGGGGGGGGGGGGGGCCGGAGAGGGGTGTGGGGAGGGGGGGGGGGGGGAGGGTTGGGGGGAGGGAGGGAGGGTGGTGCGGGAGGAGGGGCGTGGGTGGGGTGGTTTCGGTGGGGGGTGTGGGGGAGGGATGGTGGGGTGGGGGAGGGGGGGTGTGGAAGTGGGGGGGAGACGGGTAGGCGGGAGGGGGCGGGTGGGGCGGTTGTAGGGGGGGTGTGGCGGGGGGGGTGTTGTGGGGGGGGGGTGGGGGGTGGGGGGGGAGGTGGAGGTTGTGTGGGGAGCGGGTCGGGGGAGGGGGAGGGGGAGGGGGTTGGGTTGGGTGGGTTGGGGGGGTCTGTTGGTGAGGGGGGGGGGGAGGGGGGGGGGTTGGTTGGGGGCGCTGGGGTGGGGGGGCGGGTGGGGGGGGGGGGGTGGTGGGGAGGGGAGGGGGGGTGGGGTGGGGGGGGGGCGGTGGTGTGGGGGTGGGGAGGGGGGGGGGGGGGTGGGTTGCGGGGGGGGGGGGGGGGGGGGTGGGGAGGGGGGGGAGTGGTTGTAGGGAGGGGGGGATTGTTGGTGGGGGGGGGGGGGGGGGGGCTGGGTGGGGGGGGTGGGGGGGGGGGATGTTTGGGGTGAGGAAGGGGGGATTGGGGAGGGGGGGTGGGGGGGGGGGGGGGGGCGGGGGGGGGGGGGGGGGGGGGGGGGGTGGGGTGTGGTGAGGTTTGGGGTGGGGGTAGGGGGGGGGGGAGGGGGGGGTGGTGTGGGTGGGGCGGGGGTGGGGCGGGGGCGGTGGGTGGGTAGTGGGGTGGGGGGGGGGTGGGGTGGGGGTGCGGGGTGGGGGGGGTGGGGGTGGTGGAGGCGGGGGGGTGTGTGGATGGGAGGGGTGGGGTGGGTAGGCGGGTAGTGTGGGGGGGGGGTTGCGGGGGTGGGGGGGAGGGAGGGGGGGGCCGAGTGGGAGGGGGGGGGGGGGGGGAGGGAGGGGGGGGGGGGTGGGGGGTAGTGGGTGGGGGTGGGTGCGGGGGGGGAGGGATGTTGGGGGGGGGAGTGGTGGTGGGGTGGTTGGGTGTGGGCTGTGGTGGGGGGGAGACGGATGGGAGGGAGGGGGGGGTAATGGGGGGGGGGGGGGTCAGGGGGGGTTGGTGTGGGGGGGGGCGGGGGGAGGGGTGGTGGGGGGGGGGGAGGTGGAGGTGGAGGGGTTGTTGGTGTGTGGGGTGGGGGGGTTGCGGAGGGCGGGGGAGGTGTGGGGGGGGGAGTTGGGGGGAGGGGGGGGGTGGGGGGGGGTGGGGGGTGAAGGCGGGGCTCTTGGGTGGGGGTGGTGTGGGGGTGTGGTGGGTGTCGGGGGGGTGGGGGGTGTGGGGGGTGTGTGGGGTGTGGGTGGGGGGACTGGTCGTGGGGTATTTTTTTGTTTTTTTATTGTTTTTAGTAGATTTTAGCGTTATTCGCATTTTTGATTTTGGATTGGTTTTTTTCTAGTATATTTTTGTTTTTTTAATATTTTTATTTTGTTTATGTTTTTTTTTTTTTTTTTTTTTTTCCATCTTTTTTTTGTTTAATATTTTTTTTTTTTATTTTTTATTTTTTTTATTTAGGGCGGATCCGTGCGTTCCTGCCCTCTGAGAGACAGGCACGGAAAGCAGAGATGCACTTCGTGTATGTCTGTGACGTCACGATGCCCGGCCGTGCCCTGGTGGGCATGGCCCAGGCATCGTGATGCAGTTGTATAGGAACAGTCATAGCAACAAGCTATGCACTGATTTCTATTGTAGTCTATCATTCAAATCCCCTATTGGGGAAGTAAAATAAAAATGCAAAAAAGTGACAAAAATAGTAAAAAAAAGTGAAAAACAAGATAAAACACAAACACGAAAAATAAAGTAAAAATACGTACACACGCCCTTTTCCACCTTTACAAACGGCAATCGCCCTCAAAAGATCAAATAAATAAGAGTACCATATTTGGTATTGCCGCGTGCGTAAGACCTTTGACCCTATAAATCTGTCATGTTAAATTAACCTGTACGGTGAACGCCGTAAAAAAAAAACCTAAAAAAAAAACAAATCACAGAATTTAAGATTATTGTTCATCCGCCACTTAAATAGGAATAAAAAAGCGATTCAAAAACTCCCTAGAAAACCGGCCAAAGTTTACCATTAAAAGTCAGTTCATCCCGAAAAAGAAAAAATCCTTATACAGCTCTGTATACAGGAAAAGAATAAAAAAATGTATAGCTTCAGAAGATAGGATGCTTGAATATTGTTTTACAGGGAATTAAATAAACCATTTTCTTTTTTTAAAGTGCTTTCAACATAAAAAAAACTATATAAATAGGGTATCCGCCAATAATCATAGCGACCCAAAGAGTAAAGCTAACTTATCACGGATACTGCACGTGAGCCATGTTAAAAATAAAAAGCACTACGAGGATTGCAGTATTTTCTTCACCCTGCCTCCAAAAAATGGATTTAAAAGCGATCAAAATGCCTTGTCCCACAAAAATGATCCTAATAAAAACGTCAACTCATCTCCAAAAAAAAGTCCCTACAACAGCTCCAAGCACAGAAAAATTTAAAAGTTATGGCATCTCAGACTATTGGCGATGCAAAAAACGTATTTTCCTGGTTGATTAAAAGTGTTTTTATTGTATAAAAAGCAGTAAAACATAAAAATATAACAAAAGTTGGGTACGGTGTAATGTATTGACCTGTGAGTAAAGCTAACATGTCATATATTACCGTACAGTGAGCGCTCATAAAAATAAAAATAAAAAAACACTATCAAGATTGCTGATATTTTGTTCAAAAACATCTCAGAAAAACCTTAATAAAAGAACATAGGATCATATGCACCCCATATGGTACCAATAAAAACTTCAACTCTCATCCCGCAAAAAACAAGCCCATACACAGCTCTGCACACAGCAATAATAAAAAAGTTATGGCTGTTCAGAATAGACAACATAAAAACGCAATTTTTTATAGACGTATTTTCTACTGTGTAAAAGTAATAAAAAGAAAAAACTATATAAATATCTATATCTATTGTAATTGTACCGACCCCCTTAGTAAAGTATCAAATCATTTACACTGGCACGGCGGAATGCTGTTAAAAATTGAAACTCAAAAAAAATTGACCGAACTGCGTTTTTCCTCCATTTTCATTGCCCAATGCTCTCACAAAAAAAAACTAGGAACACCTGTGCATCCAAATGCTCAGTACACCCTAGATGAGATCCCTGATGGGTGGTGAATCCAAATAATGGGGAGACTTCTGGAATTTTTAGCCTGTTCTGCTACTATGGGGGCTTTGACAATGTGACATGGCCCCACCAAAATCTGCGTTCCTAAAGCCAAATAGCGCTCCTCCTATACGCCTGCCATGCGCCCAAAACCAGCAGTTTACACCCACATGTAGGGTATTTCCGAATTGGAAGAATTGCTTAACAAAGTCTTTTAGGGTTCTTTTTTTCAGGATTTCCTTGTTATATATGAAACATTTTTAGCTTTAAATGTGCAGATTGTTGAAAAAAAAATTTTTTTTAATTTTCACAGCCTTATGCTTAAAAAAATTTGTGGAATCACTGTGGGGGTCTTTATACTCAATGGCCCCCTGGATATATTCATTAAGGGGTGTAGTTTCCAATATGCAGTCTATTTAGGGGTGTTTTATTAGTTTTAGCACTTAGGGTGCTCCCAAACCTGAAATGGCGCCTCAATAAAATCTGTATTGAAAATGAGAAACCCATGAGTACTAGTAGGTGCTCCTCCATATTCTGGGCTTATGGGTGGAGGCAATAATGCCATAGGGCCACATATGGGATATTCTCTAAAAAACGGCAGACTGGGGGAATTGTATTAAGTGGCATTTTACCTAGTCACATTTTACCGTATTCCAGTGAATAATGGATAAATATTGAAAATTCTGCAAAAAAGTGAAATTTGAAATTTCACCTCACATTGTTTAATTTATGTGGAAATATCTGATGGTTATTTAAACTTCCTAAATAGGAGTAAATACCTTAAGGGGTTAGTTTCTCAGATGGCATCTCTTCTGGGGGTATCTAACATGGCGCCCCTCAAAGCCACTTTCAGAATGGTGTGGTCCTAAAAAATTATATTGCAAATTTTCTAGAAAATTTGAGGAATTACTTACTAAATTTCTAGCCCTACTTATGTCGTAAAAAAAAAAGAAGACATTTAAAAAAAATGATGCCAACCTATAGTGGTCATATGGTTGATGCCTAGTTATTAAACTATTTTGTGGTGAATAAATTATCTGTCTTGCATGCAGAAATTTGCAACTTTCAAAATCGCAAATTTTTCTCCAAAATTTTTCATGAAACTTTTGAAATTTTACACAAACAAAAAAAGGATTATATGGATAAAAATTCTTACTAACTTAAAAGCACATGTGTCACGAGAAAACAAATCTTGAATCAATTGAATAGGTAAAAGTGTCAAAAAAGTTATTCTCACTTAAATGAAACCATGTCAGATTTCAAAAATAGGGCTGTGTCGGAAGTGTCAAAACAGGCTGGGTCCTTAAAGGAGGTTGTCTCGCTTCAATGATGGGTTTTAATTTAAAAGATCTTTAAAAAACAAGCAGCTTTGCAATATATGTTCATTACAAATGTTCCTATGATTTTGAGCTAGCCCTGTTCATAGGAGTGATCAGTTTCTCAAATTTTCTATAAGCAGCCGAACTGTTGATCCTTTCTTATGGCTCGTCAGGTCTGTATGATCATCACCTTTGAAACAGGGTTCGGTGCAGAGAGCCCCTCCCGCACAGAGTGCTTCTGTTAGTGTAGGTGGGGGAGGGTAGGGACTCTGGCTTCTATGTCCGTGATTGCATAGATTAACCCTGTGTGTGCCTGCTTCCTCCTGCTCTCTACACAGATTGAGCAGAGATTAGGCTGATCAATAGATGTGACAGCAGGTGGACCCTGTTTGTTTCTTAATCATGATGTGTCTGTGGAGCTGTAACTATATTAATACTATACATTGTTGAAACAGTTCATGCTGTGCTGTAATAGGGACCACATCCTGAGTAAACACTTTGCAGCTTCCCTGCCTCTGTTTGTGAGGGTTTGTTTTGTTGTTGCTGGGGATGTGGAGATATGTAGCTAAGCAGAGGGTATAGGAACATTGCAGCCCCTCTGTTCTGCTATTAGCAATCATAGACCTCTATAGGCAGGCACACACAGGGTTAACTCTGGCAGCTATCCCCTTGCTGTATCGAAGTTAGGTCGGATAGCTGCCTGTGTGCCGAGGGGCGGGGGGAAGAGGGAGGGGGGACGAGGCAGAGTAGCTAGCACGCCCCTAATTCAACTCCTTTCACAGCAGAGGCTGAAAGCTATTAATGAGACAACTCCTTTAAGGGTTTAAAGAAGTTTTAGGATAATAGAATAGGTTTGGACGACTTGTTAGTGGTCTGTAAAGTGATCTGTTTTGGACAGATATCCAACAATGATTTCTATCATTAGGGTTGAAGGGGTACCCATAGGTCCTTGCAGACACTATTTCAGTGTTCAGTGTTTTCTGCCTTATGTAGCCTTTGCCTTCACTTCTCACTGATATAGAAAATGAGGCTCATAAAATTACATCGTAGTCTTCAGGAGAATATTAAATCTACCAAAATCTCAGTAGGTTGTAGTTCCCTGAGGACCTGTGTGTCTCCTAGTGAATCTCAATGTTTTTACTTATCAAGATCAGGTCTCGCCTGTTTCAGGTCTTGTTAAGGCTTTGAAGTTGCAGTCCACCATTTCATTTCAGTTGAGACAGTGTATCCGTTTCATCATTTTCGCCTTGTCTCTCTGGGTCACAGAGAAGCAATAGCCTCAGCTGTAGATTTTGTTCAAAGCCGTCATGTCAGGAGAGAGAAGAGCAACTTCCATTTTAACTCCTGAATTGCCATAAGTCGTCAACCATTTATAAAAAACTAGACTGATGACATTGCTCTCTCGTAGTGACTGCAAGGGAAGCCAGCTGATCAATGTATTGTATGTACCGGTATGATGGAAAGCATTAAACACTAAGGGTGACATGTATGATTTTTGGCATCCAAGCGCAATTTTTTTGCGTGCATTTGTAGTGTAGAATGAGCCTGAATCTATGAACATATTCTACTGCAGGTCATAGATTTAGCGCTTTCTAGCTACAAAGCGCCAATTCTGGCCCAGGTAAACCACTTTTAAAGTGCTCTACCTGTTTCAGCAGGTATGCGCCTGGATTTGCTGATAAAAAGGCATACATGTGTAGTTTCATACAGTTATTGTGTGACAGGCCTCCAGCACACCCCTCCATCTCAGGTGCATTACAAAGTGCCACGGGCGCTTTGTAATGCGCCTAATATTGGAGTGCGCCTGGTTAAAAATATAGTGAGGGTAAACGAACGAAAAAAGGTTCTGGCATCTTTTCAACCCGAAAACTGGCACAGGCCCGTTCATGCAGTTGCCTTAAATGTTATGTTGAGTTGAATTTCTATTTAGTCTTAAGGCCAAGTCTACACAGTTATGTCAGTCACTAAAAGTCCTGCCCACAGCAGAACAGCTGCTTTTTCCTAAAAGGGTTGTCTCACCATGCTGTTTCACAAGGCCAAAGCCAGCTTTAGACTCACACTTCCTGTTCAGACTGTGGGTTCTGCAGCAGTGATTATCAGTAGTGATGAACGATTACGTCGACTATCGTCATCGGGTCGATAGTGATACGGCTCAATTTATCTAGGACGATTTTCCGATAGTCGATAATAGATTATCGCCGATCACCATTAAGTCTATGGTGAGAACAACACCTTTCATTCTTACACACCCAAACCGGGCTGGAGAAGCTGGAATTAACATCCTCTACAGTCTTATGGTTACGTGCACGATCTTAGGCAACAAAACTCATAGGCTATAAAAGCCACAGAAAAAAAATCCAAGACACTTCACTATCATGTCTTGTTACCAGGAAGCATGGACCTTAAACCTGCTCACCCACAAATTAAAATGTGCCAGAAGGCAAGTATGAATTTGAACCCATCATTTTACTTGAACTGGACATTGGGACTATCCCATCCTGGAACGCTGCAATGAGCCCCAAAACCTGCATGACCCCAGATTAAAAAGTGCCGTAGAGAAAAAGGGAGTCTTTCAACCCCCATTGTAGTTTCACTGGACAGATAGACGTTCCCGGTCGCCAGGGCCACAGCAAGGAGCCCCCAAAACCTGCATGACCCAACAGATTAAAATAGTGCCGAAATAATAGTCTATCAACACCATTTCTAGTGAACTGGACCATTGTTATACCTTTCCCTGGGCCACAGCATGAGCCCCAAACTGCATGACCCCCAGAATTTAAAAAAACTGCCGGAAAAAGTAATCTTTCAACCACCATTTTAGTTGAACTGGACATTGACTTTACATGTCTTGTACCGCAGCTTGACCATTAAACCTGTCTGACCCACAGATTAAAAAGTGCCAGGAAAAGGAGTCTTTCAACCACCATTCTTAGTTTGAACCGGTCATTGAACTATACTGTCTGGGCCACAGAATGAGCCCCAAACCTGCATGACCACCGATTAAAAAGTGCTGGAAAAGGGTCTTGCAACCACATTTTTGTTTCACGGGACATAGCTATCTGTCCTGGGCCACTCAGCATGAGCCAAAACCTGCATGACCCAGATTAAAAGTGCGGAAAAAGGAGTCTTTCATCCACCATTTTAGTTTCACTGGACATAGACAATAGTTTTTTGCACTATAATACCACTGACGCAGGTGACTATCAAAATTGCTTATTCAAATTTAAGTCAAGGTGTCTCTATGAACAAAGCTAGACAGCGCCAAAGTGAGAAAAAAAACGTAATTAATTGTGTACGTATAATAAAACATGGTTTTTGCACCTATCAATACAACTGCGGTGATACAAAATTGCTCTGTATTCAAATTTAGTGCATGGTGGCTCTATGAACTAGTGACTGCGCCAGAGTGAAAAACACGTAATTAAATTTGTGTTACGGTTAATAAAAATGTGGGTTTTTGCATCTATCAATACACCTGCGGTGACGACAAAATTTCTGTATTAAAATTTAAGTGAAGGTGGCTCTATAAACAAAGCTGGATGCCCCAAAGTAAAAAACATTTAATTAAATTGTGTCGGATAATAAACAGGGTTTTTGCCCCTATCAATCCCCCTGCGGGATAAAAATTGTGTATTCAAATTTAAGTGCGGTGGCTCTTAACAAAGCGGATGCCCCCAAGTGAAAAAACCTAATTAAATTGTGTAAAATAATAAAAGGCTTTTTTTTGCACCTTCAATCCCCTGCGTGACTAAAAATTTTGCTTTTAAAAATTTAAAGTGCAAGGGCTTTTGAAAAAAGGGGACTGCGCCAAAGCTGGACCGGGTGTCAGCCTTTGCCCTTTAAATTCTAAAGGCCAAAGTAACTAAAAATGCAAATCCAATCTAAAATTTTTCTAATGTTCACCAAAAAGCATAGTTGTCTTTTTGGAAAAAATAGAAAAGTTTGCTGAGCTGTTTTGACAGAGCCCGAGCACACGTTATAGACACAGAAACACACGAGGCTAACAGGAAGGACTTTCTAGTAAAAAACGAGGTCCTGTGATTTTTTAACCAATCAAAAAAATACAATCCCAGTATGACTTCGCCCCCCAGTCACCCCTGCCTATTCTGAAAGTGATTTGGGGCCGCCAAAATGCGGGGAAGCACAGAAAATGGCTGATATTAAAAATTTTTGTGCAGATTTTAACCTAAATTATCCGTGATCGAAAAAAACCCCGATAAACATAAAAACCGTGCGATTTCAATTTTGTCGTTTAATAACGCTCAAACTAATTATAGATCAACTTGCGTTTCCTAGCTGAGTCTCTTTACTGAGACATTACTACTGGAGGTTTCTAAACAGCAGTGAACAAGGCTACAGGGCTCTAAAGGGTTCAAATTTGTAGGTAACATAAACAAGCTCAACTTGCATATAACACAAAGCAGGGAGTGGGCAACAATGCGGGCCACGGTTCTAAAGCCTGTTAGAGCAGAGAGAAGTGTCTGCTAACTAGGGAAGCTTGTGTAGTTTGACATTTGTTTCTGCTGTAAAAAACCAAAAAATCGGAAACTAACGACCTGGATCAGAACACTAAACAGGTTACTATTCAATTAAGACACTTTTGAAAACAATTGAAAGTAGAATTATTATCTAAATTTACCATACAATTGTCACGTCAAGGGGAAAAAAGTACCCCCGACTGGAACCCAGCCCCCTGTCCGCCTGCTTGACGTGTGCCTAGGCGGGGGAGAACGGCAAAATGGGGGACAGTCCCGGCTGCTAGAGTGTGGGGCCTCAGGGGGAAAATAGTTGAGAGTCCGGGTCCAAAAAAATCAGAAACCCAAGCCAAATCAAAAAAAAAGAGAAAACTTAAACAAGCCGCGGGTCCCCATTGGGGTGCGGAAAGCCCCCGTCCGAGGGGACCTTGTCCCCCCACAGAGCTGCCGCGAATGTTATCAGGGTGGGGACCTGATCACGCTGCAGAAGTTGCTCCCCGAGGCCCGGGGCGCCTAGCCCTGACAGTACCCTCCCTTTTAGGGGGACCAAGGGCCCTCCCCCGGTCTGGGTTGTCGGGGGGGGCCCCTGGTTCCCCCACCAGGGGATCAGCATGGATGAAATTTTTTTCCCGAAACCCCGACTCTCCTCAGAACATACCCCTTTCCAATGGACCAGGGACTACATGACCTTTGGGCCCTTTAAGAATCCAAAATACGGGAGACTTCATATTCTAACTCCCCCACTATGCAAACTGGAGGAGGAGGTCTAGAGGGCGGAGTCACAGGCTGAATATACCTCTTAAGAAGTGCACAATGGAACACATTATGCGTGCAGAGAGAAGAGGGTAATTTGAGATGATATGCCCCGGATTAAGCACCTCCTGAACCACATATGGACCTACAAATCACGGCGCGAGCTTACCAGAGGGAACTTTCAATTGCAGATTTCGGGTGGATAACCATACTTTATCCCCAACCGCAAACCCTCTAGAACAAAAACTCCGTCTATCAGAATTTTTATTCTGGATGCTCTAGGTATGAACCAAGTTCTTCTGAACTTGGGCCAAGACTGTGCACAGATCTTTAATGATAACATCCAACCCGCTGTGATCAGACGTAGCACGGGAAAATGACGCATGCCTTGGGTGAAAACCATGATTATAGTAAAATGGTGAGGTACCAGACGAGCTACTATCCTGATTGTTAATGGCAAATTCAACCAACGGTAAGTATTTTACCCAGTCTACCTGCTGATCCGATACATAACAACGGAGTTTTTTGTGTTACCATTTGATTTACCCTCTCTGTCTGCCCATTAGTCTCTGGGTGGAAGGCAGAGGAGGAGGACAGAGTGATACCCAGAGCCTTGCAAAGGGCTCTCCAAAATCGAGAAATGAACTGAACCCCTCTGTCCGAAACTATATTCTCTGGTAAACCATGAAGCTTGACAATGTGTTTGACAAAGAGTTCAGCAAGTTTTTTGAACGACGGTAACCCCCTTAAAGGAACAAGATGGCACATTTTACTGAACCGGTCCACTACCACCCAAATAACTGTTTTGCCCTCCTAAGGGGGAAGGTCAGCCATAAAATCCATGGAGATATGGGTCTATGGCTGTTCAGGTATAGGTAGAGGGCATAGTTCACCAGGAGGACGATTTCTGGGAACCTTAGCCTGAGCGTAGACTTCACAAGGTGCCACATAGGCCTCAACATCATGAGACAATGACGGCCACCAGTAAATACGAGAAATACGCTTTTTTGTGCCAGACACTCCAGGATGCCCAGATAACACGGAATCATGAAATTCTTTTAATACTCGTAGCCGGAACTGAGTGGGGACAAAGACCTTCGAAACAGGACAATTAGCAGGTCTCATATCCTGGTGGGACTTAATCTCAGTGGCTAAATCAGGGGAAATAGCTGAGACAACAGTCTCCTTGGGCAATATAGGTACCGGATCCTCCTGGGATGCGTGGCTGGCACAGAAGCTTCTAGATAGAGCATCAGCCTTCACATTTTTCGAACCAGGTCTGTAAGTAACAACAAAGTTGAAGCGCGTAAAAAATAATGCCCAACGCGCCTGACGTGGATTTAACCTTTTAGCACTCTCTAAAAAGGTAAGATTCTTATGATCAGTAAGGAACGTGAATTGAAGCTGGGAACCTTCGAGGAAGTGGCACCACACCTCAAAGGCCCACTTAATAGCCAACAACTCCCGATTCCCAACATCATAATTCCTTTCAGCTGAGGAAAATTACGTGAAAAGAAGGCACAAGGGCGAAGGTTAGTCATAGTAGCGGACCCCTGAGACAAGACCGCCCCTGTACCATACTCGGAAGCATCAACCTCGACGACAAAGGGTTTGCTATGATCTGCTTGAATCAACACAGGAGCTGATACAAAACACTGCTTAAAAGGAATGTGTCATCAAAAAAATGACTTATTGTTTAACTCACATTTTTATGTTAAACACATTTTTTAGGAATTTTTGCTTATTCTTTTTTAATTTTCCATATTACTTTCAATATTTTTTTATAATTCTTAAAGGGGTTTTGCCATGATGTAATGTTGACGTGGGATCCTCCAAAATGGGTTTTTAATCACTTTTCTAAATATATGTGATTACAAAAATTGCAGTCTGAGAGAGCTACAGGCTGCCTTACCTGCCCGTAGTTACTTCAAAGCTTCTATTAGATACGACCTGACAAGAGCTGCTGGCCGGGCTTGCACAGAGAACACTTCTTATCTGATGAAAGGGAGCTGAAGAAGCTTTCAAGGCACCGGGTAGAAATATGTTGTCTTTTGTATACAGAATCCACTAGTTTTTAGTGGTTTTATCTGAGTAGATCCCTGCTTTATCTGATGACATGAAGAAGCTTTCAAGCTGCTGTGGAGAAAAGGTGTTGTCTTTTGTATACAGAATCCACTAGTTGTAGTTTGATTATTTGAGTGAACATTTCACACAATCCCTTATGCGGGGCTCTGTGCTCTGGCTGTGTCTCTCTCTTTCTCAGCTAGCGTGGCCTGTTTACATTTGCTTCTTAGCAAATAAGGCACGTCCTGGCAAAACCCCTTTAAGTCCTGCAGTTTTCACTTTGGCCACTAAGCCTAATAACAGTCTGACACTTCCTGTTTCTTTTAGAGAGTTTTTTCAGCAGTCTGCTCATTATCAGTAAAAGCAGGGTCAAACTGAAAGGAGACACCATTGTGTACAGATAACACAGAATCCACCAGTCACAAGAGGAGATGTCACAGTTCCCCCTCTCCCCTCCCTTCACAGTGAAAACTATCCTATAGACGTCTAGGGGACAGAAAACTGTCTTAAAGGGGTGTTTATCGTTTGAGCTGCTCGTGCTGTCCAGCTAATTTTCCTCAGATTGAGTTTGAAATTCAGGGGCGTGTTCTTCCTCTCAGCAGGCGTTTTTTCCCCTCCCACGAGGCGTTGTCTCCCCCCCACTGAAGAACTGTGACATCATCATTTTGTTTAAAGCAGGGGATGCAGAGGGTTGCCCTGGATATAACAGCTCTGTAGCCTCCTGCCTGCTTATGTCTGCAGCCTTGAGGCTCCAAACTCCAGAAAGGGCAGCTGTCATATGTCTTAGTTTACACAAAAACTGAAAGCCTGCAGCTGTTAAGATCTCTGCTTCCTGTCAGTGAATGTGGAAAGCAAATCAGCTTTCAGAGAAGGCCATGCTCATCTTGTAACTTGGGCTGGTGGTGCAGCTGGTAGGCAGTGATAGATTTATTGTTTACAACAAAGGGGTTTGGGAGTTCTAGCCCCTCACGGGGTTTTTTTTTTTTTTTTTCCCCCAAATTACACATATGACAAACAGGGTGAGCGTCATAAGGGAGGCGGGGCTTGCTTTCGATCTGAGGAACAGAATGCCCTCTTTTTAAAGTTCAAAATGAACCTGTGAGGAGGTGAATCAACCTCTTTGGGAAAAGCCCTTTAAAACAGGCAGTAATTCCCAGATCATCACCATAGAGCTGAGATGTACATAGAGCCAGCAGACTCTGGTTTCACTAACGATTTTAACAGCTCAGAGGGGAGTAAACACAGAGGTAAGGCAGCCAATCACAGCGCAGGGGGCGTTGGGGCCCTGACGTTTTTCCCGTCTAGGGGCATATCCCAACAGGCTGAATGAAAATGTCAGCCACCAATCACAGTGAGGGGCGTGTCTAGGGGCAGGAATAGACCCGGGGGGGGCGTTTTTGTCCCAGCAACAGAGAAAAAGACAGATTTACAGCGAAGCTCATATCTGCTAAACCAAGTGACTGAGGTAATGCAACCCAATTACAAAAGTGCTTATTTTTACTGTCCCCATAATCTGAGACATGATCTTTGTAACGATAAAACCCCTTTAAGAATCCTATGGGCATGAAGCTGCTGTAAAGTATCTCTCTGACTGCTGTTAAAGCAATGCAAGCAAAAATGTCTTCCCCACAATCAAAATATAAAAGGCCCCAATAGAGAAATCTACAATCAGGAAATAAAAACGACTGAGAGGAAAATAATATGGATCAGGGGCTTGATTTTAATAAATAAAAAAAAAAAAAATTTGGGGATTATTCCACCTTAAGCTTCTCAAATGCCTCTATGGCCTCAGGTTGCCAATTACTGAACCTCACCCCCTTCTTAGTCATGTCAGTCAAAGGCCGAACTAAGACAGAAAAATTACGAATAATTTTATGATAGTAATTAGCAAACCCTCTGAACCGCTGCAGGGACCCAATCGAGAATAGCCTGAATTTTACCGGGGTTCATACGAAATGAGTTAGGAGTCAGGATGTACCCAAGAAAAGGTACATCCTGCACTCCAAAAACACATTTTTCAAGCTTGGCAAACAAACTATTTTCCTTCAGGATTTGCAATACCCGTCGTACGTGTTTAACATGAGATGACAAACCTTCCGAATAGATTAAAATGTCATCCAGGTAAACGACCATAAAACAACCAATGAGTTCACGAAAAACATCATTAAGCAGGTTCTGGAACACCGCAGGAGCATTACACAACCCGAACGGCATCACCAGATACTCAAAATGACCTTCAGGAGTGTTAAACGCGGTTTTCCACTCATCCCCTTCTCGGATACGGATGAGGTTATAGGCCCCTCTAAGGTTCTACTTGGAAAACCACTTTGCTCCCTGGACTTCATTAAACAGATAAGGGATAAAGGGTAACGGTATTGGTTTTTTACCGTTATTTTATTCAGTTCACGGTAATCTATGCATGGACGAGGCCTCCATCCTTTTTTCCTACAAAGAAAAACCCTGCCCCCATGGGGGACACCGAAGGTCGGATATGCCCCTTCTGTAAGCTTTCTGCAATATATTCCTTCATGGCTAGTCTCTCTGGACCAGACAGATTATATATCCTCACTTTGGGAAACCTCACTCTGGGCAATAGGTCGATGGCACAGTCGTAAGCTCTATGAGGGGGTAGTATCTTCGACTGTTTCTGAGAAAATACTTCAGCAAAGTCACGAATGAAAACAGGAATCTGCTCCACCTCAGTATTGCCCAGTATGGTAGGGAGACATCTGTCAACACACATTTGTCCCCACTTGACTAATTCACCTGAATTCTAGTCGAACACTGGGTTGTGTTTCTGAAGCCAGGGCAGCCACAAAACCACATCAGCGGGCAGCCCCTCCATGATAAACAGAATACACTTTTCAGTATGTATGGATCCGACCACCTACTCCAGCTCAGGAGTACAATGTTGGATTGTGCCCCGAGCTAGTGGAGTGGAGTCAATAGCCACAACCCGCAGAGAATCAGATAGCGGTCTCCAAGGTAGGCCTAGACATTGGACGAAAGACGCATCAACAAAATTAGAAGCTGATCCAGAATCCACAAACGCGCTCCCAGAACCAGACAGCGACAAGTATGAAATCTTAACTGGGAGCAGCAACTTTTTGGATACAATAGGAAATACCTGCTCGCCTAGGTGACCTTCCTGCAAATCACCTAGGCGCTGGAGTTTTCCGACCTGGTCTTCCTCTTGGAGCACTCCCGGACGACGTGTCCATCTTCGCCACAGTAAAAGCATAATCCCTGGATACGACGAGAAGTCCTACGGTCCCTAGCAGCAGTAGCAGAAGAAGCCCCCACTTGCATTGGCTCCTCTGGGTTTATATCGGGAGCCGTAGGTGTAGAGGTGACCATGGAGTAAACCACCGGGGTGGTAGCCTTCTCCCAACGTCTCTCCCTAAAACGCCTGTCTAGATGATCGGCTAATGCCATAGCCTCATCTAAAGTACCAGGGATAGGGTAAGCCACCAATAAATCCTTCACATGGTCAGCTAACCCTGATCTAAATTGACATCTAAGAGCTGGGTCGTTCCACCCAGACGGAAGACACCAGCGCCGAAATGCGGAGAAATACTCCTCCACAGTCTTATTAACCGGCCTCAAGGTCGTCAGCTGAGCCTCAGCCACAGCTTCCCTATCAGGGTCATCAAAAAGTACGCCTAAAGAGGCAAAGAACCTGTCCACGGAAGACAGTTCTGACGAACCAGGTGGTAACGAGAATGCCCATTCCTGAGGGGGACTCTGAAGTAGGGACATAACAATTCCCACTCTTTGCTCCTCATTGCACGAGGTACATGGGCGGAGCCTAAAATACAGGTGACATCACTCTCTAAATGCCAAAAAGGCCTTCCTGTTGCCTGAGAACCTGTCAGGCAACTGGATAGGAGGCTCCACAGGAGGGGAACGGAGGGCAGGGACACTTGGACTCGGGGGAAGTCTCCTGCTGCTGTACCCTGAGCGCCAGATCCTGGACTAGCTGGGTAAGCCCCTGCATCTGCTCTACCAGAGCTATCATGGGGTTCATAGAGAGGGTAGAGAAGTAAAGGTTTCGGCCTGCGATAATGTCACGTCAAGGGAAGTACAGTGAGCCCTGACTGGAACCCAGCCCACTGTCCCTGCCTACTTGACGTGCTGACCTAGGCGGCAGGCGGCAACTGGGTGACAGTCCCTGGGCTGCTAGAGTGCACGGGCCGTCAGGAGGAAGAACTAGTCAGACAGTCTGGGTCAAACCAATCAGAAACGTCAAGCTACAAGTCGGAACCAAAGAGAAACCTTAAACAAGCCGGGGTCAAATGCCAAACGGGAGCGAAGTACAAAATCAGAATGTAAGACAGGGTCAGGACACAAGCCGAGGTTAGGAGCACAGGTAAGCATACAAACGAACAAAGCACAGGTAATAAGACAGCCAGGAGAATATCGCAGGCCCAGTACTCAGCTTGCAGGGAGTTTAAATGTGATTCCCGGATACCGCCTCTGTAGCTGATTGGAGCGGCCTCCGGGTCCTCCCATTGGCTGGTGCGACACGCCCCCTGTCCGGAGTGGCTGGTCCTCTGTCACTCACAGAGCTGCCAGCAGTATGTGTATCAGGGTGGGGTCGCTGATCAGCTGCTGCAGAACCTTGCTCCATGCAGGCCGAGCGCCGCCTAGCCCTGACAACAATATATTTATTTATCTTTACAAGTAGGGTTTATATAATTTTCCAAATCCATCCAGTGATGGTATTCAAATTTTCTCCTGTATTCACTATCTATAGGTGATTTTTGTATTTTAATAAGCTTTCATTTTATTGTGCTAATTTGGGGAGTTTTTTTCTAAATGTTTTAAGTAACTTAAGATAAAAAGTTATATTTTAGCCCTATGCTTTCAGTAACATTATTCAAATTTGACAGGTTTCCTGAGTAACTAAAATATGCACTTAGGAAGCTTGTGGTGTAACACTCCAAGAAAGTTATTTCTAAACTAAAGAATAAATAAAACCATTCCAAAATTCCAAATAAATTATCATCTTAATTTTCCATTATTAATTCTATCCAAAAGCCATAGCTTTTTCTGTCAACATAGCCATAATGAGGGATTATTTTTTGCAGCACAATTTGTACGTTTTATGATACCATTTAATGCACAAAGTAATGTACTATGTGGCAAAAAAAATTCCTTGTAGGGTGGAGTTTAAAAAAACCCCATGAATGATTGGGATACCTCCCATATAGAAAATAGAAGGTAGGGTAGCAAACCATTCTAGTCATTTCCATTTTTTCCACAAGCTTTTTCAACATGACCTGCAGTGTCTTATTAAACCTTTCTACCAGGCGATTGCTTTGGAGGAAGAATTTCTTAAGGGCACCACCTCAGGGTATATGGTGGCATAGTCTACTATGACCAGGATATACTGGTGCTTTCTAGCCAATTTTACCAAGGGACCTACCAAATGCATGGCTATCCTGTCAAAGGGTACCTCAATAATGGGAAATGGCACCAGAGGACATCAGAAATTGTCAATCGGGGAGTTTACCGGGCACACAGGACAGGACTATATTCCTGGATTTCTCTGTAACACCACAGCCAATAGAATCTTTGCAGAACACTCTTAATGGTCTTGTTTGCCCCCAAGTGCCCTCTAGAACATTGGAATGAGCGAGATCTAACCCCAACCATCTATAGGGCTTAGGCATCAGTAATTGTTCTACTATCTCTCCTCTGACCTTTGATCACACAATACAAGAGGTCCCCGTTTATTTCAAAGTGGGGGTACCTTTTGTCTGCCCTCAGCTCTTGTGATACTGTAAGGTATCTCTCCAATAAGTCTACCAAGTCGTCCACTGACCCAGTACTGTAACGGCTGCACAAAACGCATGCACAAAACAGTTTACCACAGCCCGTTCTACCATTTGTGCCAGCATACAAACGTCTGGCTGCAACCATTTCTGGACTAGATATAAGAGGTCAAACATTTGAGTCCTGGGTGACTTGTCCAAACTGTAGCCCCATTTATGCACATTTTAGGCCCTTAGCATCACAGTTACCCCCAGATGTGTCAGGATCTCAGATTTAAGCTTGGTGTATTACCTGGCATGGACAGATCAAAATATGCCTTTTGGGGCTCTCCAATGAGGATTGTGGTCAAGACCTTGGCCCATTGTTCTGTTTGCAGCTTATTGCGTTCTGCAACACGCTCAAAAACTGTAAGGAAGGCCTCAACATCATCCTCTGGGGTCATATTTTGTAGAGCCTTCTTTAAGGATCTCCAGTCTCGCTGGTCACTCTTATAGCTACCTGGAGATAGGGTCTCCTTGACCCGGATGGCTTCTGTTAGCAGAGCCGTCCGTCTTATCAGGAGCTGGTTAGTATCCTGCTGTGCCCATACAGACTCTGCATAAGCCTACTGCTGCTGGGTGCTGGCCTGTATAAGGTGGTTTATAATGTTCTCCATTGTCTCTGTCTGGTTCTATATCTGGGCCGCAGCTCTTGGAACCAATCAGATCTGAGAACTGGCTGGATCCCACCCCTATGGCCATCAAAGGATCCACCATATTTGATAATCTGGCACCAGTTAGACCCATGAATTCACGTACAGTAATTCACAAGATGTTGACAACTACAACGTTGAGTACAAACATCTTACTGCAGGAACCCCAATCCATTGATTTGAATGATGACCACTAAATGTTCATGTAAAACCCCTCTTCTAACGATAATGTGCTGCCTAGGAATGTCACAGTCTAATATTTATATCTCCATCACTTGTCAACATTGCACGAACATGTCATAACCTCCTGCTTGGTATTATACATATATAGGTAAAATGTGAAGGGGATTGAGTCCTTCAGTTACAAAAAGGCTGACTTGGAAGGAAGGCAGCACAAACATGAATAGTTTGCCTGGGGCTTTCTCACTGCACACAATGAGCACTGGAGCCTGCAGCTTCTTTTTCTCAGAAAATGGCCCCGCCATGGGTCAAACAGTGCCTTGGGGAAAAAGCCACCTTTTATGTCTGTTCTGCTGGGAGGCAAAATAGATTGGACTCCAAACTATGCAAGAGATGTGGTCTGTGACATGTACAAGAGCCAAACTATTCATCAGGGCTGGTCTTGTACTGTTGGATATTCCATAGCTGTGTATAGTGTATAGCATTAATTGGGTGGTGGGGGAAGGGAGTCAAGAGTGTTCCAGCTCTGAAGATTGTTTCATGTGTGTTTTATATATTAAAGCAGATTTTTTTTGGTGCTCTCCTGTATGAAAAAAGGAAGAAAAATAGTGTCTCTTAAAAAAAATAAATCTCAAAATACCTTTCACAAGGAAAAAGATATTTCATTAAAATATAACTTTTAATTAAACTCTTTAAAATAATCAAACAATAAGACTCACCAAACAGCTACGGACAACTGTGCAGTACTTCTGCCTATATATCATGCGAGTTTTGACTCACTATTGATGGGGACAACATGGAGGGTAACAAGTCCCTGTGGGCACACCAGTCCATTTTCTCCACCTGATATGGCAGTTATATTTGGCAACCCACTGAAGAGTTCAGTGACTTCTGAACGAAACGCGTTTGGATAAGCATGATCCAAGCAATTAGGGATATTTTCTAGTGTACAATAGGTACAGTTTTGTGGGACCATTCCTTTAGGAACGAATATCCTGCTAAGGGTTGAGTTAGGATCTCTTTAAACTTAGGGGCAGACAGCCTGGAGATCCATTAACCCTTTCTTTCAGCATGAGTATATAAAGAAGCTTTTTGGAACTGGCTGCATCTTCTACCAAAAGATCTAGGGACCACAGGATCTATGGATTCCCATGGCTGTTTGGTGAGTCTTATTGTTTGATTATTTTAAAGAGTTTGATTGAAAGTTATACTCTCCTGTATGAACTGTAACTAAATTGCACAGGGAAATCAATAGATATAGTAGAAGAACAGGTTATTACAAACAGTAGTTTATGTACACCAATCAGCCATAACATAACAACCACAGACAGATGAGCTAAATAACTTTCATTGTATGGATACAATGCCAGCTGGCAAGAGAAAAATTGGTAAGCAGATAGATCTGATGGCTTTTAGCAAGGGTCAAATTGTAATGGCTAGACTGCTGTGTCAGAGCATCTGCAAAACAGCAGATCTTGTGGAAAGTTTCCAGTATCCCATAATAAGTACCTAACAAAAGTGGTCCTAAGAAGGACAATCAATGAACTACTGATAGGTGTCAAAGGTTCACATGATGCATGTGAGGAATAAAGTCTGACATGTCCGTTTTGATCCCAGTAACTACTGTAATAGTGAGTTTACATGCTGTATTGCGATGCGTACCTGTGCGCGTTGCAATACACCTGCTGTTGAAAGTTCGCCCTGGCCAGCATGTATTTTCAACAGCACTACTCTATGAGTGCTATGATTTTACCGTATTTTCAAGCCGTACTTTGCCACACTGCAGCGCAATTAAGCTGCGTAGTATGCTCCACAAATGCATCTTTCAGAGATGCTATCCTGGAGTATCTCACTGAAAATAAATGTATAACGCCGTTCCAGCATGGGTTTATGAAGGATCGGTCCTGTCAGACTAATCTCATCAGCTTCTATGAGGAAGTCAGTGCTAGACTGGATCGGGTGAGGCACTGGATGTCATATATCTAGATTTTCTAAAGCATTTGATACGGTGCCACATAAAAGGTTGGTAAATAAAATGAGAATGCTTGGACTGGGGAAAATGTGTGCAAGTGGGTAAGTAACTGGCTCACTGATAGAAAACAAAGGGTAGTAATTAACGGTACATACTCAGACTGGATCGCTGTTACTAGTGGGGTACCACAAGGGTCAGTATTGGGCCCTATCCTCTTTAACATTTTCATTAATGATCTTACACAGGGAATACACAGTAGAATATCGATCTTTGCAGATGATACTAAGCTCTGTAAATTAATCAACACAATAGAGGATAATATGTTATTACAAAGGGATCTGGATAAGTTGGAGGACCGGGCAGGGAAATGGCAGATGAGGTTTAACACTGATAAATGCAAGGTTATGCACATGGGGAAGAGAAATCCATTACATGATTACATGTTAAATGGAAAAACACTGGGTAAAAGTGACATGGAGAAGGACTTGGGAATCCTGGTGGACAGTAAACTTAATTGTAGCAGCCAGTGTCAGGCAGCAGCAGCCAAAGCAAATAGGATCATGGGGTGCATTAAAAGGGGCATAGATGCACATGATGGGAACATTATTCTCCCATTATACAAGTCACTGGTTAGACCACACATGGAATATTGTGTACAGTTTTGGGCACCAGTGCACAGGAAAGACATTGTAGAGCTTGAACAGGTACAAAGGTGGGCAACAAAAATAATAAAAGGACTGCGTGGACTACAGTACACAGAAAGATTGGCAAGATTAGGGTTATTTAGTTTAGAGAAAAGAAGGCTTCGGGGGGACATAATAAATATGTTTAAATACATCAAAGGTCCCAAGATTTATTTATACACAGGGCTGTATCTAGAACAAGGGGGCATCCTTTACGTCTTGAGGAACGAAAGTTTCTACATAAACATAGAAAGGGATTCTTTACTGTAAGAGCAGTGAGACTATGGAATTCTCTGCCAGAGGGACTGGTCATGGTGAATTCAATAACCGAGTTCAAAAGGGTTTGGATGCATTTCTGGAGCGTAATAATATAACAAGTTATAGTGACTAGGATTCAGGAGAGGGGTCATTGATCCAGGGATTTTTCTGATTGCCAGATTGGAGTCAGGAAGGAATTTTTCCCTAAAATGAGGACAATTGGCTTCTACCTCATTGGGGTTTTTTGCCTTCCTCTGGATCAACACCTTAGCACAACAGGCTGAACTAGATGGACGACTTGTCTTTTTTTAGCCTTACAAACTATGAAACTATGAAACTATCTTGTGAACATACCTAATACAAACTGCTGAAAAAAGTTAATGCTGGCTGTAATAGAAAGATGTCATCATAACACACAGTGCATCACAGCTTGCCACAGACCAGTCATATAGCCTATGCTGCCTCTGTCTACCAACCAAAGCAACTAAAATTAACCATTGAGCATGAAATATAGAAGGTGTAAAGAATTTAAAGGAATAACTTCTATCTATACTTTTATATATGCTAACATTTCTTTAATATGCAAGGAGCCCCTCCTCTGTGGACAAAGATGATAACCATTATAATACTGTTCCATATGGATGTCAATCAAACTACTAAATACTGTCCTATAAGATTAAAAGTATAACTACTATAATACTGCCCTATATGTACAAGAATATAACTACTAATACTTCCCCCTATGTGCAAGAATATAACTACTATAACAGTGTCTTTTATATACAAAAAGGCAAATACTATAATACTCCCTCCTAAGGACAAAAATATAAGTACTATAACACTTTCATCTATAGACAAAATTAAAAACTACTATAATACAGCACCCCATGTATAAGAATTTAAGATCCATAATGCTGCCCTCTATAGAAAAGAATATTACTAATATAACTATAATACTGCCCTATATGTACAAGAATATATATTGTATATATGTATATTGTCTATACGTATAAGACTATTACTATAACACCCTCAGTTAAAAAGAAATATACAGTAACTTCTATAATGACTGTACAAGAATATAACACTTGTACAATGCTCTCCATAGACAAGAATATAATAACTATAATAATGACAGTATGAACAGGAATTTAACACCTATAGTACTGCCTCCTATGCACAAGAATATAACTATTATAATAGTACCCCTATGGAGAAGAATGTAAGTACTTCAATATTGACCCCTGTGGAAGGGAATATAAGGGAATATAACTATGATAATACAGCCTACTACATTCTAGAACAGGGGTCCTCAAACCACGGCCCGCGGGCCGCATGTGGGCCGCCGAGGATTTTATCCGGCCCGCCGCTGCCACCTGCGGCACCGGCGGTGGCAGCGGCAGAGCCACAGTCCTCTGAGTTACTGTGCGCTCTATAAACTGGCCCCTGCTGTCGCGCTGCCTCACATCACTTGTCACCGTCCATATGATGGGAGGTGCCGTGGGCGGTGACAGGTAATATGAAAGCCATTGTGAGCAGCGCGACAGCAGGGGCCAGCTTCGGGGGGCGGACACTCTGCAGCGGACGGGAGGTGCCTGAGGGCGGACACTTACAATATATGGGAGGTGCCTGTGAGTGGCAGAGGGTGGACACTGTGCAATGTATACGCAGAATGTCTGCCCTCTGCCACTCACAGACACCTCCCATATATTGTAAATGTCCACCCTCAGGCACCTCCTGTCCGCTGCAGAGTGTCCCCCACCCACAGTAGTCCCCGGCAATGCCGCTACCCGCCGCCGATCGTTAGGGTCCTAAGTCGATACCGATCACTAAGGTACCGGCTTAGGACCTTAGCGATCGGTGATGGCAGCGGCGCCGGGACTAACTGTATGTGCGTCCGCCGGACTCACATACAGATAGATGCTTCTGCGGAGAGCAGGGGCTCTCCGCTCTGCAGAGTACTCTGGTGAGGTGCAGGAAGGATGCGCTTCACCAGAGTCCACAAGACGGGCGGCGTCAGCGTCATCACGCTGCGGCGCGGCCTGGGGACGTCATGCCGCCCGAAGAAGAAGCCCGGGAGCAGCTACAGCGGCGGGGAACAAGGTAAGCTGAATGGTCACTTTTTTATTTTTAATTATCTCTACACCTGCTGGGGGCCTAATTCTACCTATGTCTGCTGGGGGCCTAAATGTACCTATACCTGCTGGGGGGCCTAATTCTACCTACACCTGCTGGGGGCCTAATTCTACCTACACCTGCTGGGGGCCTAATTCTACCTACGTCTGCTGGGGGGCCTAATTCTACCTACACCTGCTGGGGGCCTAATTCTACCTACGTCTGCTGGGGGGCCTAATTCTACCTACGTCTGCTGGGGGGCCTAATTCTACCTACACCTGCTGGGGGCCTAATTCTACCTACACCTGCTGGGGGCCTAATTCTACCTACAGACCTGCTGGGGGCCCTAAATCTACCTACAGACCTGCTGGGGGCTCTAATTCTACCTACAGACCTGCTGGGGGCCCTAAATCTACCTACAGACCTGCTGGGGGCCCTAAATCTACCTACAGACCTGCTGGGGGCCCTATATCTACCTACAGACCTGCTGGGGGCCCTAATTCTACCTACAGACCTGCTGGGGGACCTAATTCTACCTACAGACCTGATGGGGGACCTAATTCTACCTACAGACCTGCTGGGGGACCTAAATTCACCTACGTCTGCTGGGGGCCTAAATTCACCTACGTCTGCTGGGGGGACCTAAATTCAATAATAAATTGGGTATCACTGTAATTGTATCGACCCACAAAGTAAAACTTTTTTTTAAAACTATATTCCGGCCCTCCGATAGTCTGAGGGACCGTGAACTGGCCCCGGGTCTAAAAAGTTTCAGGACCCCTGTTCTAGAATATACTTATGATTGCATTGCTCTCCATGTACAAGAATATAACTAGTATAATACTGTCTCCAGTGTACAATACAATAACTGTGTTCATACTGCCCCATATGTTCATGAATATAAATAGTAATACACTCACCCCTATGCAAAATAATACTCAAATAGTGTACAAAACTATAACCATTGTAAGTCTACATATTTATGTATATTCTTATGTATTTATATTTTACATTTACTTTTAGGCTTAAAAAAATATAATTTAGAAGGTTGACATAAATCTCAATACTTTAATGAAGCCGGTGTTTGTAGAACGCCTTAGGCTAAGACATTATAAGCTAAGATATTATATCTAGACTAGGAAAATCCCCCCAACATCAAACTATAGTGGGGTTTTGTAGACATGTTTCCATCCACACCCTGCAAAAGAATCCAAACACAAGTTGTTATCCTCTTAGATTGACACTATGTCCCTGCTGCCCATAGTAAAGCTTTCCTTTTAGTTATTACTGTGTAATTGTCAATAGATTAAGGAAAATGATGAAGATTGCATTTCAGGAATGCTTTTAGGATCGACATTAACTATTAAGATGACACGTCTCAATAATGTCACGCTTGTTCTGTCAATAAAATATGAACTTTAGGCGGAAAGCGCTACATTTATTTGCTCTTGGCTCTCTCCATAAAGTACTGTACATCAGCTTAAAAGCAACATATCCCTTTTTAACGAGAGGCAATCAGTTTTATTGAGAGCACATGATGGGCAATGAGACTCTGAAATAAATCATTTTCCTGGCCTGCAGTTTGCTAAGCAGTTGCCCATACTAAATATTTTCTGGCCACTGCTTAGCAACAAAGGATGCAACATTGTGTTGTCAATGCTGGATCACTAAAATTTGGTGGATATCCAGTGTTAGGGTATGTTCACACATTATTTTTTGACGAGTAAATTTACTTGCCAAATCAGCATCAAATCCTCGCCTGAAAAATGCCCCAATTCTGATGAGGATTTTCACATTCCAGTCAATAGGCTATCTACATAGTGCTGGGTCCTCCAGAGCAGTAGACACTCTTGAGGTCACTCTGAGCTACGGCTAACAGAGAAAGGCCCTCTTAAGAAATCCCCATCTACTAAAGGGGTTTTCTCACCATACCCTTTGATGGCATATTGATAGGATATGTCATCAAAGTCTGATAGGTGCAGGTCCCACCTCTGCTACCCGCTAATATCTTAGGAATGGGCCTCCGAAAGTGCTGGCTCGAAATGGAGAACTCATCACACTTGTGCATGGCTCTCCATTTTGCCAAACATGATACTCTGCTGTACTAAGATGGGAGTTTTTAATACAGCAGAGCATCATGTTTGGCTGTACTCAGAACTCCAATAGAATAGAAAAGAGAATTGTGAGCAGGCCACCTCTGGGACCTGCACCTACCAGACTTTGATGGCATATCCTATCGATATGCCATCAAAGTCTGTGGTAAGAGTACCCCTTAAACACAAATGTCTGTGGAGCATTTGAAAATGGATATATAAAACTAGACAACTCCTTAAAGTGGATCTCTGGAAAATCTCTCTGTCTGGATCACTTTTGTTGCTAGGAGGGACTGTTACTGTATGTTGCACTGTGGGGATTCATTATTACTGTTGGGGCACAATGAGTGGGGAGTCAGTATAGATGTGGGGAATAGGTCGAGAGGTTCTCAAAAAGTGAGGAGCCTTAGATATTTCAGTGGCAAATACATGGATTGAAGAAGTCATCATGGTAGTCTAGGCCAAATGTCAAAGAAAAGGGAAAGAGAATGACTCATTAGAGGAGACATCATCCGTAAGTCACCAGATGTAACTGTACTCTATTCACTTATACGTTTGCAGAGTGGTTATGTACAACTGGTATCTATCACTATATAGTCACTGTATGGTGGGAATATTGGTAGTACAATCTTTTATATTCAGGATCTGTATGGGAGTAATATTCAGTCACTATACCGTGGTGATATAAGGTCATGGTGTAGCAGTAATATTCAGTCACTATGTTGTGGTGATATATGGTCAAGATGTTGCTGTATTATTTGTTCCTTGTACTAGGAGGGGAGAGAGATTTATGGACCACACATCCTCAAAATATACGTTGATCTAATGCTTCTCAGCAAAAATTATAACAATGAACATGAGGTTCTCTGTATAATTTTTGATCAGATGGTATAGTCCCACTTGCCACTTCATAGCAACCTCTCTAAAGTGGGTCCCTACACTAATGGATATAGCACTGCATGGCGGCCACCGCCGCAGCAATAACCACACAAGGAGGGGGCACAACCCAGTGGTCCGCAGCACCACTGCTGCCAGACTAGGCGCCGGCTCTGGGCTGCACCACCCCACAAGCATAGCACCACAGCAGCAATGTCCGCCACATAGCACCAACACCAAAAAAAGGAAAGGTAGACACTGCTTCAGCTTACCTCTCCAGGGCTTCCTGCAAGCAGACTGAAAGGTCTTTGTTCCTTGTATTGTGGAATTATTGATAATATTCGGCTTGGTTTGGGCAGTACCTTGCATAGAGGTATTATATGGTAACTGTATGACCATTATTTAGAGGCATCATACATAGAACATTATCTTATATCTATTTTTGTGTATTCATCTATATAAAATATATTAAACTGACACCCAAAAGTAACATTGTTTTGAACTTTTGACTTTCAGGCTCCATATCATACCATGCACTACAGCTTTGAACATGAGACTACCATTATTTTGTGGCTATCTCATACATAAATTTGACTTGTAAGCATTCAGCTTCTGCTTAGTTATGCAGATTCTTGTCATGTAACTAGATTGTTACTGTTTTGCTCATGGTGGTGGAACAATCTTTTTCTTCTTCAATACTACAAATACAAGAAAATTTCCAAACATGTTAGATGGACTAATACATAACAATTGGACAAATACAAAATGAAGTTTGTCTATCCATTCAAAAGCCAAGAGGTGGATGTCCAGGCAAAATATCGGGGTCAACCAGTCGGCTCATCACAAGGTCTATCAGTTCTTGTGTGACAAATACGGCAGTAGAGGTGGCTCGTATGCTTCGTAATAGTGAGATCACAGACGTCCATGCAACTGATGTGCATTACACAAGTCTGGAATGGTGGCCAGAAAAAAGGTGAAAAAGCCTCAAATTCAATATCCTCATAGAAGCGTTGACTCCAGTTTGCAAATAAGTATGAAAAATAAACAGTAGAAGATTGGAAACAGGTGATTTGGAGCGATGAGACAAAAGTCAATAGACAGGGCTCTGATGGGTTCAAATGGGTCCAGAAGAATCATGGGAAAAGGAGTCTACGAATCGAGAAATTGAAGGAACTGTCAAGTTCGGTGGAGGAAACCTGATGCTATGGGGATATTTCACAGCCAAAGGCATTGGATACTTGACCAGGATCAATGGTGTCAGAAGTTGTCTCCTCATAAGTATCAATATTCTTACTTGTTATTAGCTTGCAAAGGACATATCCTAATGCAGTGTTAAATATTTGGAAGTAGAAGGTTAGAGATAAAACCACAAGCCATGCTATTATGTCAAGCGCAGTAAAACTACTGACCTTTACGTATCTCAAAATAATTATGTCATGCAAACTAACTAGGGCTTATGAAAAATTAGAGGCATGTTTTTATTACTAATGAGCTGACCAATATAAAAAAATATTATTAATGATTATTGATGAGGCGATTGTTATAATAAATTAATAATAATAAAAAAGGTGTTACTTGATTATATTGTATTGTCCAATAAAGATATCCTATCTGTTTTGCATACCAGTACTCCTACCACTGAAGCTTATAAAAACTCTTGCCAAACTTTAATAAAAGAGAAAGACTGTACTGACATTTTGCAAATGTCTCTTGTTCTTTCGACGAGGTATGTGCACATACACTCTTGAGTTAATTTATAATTTGGACACCACACAAACAAAGCTGGGAGATATTTTAGTCTCCATATCAGTATGAAAACCACGATATAGTGTTCCAGTAGGGCAACAACCTGAAGCATACTTCGAGATTGGTGAAGAAGTGGTTCAATGACAATGAAGTAGAGTTGTTGGATTGGCCCCCACAGTCCCCGGAACTCAACCCAATCAAACACTTGCAGGTAGAGTTGAAGAAAAAACTGTATTGTTACCCAAGTGAGTTGACCAGTATGCACCAACATTTTTAAAGTGTAGAACAGACCTAGGATCAGATTTCAGTGGAGACATGCTTGAATCTGATCCAGAGCATATCCAGAAGGATTGAGGCAGTGTTGAAAGCCAAAGGTGGATTTACAAAATAGTAATAGAACTTTAAATTTAGATTTTAAGGGCAAAACAGTAACAATGCGGTTACATGACAAGAATCTGCATAACTAAGCATATGCTAAATAGTTGCAAGGCCAATTTATGTATGAGGTAGCCAAGATGATTGTCTACAAAATGATGTTAGTCTCACAAAGTTGTAGTGGATGGTGAGATATGGAGCCAGATAGTCAAAAGTTCAAAACATTGCTAACCTTCAACTTGTCAGTATATATTACATAAATACATCTTTATAGACACTAGTAACACCACTATTGTTTTGGAGCTGGTCTGCTGAAGGAAGCTGGGTATGATTGGGTGTGACTGGAGGTGTATTTTGGTTGATGTCATGCACTTGACTGTGTTTAGAGGTGTGACCATTAGTGATGTCGGGTGATTAGGTGTGGTTAGAAGCATGGCTTAAAGTTCCCTCTTTTTGCTTGCTAAATGTTGGGAGTTATGTCCATGAAAAAAACTTTTCAAATAAAGGAATCTTCTTTGCTGATATAACTTGCTAAAGCCATGATCTCAGACTCCATGGCACTCCTAAGAAGTTTGAGCTTGTCCCATGCCCGATTTAATAATAACTGTCATAGACACACTAGAATATGTTTAACATCTCCTGGAATGTAATCACACTTTTAATGCACAGCCCTAAACATTACATCTAGCGTGCTTAAAGTACAACCGGCCATGAAGGGATTTTCCAGCAACTTTAATTATAGTTGTTATTGCTGATTTGCAAAATTAGTCATCTATGTCTACCAACCATTAAAATGGAAAATTTAGGAGAATTTTTCTAATTTGTCGACTATTTATTGTTTTAATTGATTTTGCATTTAAAAGTAAATCATGCAATTTTCTAATATAAACACTGTATATTAACAATTATCTTTTACATCAATGCAGTAGGCCCTAACTAGAAAATGGTATAGCCAGCATTTCTTTCCATAGTAATGGCTTCCATTGAGTAACTGTATTGTAGATTGCAAGCCTTTGCAGGCAGGGTCCTCTCTGCCCCTGTACCAGTTGTTAGTCATTGATTGTAGTTTGTTTGACATGTTATGTATTTAAACCCTCTCACCCTGGAACTAATAGCGCTTTAAAATAAATAATAATAAGAAATAATAACAATGGCTTAAACATGGCATCGCCACATGTATGTCATGTGACTCCAGGTATCCAGGGAGCAGTAGGTTATTGAGGAGCAGAACTTCTCCAGTATTACTGCCTCCAGCAGCATCTGATGTAACTGTCTCATTCTCCAATGGAAGCATTTTTGTTGTTTTTGTTTTTTATTTTCAATTAACTTTATTTGCAACAATATGACAACACCAACTAGAAACATTTATGTGTGTTTCTTTTTTCTTTTGAACAGTTAACTTTACTGACAACATGACATCCCTTAGAGAGACAGCACTTACACATGTGAACTCACACAGTGAAGTTGTTACTAGAATACCCATACTAATTATTTCACCAATAATCCAATTCTGTTACCCTACAGATGTCATGTAAACCTGTTAGTAACTGAATGCCAGGAGGTCACAAGACTATCATTAGCACAACTATCATAACTGTATACACGATTTTGCAGATATACAGCTTGGAAAGCCATTAAGGGTATGTTCACACGGCATATTTGCAGTGCATACTTCAGCGCGTAATTGCACCAAAGTATGCCCTGCGAATATGGTAAAATCATAGCATCAATTGAATGCTGTGAGAAACGCTAGGATTTCCAGAGAAATACTAAACTAATAGGAGGCAGGGCCACTGCGCAGGTGTATTGCGGCACATACCTGAGCGTGAACATACCCTTAGAAATCAACAGAGAACCACACAGACGAGCATGCCCGTGAGGTTATCAACTGCATATGGGGCGAAATGTGAAAGAAAACTTACTTGCACCATGTTTGCGGGGTTTTGTTTTTATGGCGTGTACTCTTTGGTATAAATGATGCATTACCTGTATTCTGCAGATTGATACAATTCCAGCAATACCAAATATGTAGGGTTTTTGTTATGTTTTAGTACCATTTTTTATTTGTAAAATGGCAAAAGGGGGGGTGATTTGAACTTTTAATATTTTTTTATTCTTTTATACTTTATAGACATATATATATTTTTTTTTTATTGTGACTTTCAGTCCCCATAGGGTACTTGACCACGAGGGGGAGCGGTTGTCATTACACCCTTCTGCATTGTTTAAACAATGCAGAAGGGTATTTAAAGATGGCGGTCTTATCATTTCCTGCTTGAGGCAGCAAATAATAAAACAGGAGACATGGTGGTGATGAAAGCCTGGCGGATAAATGAATGAGAAACGGTGCTGTGTAATCCTACGCAGTGATCATGGGGTGTCGATAAGTTAATATGGAGGATGGAAGCCTTGTAAAGGCTTTCATCACCGCCATTGTCTGATGTTTTATCATTTCCTGCCTCAGGCAGGAAGTGATAAGACCGCCATCTTTAAACATTAGCAGCTAACACCAGCCTTCTATGTAGTAGAATTACTGAGTATTCTCCCTACATAGAACCTTAATGGCACCATGACCAAACTTACGTCATGTGTCGTTAAGGAGTTAAAATAATAGCTGATTTGGGGAACTTGGGAAAAGGGGGATCCTTAGAATCAGACATCAGATACTGTTGAATTGTAAGCTTCTACCAGCATGGGCTTAGGTGCCATACGCTTCCTACTCTGCAATTCAGCACTTTTCATGTGATGTAATATGTAGGACTGTGTTCAGAAGGTACAGGGTGTCACTATTATATGCAGAGGACACAATTATAGCAGTTTCATTTTCAAGAGGTACGGTGTGTGGCAGTACTGTATTCAGGGGGCACAATGCATGACACTATTAGGAATTTGTACTTAGTATAGAGCTTGAGAACCTGCTGGAAAAGAGGAGTCAGACTTCTAGGTGATAAACCCTGCAAAGGCAAGACGCAGCTTACAGGAGCTGTCAATGGAATCTGGGAAAAATGGAGAAAAAAAGGCAAAAAAAACACTTTCGAGTCACTAGGTGTGTTTATGCCTTCTCCCGTTTTGTTGCATCACTGTATTTTTACAGAGAGATGATCTGTGTTATCTTTATAGTTTGTGACACAATAACTCCCAGTATATCCTTACCATTGTTCCGGCCATAGTGGGAGTTTCACATGGTGCAAACTAATATATTAAGAATTAACCATGTTATTTTTCCATGTTAAACCAATGGTATTCTGCAAGCAAAGTAAGGAACCTTTCGTTACAAATTGGGTATGAGATCATCAAAACCAGGCCGTGGAGCAATAGAAGAAGGTGGTCTAAAATTCAGTCTAACGCTTTCTTTTACATGTTGTAGACAGCCAGGTGCATGCTGCTGCTTTCCTGGGGCTGCAATGATACCAAAAAGTACTAATAGAAGAAGAAGGCAAATTTCCAGAGACAGTGTGTTTCTCTGAGCAATGTTCTGCTGTAAAACCTTTAAACATTGTTGCAGGCCAAGTACACCCCATTATAGCAATTATATTCCCTAATAGCTCTGAGTGCAAACAGAGAATGAGAAAGTGCTGTTTTCACCTCCAAATTCCCCAGATTTCAATCCAGTTAAGCATTTGTGAGATGTGATTAAAAACAAAGCTCCATGGTTGCCCCCTATAGAGGTTTTGTGGCCGTAACTGATATGTCTGTTTTAATAATTACTTTACTGTTGCCCATGAAATAATTCTGGATCATCTTTTCGGAACTCTCTATATTTTGTGGTTTCCCTGTCATTTCTCCTAGAAATCATTACTAATCTGTCAGCTGGGTGTTGTCAATTGAGGGGGTGTCCCTGCACAGTCTGACATTGTCCAATAAGTGCTGATAATCAGTCAGTGTGTGCAGGAAATTTGACAACTTTGGAAATTGAAATCATCACACCCAGCCGACTGCTTCAATAATACATTTCTAGAAGGGACACCAGAGAAACATGACAACACAGTTATAAGAGAGGATGCTCCAAAATTATTTCATAGAGCACACACATATTTACTAAAGCAGGAGTTGTCACAAGTCCTTTTTAAAGGAGTGTTCCCACAAAGCTACCTCTTGGTAAGAGGTCGGCTCATAGTTAGCTACGAGCCAGCCAACATGAATAGAGAGAGGGCAGTATTTGTTTAGCTCTCCCCGATTAATTTCCATAGGAGTTCTGAATATAGCCAAGTGAGTGTTCTTGTTGTTAGCTATGAACCAACCTCTTAGCAGGAGGGGGCTTTATAGGAACACCCCTTTAGGTTTAAATGACTTAAAAGATCTGTTTCTTCCACAGGTCACATTTGAATAGAAATTAATCAGAAAAAAGACCACAAGTAAACAAAACAAAAATGAAAGAGATTTTTTTTATCATTTACTATACAGAAATGTTTATGGCATGAATTACTATATTAGAAATATGTATACACAAGTACATGACAATAGTTTTTTACAATAATGTATAATATACAATTCTACATATAATTTATATACAGATCTGAATGCAGCACCGGACTCATACAGATATAAAAATGCTGAATATTGTTTTTTCCTTTAGAATTGTTTACCTGAAGCCATTTGTATAGGTAATATAGTATAAATGGCCTAACATATGTAGTATGTATAACCCTTGTTTGGCTGGAAACTATAATTTGCCACTTTAAAATCCTTCACTACTAACATTGATACATTGTAACCCTTCACAATTCAAATTCAAGTAACCCAGCTCTGTGTACATTAAGTAGCCACATGGGTTATTATTATAACAACCAGACTTCCTATTCATCAAAGATTCATCATAGACAGTCATAAATTAAATGGGTTGAGAGGTGGGTGAAAAAAAAAAATTGCAATTGACAATATTATCAATTATTTGAACCAAAGCACTTGCCACGAATACAAGATGTAGCAAAGAGTAAGTATATCCCCTTATAAGTGACAAATGCCACCATATGCCAAGCTGAAAACAATCTAAAAGTGGAAAAAGGTATAAATATTACAAAAAGACATGGCAAATGAATGCACCCATTCAACTGGAAAAATAAATGCTTACAATGTAAAATATGTATTTAATTGATTGGTAATAACACTAGGCTAGTGGTTAAACAGGGCTGTATTTTGTACTCTATGAAGACCAACATGGGCACTTGTTAGGGAAACCTTTTCTTTAACATTTTCTGAACACAAAAAGTTAATATATTCATCTTTATGGACTGCTCATCACTGTATTGTAATACTAGTATTTTGCTCTTGGGAATGGATGCCACTATTCCTCATCACATGCCAAAAATACTGTTAGTTCTGACTGGGAGGGTAGTTTTTGACCTTGCACACAGGCAGGTTGACCCTCTGGACCTAAAGAGCAGTGAGAACATGTACAATAGCTCTTTCCCCCTGAGCCTATTCTGTTGGAGGTGCCACCCACCATATTGGATCCTGATACTGCCCAGGACACAGTGTAGAGGGTGGCATCTGGAGCTAAGGAGGCCCAGGAAGTCTGGAGCAGTGAGTATAAAGAAAAGCTTTATTTTAATTTAATTTCGAGTTCTAAAACTTTTATTTTCTAGATATAAATCCAACTGTATATCAAGCACCCTAAATAGAGCAGGCAACAGCAGGCATAGTACTGGAACCAGCAGCAAGATGGCAGTGCTAAGGGTGGGAAATTTATTTTAATATTAAGACTGGGGATAGACTGCAAAAGTAAGAGATCTAAGATCTGTTGCCACCAAACTATGAAGTCATGAGGAAAAGTCATCATAGCAGTCTAGCTGTGACTGAAAAAACAAATAGGAAATTGAGTGACTACAATCAGAGAAGAGAGCACTGTGAGTCACTGGATGGAATTGTTATTCTGCTGACTATGACTGTCTAGTGCTGTGTTCATTTGTATATTCACTCATAAAATTGTTATCTAACCACTGCATAGTCACTGTATTGGGAAATTATTGCATTACAGTATGGTGGAAATCAGAACTGAAAATACACTGTGATATTATTGATCTTTCTATAGTATGTTTTATTAAAGGGATATTCCTATATTAGACATTTCAACATTAGTGCTAAGTACAGATGGGCATATTCAGAAGGGAATAGAAAGAGCTGTGCATGCTTGGCCTCCTGTCCGTTCAGAGCAGCTATGGCACAGACAAGAACAGGAGGTAAAGGGACTCACTTTCTCAAGATAGATTTGGATTCCAGAGGTGGGACCCGCAGACATTTAAGGCATTTCCTGTCAATTTGTCATAAATTCCCATCATAAATGGGAAAAATCTGTTAAGTCATGGTATAGTGGTATTATTCAGTCACTAGTTGGTGGTTATATTTGGCCGTGATATTGTTCTATTATTGTATTATTTTATAGCTACTATATGTTGCTTCTCTAAAGTGGCATCTTTCATTCACAAAATAGTGGTAATAATTTGTCATGAAATAGTGCTACTAATGATGGTGGTGTTATTTAGTTTTATTGGTCACTATGGTATTATGTATCAGTGTGTTTTTGTATCAATTGTTCACTCTATGGTGGTAACATGTTGAGCTTATATAGCAGTATTTCTTGGTTATTGCATACTGTAGTGTTAGGCTATATCTACACTGCATCAGATAAAAAACGTCCGAAAGCGGACATTATTTTTCCGACCTAGGACCGCGGTTTTTGTCACGTTTTGTCCAAAAACTGCAGTCACTTCTCGTTATTTTGACGTCGCCCATACAATTGTATTGTATGGGAAGACACCAAGAAAACTAAAAGCGCCGGCGTATTATACAACATGCCTTTCAGCCAATCAAAACCCAACCACCAAGACCAATCACTTGAATTGCCCTTAAACTCCTAAAGAGGGTGGATTTCAAAATTGTAAAGCGTTATATGACTCATCTTGGTACTACTGAAGGAAGAAGATCATGAAGGATTGGAAATCCACCATACATGCTTATTAGAATGTTCACCCTGAACCCTAGTCCTCCCAGGGGCCATTGATTAGATGTAACTGTGCCTACTATTGGGCGTTTTACAGATGCCCATTTTTAAAAGTTGTGTAAATCACAAATATGTACTTAGAACTGACATGCACAGGAAATTATTATACTTCCTATATTTTAAGAATTTAAAGCTAGAATTGAAATGGAAATGTTCTGAACTTTACCACTGTTAAAATTAGGGGACAGATGATAGTCCTCTTGGAGCCTTATTCACGGTGACTATTTTGGATTGAAAAAACTACTTTCCAATGGTTACATTAGTAAAATTTGTGTCCCATTTTGCTGCTGGAGTGTATCATATCTCCCTATTAAATCTACATTATTTTCTTCCATTGTGGAAGGTGTATAGGATGATGACTGTTACATTCTAAATTGTGCTAGTTTGCTCCTGCTTCACTTCTATTTTTTCTCTATGTTCATAAAAGTAAAAGAATATAAGGAGCACCTCAACCATGAATTGTGCGTAAATTTCAAAATCCAATATTTTTTAGGACACCCCAAAACCTGCAAGGGCCTCTGTGC
This sequence comes from Phyllomedusa bahiana, assembly GCA_025379985.1. Classification (NCBI taxonomy): domain Eukaryota; kingdom Metazoa; phylum Chordata; class Amphibia; order Anura; family Hylidae; genus Phyllomedusa; species Phyllomedusa bahiana. The sequence goes on along the minus strand of JAODAL010000393.1, from coordinate 276,219 downwards.
CAGCTTCTGGCAGTTCTTTAGTTTTGCATTTGTGAGACATTTTATTGTTGCTTAGCCCTATATATCCACATTATCCATCTGAGAGGCTGTAAAAGTAATCCCCTTTCTCATTTTAAGAGAACAGACGTTCGAATAATCAGATGATTGCGACGAGCAATCTGTGTGACACATAGGATGTATAAAAAGACAATGCAGCTTATTCCATGTGTCTGTATTATCTTCATTATCAGGGACGTGTTCATTGGACTATACCAGCCGAATGCTTTTGTGTTTACTTTTGATTGGCCATTTGGTTGTATTGCAGCAATCCAAAATGAGTAAACAGATCCACGTTATCGAGGTTGTAATTTTTACAGCACAGCTGTTGAGATGATCTTGCATTGATGAAGGTCTTTTCCGTTGAGAGAACCGGGCTGTTCACTTGGCTATGTCAAAAGTTACCTTTTAAAAATATCACAAACTGGCAACAAAAAGTCATATGAAGTCTAATAATACTGGTTTGCAGGTCCTGAGGTTCTTCACATCAAGGACTAGTGAACACTTCAATGGAGGACATTTCAGGAACCATCAGTCCAGAGGCTCCTGTTTTATCCTCATTGTGTTTGGCTGCACCCTTCTATCCTCTCGGCACAGTACATATTCGCTAAACTGCGATGAATCAACTCCACCCCCACAAGAGGCTGCAACATGTAATCCTTTTTGAAAGAGTCTTTCAAGGACCTGTAGATATAAAAAATAAATTGTTTTACAGAAAAATATTTTTGTTGTTATGTACAATTCAAATAGTGGCTGCAAACGAGGCAAATATTCAAGGATGGCAGCACAAGAATGTCCAACTGGAGGAAAGTATGTGAATGAAACATTTAATGGAAGGTTAGGAATTTTAAGTATTCTACTTTTCCACCCAAAATAAATCACATTAATTGTTTCCCTGAAATGAAATAAACACGTAGCATGAAATATATGCTCTCCATTCACTAACCATACATGCCCACCATTTCACAGTATAGGAAACTATACTGGCCTGCAAGTTAAAGGGGTTGTTTCACTACAAGAATTGCTTTTTATGTTAAAGATCTTGCAAAAACAAGTCACTTTGTAATATATGTCCATTACCAGTGCCCAACCTATTCCTGGATAACCCCTCTTGTATGGACTGCATCAACTCCTCAGGTCGCTACAACTACAGACCTGTTTACTCTTTCATGATAGGCTGCCAGCATTAGTTGCTATAGCTACAGACCTGGCTTTTACTGCAGCCTAGTAGAAGCCAGTAAACACACCCCTGAAATCAAAATGAAACCAAGAAAACAGAACTGAGATAAGATGAATCAATGTAGTGAGACAACCCCTTTAAGTTCACAGAGGAAGGAAAGTAATTTCAAGCATGAGACCCATTCACTATGGTAACTGTGTTCATGATAATAAGGATGCATGGGAAAGGAATAATATCATAGAAAAGCAACTACAAGCAACAAGGAAAATGGAGACTGATCATGAGACAATAATCACAATGTATTAGTCATGTATATCCAACACTATTTACCAGCAAAGAAAGAAAGTTTTTTTGTTTTTTAAATGAAAACCTAATTCAAGAATGATATTTAACAACTGATTATGGATAAATTACTGATTGTCTGAATAGTTCAATATAGCTAATAAAACTTAGTAATGCACATCTAAATATATCATATTAGTAGAGGTGTCCAGGCCTTCTATTCCAAATCATATTTACAAAAATCATCTACCAGGACCATTTCCACACCTGTCAAAAATCCACAATGTTTGTCTTCCAACACTAGCGACATCTACAGATATCTGCGCCACTGATTCCATCATTTTTTTTTTAATTTCTTATAGGCTCCCATATTCATTGGTCGTTGCTAACAAATTCCTAGTTTACCAAGTGGGGGGGTCTCCAGTGCTCAGTTGTGAGCTTTGTGCATATACCCATTCAGGGAGGCAATCACTAATGCTCCAGAAACGTATACCTGAGCACTCTTCACTGTTCACAATAAATTGGTGGAGACCTAGGAGTTCATTTGCAGCATCTAACACAACTAACAGCGCTGATAGAAATTAACAAAAATCTATGAAATCAGCCGAGCCACAGTGATCAGTAGATGCTGCTGGCTGCATTTGTCAGAGGACCTCACAGGCACCTTTACAAGGACACTTTTGTTAGAAATGGGTATTTTTGTTAAAATCAATATTCCTGGAAAAAAATTTTTTTTTCTTTTTTACATAATAACCGCTCTATTGCTCTCTGCATAGGCCTAGTTAAAGATCAGACTAGGTCAACAGGGCAGTGACAAGAACAATACATAAAAAGTTAATGGGTTAATCTTTTCCTGCATGGAGTGGAGAGGGCTCTTCACACTTATCAGGTCCTACCGATAACACTTACTTCTCTCATGCCCTTAGTGGGCCTAGGATAGAACTGTCAAGCAACCCTCACTGCCCTACTATCAGGGAGAAAAACCAGAAAGTCATGTACATAGGGGAAGTTTCAATAATTATATAAATTAAAAAACACCTAAATTTTACAAAACCAAAAATTCCACATAATGGTCACATATTGCTTGTAAAAAATTGATGGTAGTGTCCCTTTAAGTACACCGTTGAAAAGCTAGTTCAAAACTGCATATAAACCCCCTGAACTTTATTAATCATTATAATATAAAACCATGTAACTGCACCTAGTGGCATATTTCTTTTATTAAAGTCAATAGATCTAATGTTATCACATTACTGCAAGAAAGTTGGCAGCCTGAAAAAAAGAGATGTTATTCACTACATTCTGTGTAGTAATGGCACTGTTAATACTCAGGGTGCTGACAGAAGCTTAAAGTGAACTTGTCTCATAGGTTACTCCGTGCTGAGGACAGCACAAGCTAGTGTCAGACATGCTGTTTCCAGCTTTATATCCCTTATTCTGTTAGATGCTGGAGTTTTAGTGCATTTAATGCTCAAATCTAGCCGTTTACAGCCTCTTCTGCCAGAGAAGAGTCCAGTGTATTCATGAGCAGGTGTTAGACCCGCCCACCCATGGTTAGCCCCCGCCCACCTAATGTCCATTCCCAGGTTTCTACCTATTAACAGGAATATGTTGAATCAGCTGTGAGTGCGTGGGGCTAGTTCCGGGTGGGTGGGACTAACACCTGCTCATGAATAAGCTTGACTCTTCTCTGGCAGAACAGGCTGCAAACTGCCAGATTTAAACGTTAAAAGGAACCTGTCACATTGTTTATGCCAGACTTGCTGGGGACAATCTAAAAAACAAACTAAAAAACAATATTTGGTCTGCTCATCTAAAATGTTTTTTGAAAAAACAAAATAAACATAGGTGCACACTGTTGTGGCAGCAAAATACAAGCACAATCCAATACCAGCAGCACACTACTAGCACTAAAAAGCAATCAAGAGGCACATAGGAACATAGGGAGATTTAAACATGTATGAAGGGGGATGCGCCTGATATCAAGCTGAAAAGACACCAGATATCTGGCGCAGATATCTGGCCCGTTCATACGTGTCGCCCTTAATGTTCAAATCTGGCAGCTTTCAACCAGAAAAGAGTCCAGCTCATTCATGAGCAGGTGTTAGCCCTGCCCACTCAAAGGCTAGCCCCACCCACCTGGTAGTTATTCGCATGTTTCTACCTATTCAAAGTAATAGGTCAATCAGTTGAGGTGAGCTGGGCTAGTCTCAGGGGACGGGGCATGAATGAAACTGAAACTTTTCATGAAATGACGGACTCTTTTTTGGCTGAAAACTGCCAGATTTGAGCATTAAATACTCTTAAACTACAGCACCTTACAGAAAAAGGTACACAGCGCTGGAAACAGCATGTCTGACACTACCTTCTTCTGTCTAAGGAGTAACCTATGAGACAGGTTCCCTTTAATAGTAGGATGTACCTATGTTAAAGAACATGACATTTGGAATTAAAGGGGTTTGTTTATAGTAATAATAATATCCAATATAATAACAATAGGTTTCAGATCAGCAGGGGTCTGAATTCTCAGATCCTTTATCGTTCACAAGAATGGCGTCCCAATTCCTTGTTTGCCTGGAGCATCTTACAAGAACATGCTCTGCTTTAAAACTCTTACGAAACTGTAGAAGATATTCAAATACATTGCTCTACTATCTTTGGCAGTCCCATACAAATTGAAGGAGTGGAAACAGCAGGATGTTCTCGTGATCAGTAGGGGTCCCCCAATGATTAGACACTTATCACCTATCCACAGCATACGTGATAAACTATATTATGGGAAAATCCTTTTGGATCACAATACCCATGTTAATTACATTAATTTGAATGGACTATCCACTTAGGACTACAGTGCTTTTGCAAGTACTGCCGCTCTTCAGGGTTCACATTGTTTTGAATTTCATTTGTATTTGCAATTGCTGGGCCTTTTGTAAGTGAAATGGACAGGACAACAGGTCAATACAGCAATACCTTGCAAGGCTGCTATGAAAAGTACAACATGCATGCCATTTACTAGCAGTCAGAACTCCATCTCTCTTATAATGATAGTCTAATCCTGATAGACCATTATTTTTAAAGGCTATAGCAGACAATCAGAGCTCCCCTTTAATTTTTTTCAGACCACTATATGAAATGAAAGGGGCGCTCTGACTGGTTGCTATGGGCAACAAATGAAGTCTGAGACCTAGACAGTTTTCATACATGTCCCCCATAGTCTTCAATTTATTTCATTTTGTTTCACCATCTGTAGCTTGACAGAATTATGTGAGAATTGTTCTCTGATTAGGCTTATTTAGGGGAAATGCATTGCAGCACTTAGGGCTTGTCCCCGCGGCAAGGGTTTTTGGACGCTTTTACAGACGGTTTTGGTTTTGAAAACCGTCTGTCAAACCCTAGAACAGACCTCTATGGAAAATCCATTTATCGGTCCCCACTGCACGGATTTTCCGCCGGACGTTTTTCAGACCGCTGGCAGTCATATAGACATTGAACATGTTCATTCCTCCACACGGTTTTCGGGCGGAATATGAACACGTCAATGTGAAGGGTAAGGGCCGTCCCCCGGTCCGACTGCTATTTGTCTCTGCCGTGGCAACGCGCCATTACTGTAAACTGTATTTACCCTATTTATATGTACAAATATTTATATTTTTTTGCCTTTGTGACATATTTTTCAGTAGGGATATTAAATGAACCTTATGGATAAGTTCAAGGTAGGAGTCGGCACCTTTTTGGGCTGAAGGCCTTGTGTAGGTAGGGCAAGGGAGATTTAGCACTAAGGGAGACATGTATGGGACTAGATGCATCGAAGTTCATTTTCTCATCTATTTTTCAGTGTCAAATGCGCCTGAATGTATGAAAGTGATTTTTGTTCGTTCATAAATGGTGTCTAAAGTTCATCGCACCTCACCTGTGTGTTTGGCGCATTACGGATCTTAGGCGCAATAGTAATGTGCCTAATATGTATAAAGGCTATAGATAGACTGGAAATAAAAGAAAGTTCATTAGAATAGCATGTCAGTGAAGAGAAACTATGGTACTGATCTTGCTTGGTGGAACACAGGTCCCAGCAATACCTGTGCTGTGCTGGCTCTTGCTGTATGTAGAATAAAGGGTGAGAGCAGCAAAAATACATTTCAAATTTAATGTAGTAAAAATATAAAAATTAAAAATCTGAACAACATCAGTGGGTTATTTAATGTAGAACTAGTTTTAGATTCGTTTAATCTTAAATATATTTTATAGGAGATATTTTTATATAAATTTGATGATAACTTTTTTTTATTAAATTTAAATAATTAAATTTTATATAGTTTGATAATTATAATAAATTATTTTTTTATTATTGTACTGGTGTAAATTGAGAAATAAAGGAAATTTTTTTCTCTAACACCACATCTAGCTTCACTTCGACTCCACAGGCTCAGGCAGACTACATTAAAATAGGTCTACCTGTTCGAGCAGTAAGGCGCCTAGTTTTGCCGAACCACATTCATATATGTGTCTAATAATATGAGTGTGGCGCAACACACCTCCATAACACCCCTCATGTTAGGCGTATTGAAAAGTGTCAAGTCTTGCGAACAATGCGCCTGACACATTCTTTCGCTGCATTAGACATCGTAGCCGGCTCACTTTAACATATTTGACGCCAGAAAAGGGTGAAAAACCCGATCATACATGTCTCCCTAAGTGAGGGTGGTCGATTTTAATGGTAGGTTTGTACACTGTTTTATAGTTATTAAAAGTAATGTTTCATGATTGTCATTGTTTGTCCACATCAGCAGATAAGTCTTTAATATAAATATGTGATAGTTGGGAAGCTCCCTCACAACAAGGTCTAGGAGATTTAATGGGCCATAAGTAATTCGCAGCCACCTGCTCATCAGTCAGACCTGTGGTGATTAGCTGAACACGATGACCACAGTTTTAAATCATAGGGCCATGTTAACACTTGGCAGTAATAAAGTGACACAATGCAACCTTTTTATTTCAAATAACCCAGCAAAAATATATAAATATATGCTGTTTTTGCCTGAAATAGACAATTATTTTTTTCTTCAAAGAAGCTAACCAACAAAGTGTTCATTGCTTGTTTTTTTCAATTGCCCTGCGACATTACCCAAGGTTTATTATTTCATACCACTACTTCCAGTACAAAAGACACAGCAGAGAAGTCCCCTCTCACTTTATATATTTATTCCATACATACACATTACTGGCAGCTTTAAAAATGTGGTGCTTATTTTTGTAGCCTATTGAGGTACCATAAACACTGTATGTAGGTAACATACAACTGTTAACAGTCCACGGGCATTTTTAGAGGAACTTTTCTTTTGAAAAAAAAAAACTGATTTTTTTTCTTTTTTACAGTCCATACCGCAGGCTCCATCATTTAATTATGAGCAAGACATAAATTATGCATTAATACATTGTTGCATTCTCTGAAATGGCAGAACATTTTTTTTTTTTTAATATCTTTTTTTGGGTTATTGGGCGTATGGGAGGTTGATCAAGTTCAATCAATGTAAGGACACACGTGCTATACATTTATTCACTAAAGCTGAAGTTCTCTGCACAATGCTGAAACGTGGTAATTGTTATATGTACATAATTTTATAGTGCTATGTCACCTAGGGTAACCTCAGAACAGACTTGCATAATAGTTCAAGTGCAAACTAAGTTCATATAAATCATCTACTATCACTCAGGGGATTTTATGTTTATTAATTGCAAACCTGTTGTCATAATTAATCTAGGAGTATATTTAGTGGAAATAGGAAACCTATAAATGTGAAATACATCTTACATTAAATAATGCATGATACAGTAAACGGATTCTCAATAGGTACGTGAAATCACCCCAGATGCACTCCTGATTTTAAGTATCTTTCCCAGAGATAGAGTAACCGAATGCTCAGCTGTTTACATACATCCTGTAGATATTAATGAAGACTAGAAAACCCCTTTTAACAGTTTCCTGGTATATGTGCTCAATAGGTTTACCATCATGTGACATATACACACATAATTTAGACTTGTGGCAGCATATAATGATATTAGAGGAAGAAAAGAAAATGGGCCTATCAATATAGCTTACCTGCACAGAGTTTAATCTGCAGTAGCCATTGAGTGGAAATCTGATGACATGAGTTGGGTCTTGGTTCCATCCAGCATTTACGGAGTTGCACATGACATCTCCAGTCTCAGGAAAGATTTCCTCTATTAATGCTTTTTCTCCACTCAGTGCAATCCTCTCTCCAAGATCTGGAGTAACCCGCACCACTAGACAGTCACATGGTTGGAAATGCTTCCGATGCTCCTTATCCTGTTTCCACCTCTCAAGTTCCTTCACCATAGGATGGAGTTGATAGTATTTTGCTTCTTCATATAATAGATTAAATTCCTAGAACCAGATATATGGAAAAAATGATTACTTGCGCTACCAGCATTCCTTTGCGGTAGAAGTGCTCTTTTTTTGATAGAAAGGCTATTGCTAAATCCTGGTTGGCTTCCAGGTCCCCCTCACTTGTGGAATGGAAGGGACAAGTTAACAGCGCCTTATCACACCAAAAATGGCTGTTCCGCCACAGAAATTGCCCAAGCAAGTTTGATAGGATTTGGGGTGGGTGGATGAGTGTCACTGACACCTTGCGCGGTTCGCTGGCCTTGTCATACGAAGGTCCCCCCAGTCCTTAGTGTAACTTAGCGGCGCTTGGCGGCCCTTGTGGGGGTCTCTTGGTGGCCCTTCATACAGGTCGTGGTTCCCTGGTATCTGGCCCCCAGAGCACGGAGCTAATTTTATGATTGGCTGTTCTCCCAGATGCACCAGCAATGATAATACTCATTATTTTTTAATTTTTTTTCTCAGTTGATGGCTGACCGTAGTTTCCTGCATGTTGCAGGCTTTGTATTTGTATGATTCCCTCTGTATTGTTAACAGGGTACTGTAATATGTTGATTTACATTTTGTTACATCCTTGCAAATTGTATACAGTGTATACCGGTGTTAATGTAATAATATGTAAACCTACTACTTTGGGGTTATGTACCAATATGCGGATGTAATATTTGCATTTTTTTTTGCATATGTACCTGGCAACGCTTCAATTAGGTTTATTTGTTGATTTAAAAAAAAGGAAAAATGATTGTATGTCTATGAGCATCTTGGGACAAACCTTTCGAAAACCCTTGAGAGCTCAACAAGATTTTGGCCAGAAGAAGTAAGGATAATCCCCTATGACTCTGTGTCTAACTAAACAACACATTCAAGGCAACAATTATCTTAATTAAGCCCAAACACTGTTTTTTACTGTCTTTCTTGCCCCTGGATACCCTGGTATGGGCTGTACTACCACCCCAGTCATGTTGGAGATAAATCTGAATAGGACAACTAGATGCAGATATTTTGTATTCTGTTTTTCTTCTAAACCTCCTGGTTTTTTTTTTTTGTAATATTTCCCTAAAAAATAAAACAAGTTTCAGATGTCAACACATTTCAATGAAGCCCACATGCCACACAACTACAGATCTGTGAATGAAGGAGATGATTCAGATCTATACCTGACACTGAGCTGTTTCCTTTCAATACAGCAAATAAAGAAACAAAAGGGGACTGCCATAGATCACAGCAATTGTGTGTTCGTACAAACATCACTTTATTACCTACTACTGAGAACGTAAAAGCCTTTTTCATTGACTTTTTATGTATCTTACAACTAGATCAGTTAAAGGAAAAAGAAATATTTCCTTTAAAAGCATATGGGATAAGCTAGAAGCAGCAGCTATTTCTACTCCCTTTCTCCCCATTAAAAAGTCTCTGAATTCAACATACATTAAAAACCTCCGCACCTGGAAATCAAATGAACATATACAAAAATATAATTTTCAAAAAATTAGTCATGCTAGAAGCCGGGATTGAACTTTTAATAGTGAATTTCCATTTACATAGTTACAGAGAGCTAATTAGCTACCTACATATCACAGCCCCTAGCAAACGTAATTACAAAATGCCCAAGAGCCCTTATAACGTCTCGTTCCTCTTACACCAAGTGCGAAACACAGGTATGATATTAACTGGCACCTGATCGATATGGCACATGCTGAGGACAAGCTGTTAACAATAATTTGAGATACATCATGTCTGTCCTTTACTCCATCGTTGTCTTTAAAACGTTACACCTTTAGTAGTCATACAAATAGTCCAATGACAAAATAAATGCTATCTCTGATGTGCATTTCTCAACCAAAATTTGGAAAGATGATCAGGCCAGGTAAATGAAATATTGAATGAGTGCTGCCAGCTGTGGGGACCTACAGTTCATTGAGGGAACCATGAATGGCAACATGTAATGTGACATACCAAAGCCGGGCATGATCAACTCCAGTCGGAAACTGGTTCGCAGGGCAGTATTCCAACATGATAGCGACCCCAAACACACCTTCAAGACGACCACTGCCTTGCTAAAGAAAATGAGTGTAAAGGTGGTGGACTGGCCAAGAAGGTCTCCAGTCCTAAACCCTAATGAGCATCTGTGGGGCATCCTCAAGTACAAGGTGGAGAAAAGCAAGGTCTCTAACATCCACCAGCTCCGTAATGTCATCATGGAGGAGTAGAAGAGGATTCCAGTGGCTGCAACCTGTGAAGCCCTAGTGAACTCCATGCCCAAGAAAGGTAAGGCAGTGCTGAAAAATAATGGTGGCCACACAAAATATTGACACTTTGGGCACAATTTGTCTATTTTCATTTAGGGGTGTACTCACTTTTGTTCTCAGTAGTTTAGACATTGATGGCTGTATGTTGAGTTATTTTGAGGGTGCACCAAATTTGCACTGCTATACAAGCTGTCCACTGATTTCTTTACATTGTATCAAAGTGTCATATCTTCTGTGCTGTTCCATGAAAAGGTATAATACACTATTTACAAAAAAGTGAGGGGTGTACTCACTTTTGTGAGATACTGTATAAATCAGATTATGACTGTTTTCTAGCACTACATAAATCGGTGTTAATAATAAAATTACTAAATGGGAAAGTGAATAACATAAATTATTTCATTGTAATGGCACCTGTCGAGGGTTTTAATATATTGAGCAGCATGGAAACAGTTCTTAAAATTGTTGGGTTGCAATCAGGAAAAATAAGCAGGCATAAGCATCAAATTACGATGGCTAGACAACTCGCATCAGAGTATCTCCAAAATAAAAGGTGTAGTGGAGGTGTTTCCAGTATGCAGTAGTTAGTACTTACTATAATTGGACCAAGAAAGGCCAGCCAGTGAAAGGATCATGGGTGCCTATGGCTTATTGAGCTGTGTGGGAAGTAAAGGCTAGCCTGTCTGGTACAATCCTACACAAGAATGCCCTATTCACCACATACAGTGTGCAATAATTTTGTGACTGTGCTAACACTATTTAAAGCATATTTTCATCTGTCTAAATGTACTTGATCTAAAACAGCAAAATACTGGGGTATACTTGCAAAAATCCTTGTTCAGTGATGTGGAACTTTAACTCAACTGTGATGGGTCTTCCACTGGAACTTTATATCTTGATGGTCAGAGTGCTCTAATAAGTCATGTCCACCACCAGAACCGGAACATGGAACAAGATAATTGATGATGAATGAGGTTTTCTTTTGAATCATATGTACTGCTGTGTGCGTGTGTGTCTCACCCTGACCTGAAAAAAAGATGGCACCATGGGGCACTAAGGGAATATAGGCAACTGGCACAGGCAGTGTGATGTAGTGGCAATGTACTGTCGGGAAACTATTGGCCCTGGCATTCTTGTGGAAGCTACTTTATCACATACCACCTATATTAACATAGCTGCACACCTAATATATCTCTTCACAGCAACAATATTCCTAAATGGTGACCTCTTTCATCAGGATAATGTGTCCTGGTACACTGCAAAAAATGCTCAGGAACGGTTTGAGGAACATGACAAAGAATTATCCAAGTCCCAATGACCTCCAATTTCACAGAATCCCTTTTGCCAAGCAATCTAACATATTCTGTTATTGGACACATGTAATAGAAATTACATTACTATGCATAGATTTAGTATATACTTTATACTGTGTCTACCTGTGGAATATTTCATTTATTTATTTTATTACTTTTCAGCTTTGAGTAGAGTATGGCAAAGTACCAACCATTAAGATACCGTAAGTGCCATCTTGAAGACAACCTATTCCAGGCTGCATTTTTTCCAGCCTTACTCTAAGTAACACATCAAAGGTTGAGAGAAGCCCTAGGTTATTTTCAGAGATCATAGTAAAAACTCTGTCGTAATGCTGTGTCTTGGGCGTGAAAGCATGAGCTGTCTGCAGCATTGAGGGGTATTAAAAATTAACACAGCTAGTTTTAAAAGTTGTGCAATTGCTGTGGCCGGGCCGCCCTCCGAGTGACTGTACTTAATGGCACCATTGTGAACAACCAGTTTGAAAATGAAAATGTTAATACATGTGGATAAAGAAGCCACAGCTACCAAGAATTATGAACTAAAAGTTGCCCATATGCCTTTAGTGGTTGGCTGAATCATCTACTTCATCTACTTCCCCCTAGAACACTTAGTTTGGCTAAGCATCTATAAGTTTTCAAGAGGCAGAGAGGAAAGTAGCTGCCAGACACCTATGACGGGAGCTTATCTTCAGGGAGAACAAACTGATCGGGTACTCAACATGCCCAATTCCTCTCTTCCCCAACATCATCTGTCATGACGAGTGTTGGGAGGCCCTCCTATACATAAGATAGTCAGCTCATCTGCCAAATCATTAGGTTTAGACGACTCTTCTCTATTACTCCTACTTTTCTGCATTCGACTGGGTTCACATATTGTTTTTCATGCACATTTTAGTGTGTAAAATGAGTGTTGTCCCAGAGATTTCTACTGTGTAGTACAGGTTGTGTTTTGTCAGAGGAGGTTGAATCCAGCGTTACTTTGTGTGTTGCCATATGGTGCCTTTATTATCCCCTTGAAGCACCATCTAGAATGCCTCCTTAATACAACACCTGATGGAACACATCCACTGAGAAAAGTCTCCATATAGATTGCCTCCATTTACACAATTAGAAGAACAGCATTGTCCCATACAGTGGTCCCTCAAGCTACAATAGCCTCAGGACACAATATTTTCAACATGCAATGGTCTTTCCTGAGACACTGTATGTTGAGTGTGGCTTCAAGGTAATAACTTATCAATGTCCCAGACACTGATCGAGCCTATATTCATGGATATTTTATTTGTATTAGAAAAATGCATGCAGAGATTAACCATACATGCCAACTCTCCCGTTTTTGGCGGGGGGGTCCCGCTATTTGGGGTCCCCTCCCGCCCTCCCGGGGGAGTTGGCATTCCTCCCGCCGCCTGCAGGCGGCGGGGGTCCTTTAAATTACCGCGGCGCAAGAGTAGCGCTAGTGCGCTACTCTTGCGCCGCGGGACCGCTCCTACAGGCGGGTGCAGCGGCCGCTCACCCGCCCGCGGTCTCACTGTGCGGGGAGGAGGCAGGAGGGATCGCTCCCTCCTCTCCCTGTATGTACGGCGCCGGTGTGTGCGCTGCACATACAGGTCAACGGCGCAGGGGGAAGTGACGCGCGGCTTCAGGGGAGTGACGCGCGGCTGCTCTCACTTCCCCCTGCGCCGCTGAAGAGATCGGTCGGGAGCGGTCACGCTGCAGGAGCCTGGTAAGGTAAGTGGATTTTATTATTTAATTTTTATTAGCTTTAGGGGGCTCTACCTGGCTACAATAAGGGGGCTCTACCTGGCTACTGAATGGGGCAACTACCTGGCAATAGAGGGGGCACTACCTGGCAACAGAGGGGGCACTACCTGGCAACAGAGGGGACACTACCTGGCAACAAAGGGGGCACTACCTGGCAACAATGGGAGCACTACCTGGCAACAGAGGGGGCACTACCTGGCAACAGCTGGGTCATCTACCTGGCAACAGAGGGGGCATAACCTGGCAACAGAGGGGGCATCTACCTGGCTAACAGATGGGGCACTACCTGGCTAACAGATGGGGGCACTACCTGGCTTACAGAGGGGGCATACCGGCTAACCGATGGGGGCACTACCTGGCTAACAGATGGGGCACTACCTGGCTAACAGAGGGGGCACTACCTGCTAACAGAGGGGGCACTACCTGGCTAACAATGGGGGCACTACCTGGCAAACAAATGGGGGCACTACCTGGCAAACAGATGGGGCCACCTACCTGGCAAACAGATGGGGCCCCCTACCTGGCAAACAGATGGGGCACCTACTGGCTAACAATGGGGCACCTACCTGGCTAACAATGGGGGCACCTACTGGCTAACAAAGGGGGCATCTACCTGGCTACAAATTTGGCTCTACTGGCTACAGAGGGGGCATCTACTTGGCTACAAGGGGGCATCTACCGGCCTGTAAGGGGCACTACCTGGTTATGGGGGGCTACTACCTGGCTATAAGGGCATCTACCTGGCTTTCTTCCAAAGCCGTTATGCAGTTAGGTGGAGTGGGGTGTGGCTTTTTTGAAGGGGCGTGGCATACCAACAAGATGGGCGTGTCCATGCAAATTTTTGCCGCGCCGCGCGTAGCGCGCCGCCCACTAAATTCTCCTGCTTTTTCATTTTCGAAAGTTGGCAACTATGAGATTAACTAGTAACACCTCTCTACAGTACAGTGCGGTACAACATGTTCTTTACATGTGCCAGGATGAGCGACTCTTTTGGGCACCACATGAAGGCCCCATTTTCTTTTTTCTGTTACACTGTACATGATGCAAAGGAGCTCCTGTTCTCAACATAGAAAGTGACTGCCAGCTTACAGCAGCTCTTTCTGATGTTATATGTAAGGACTTGCTTTATCTGTTTAAACTATCTGCTACATTTTCTTTAATATTCATGTTGCATTATGTTGGGTGACATTTTGGGGCCTCAGAACCAATTACCAGCTTTCCACAGAGCTATGATTTTAACATACAATAGTCGTCCAAGAACCAATAAATATTGTATGTTGAGGGAGCACTGTATACTAATGGCTACTTGTTGGCTGGCCATTTGTAGGCGTTCATCGATTCTTACATTGTGTTTGGTTTACTGGTGAGTAGGACAAATGTATACACTTTTCTCCAGCTACCACTGAAATTTATAAAGGTAGGTTGACATATAACAGTTTCTGACTTTAAGGGCACATCCCCACAGTACAGGACAAATACCGGTCGGTTTATCCGACCGGTATTTGTCCGGTTTTTGTGCCATGCCGTGGGGACTGCTGCACGGGTTTTCCATAGCGGCCCATGTAAAAGTTTGCAGCCGGTTTTTCAGACCGTTTGCAAAACTGCAAACCGGCCACATGCCGTTGCCGTGGGGACATGGCCTAAGCAAACTAAATGGTTTTAAGCCGTAACGCAAAAATTTGCGGGTTATTTTGTAGGTGTAGGCTAAATTTATGGGAAAACCCCCAAAAAACTTCCTGTTCTAATATTTTATTTAGCACAAAAGGGCGAATGCTTTGAAATTTGGTTTTAAACCCACCCAAAATTTTCCCAATGCGCTTTTCTAGTCTTAGAATGCGCCTGTTTTTATGAAAACCGCTCTACAGCGGGTCAAAAATCGGGTACATTCTAGAGTTTGGGGTTGACATTTTTTGGATGGGTTTAAGCACTTTGAAATTTGATATACCTGCCCCAGCTGTAATGCGCCCAGAAATGCCATAGCGAAGCTATAAGTATGAGCTTTGGGGCGCCCTAGGGGTTCAAAGGGTGGGCCCCACCCAATTTAAAAAATGTATAAAAAAATTAGGGCTACGCCTGATAGGGGCTGAAAAGATTCCTTAAAAATCTGGTGAGCCCCTTTAATACATGTCGCCTTAAATGTTTGAGCAGCACAACCATGCACAGCATTATGATTTCTCCAGCTATGTGTTTTATTGATAAGATTTCAGGAACAATTGAAAGATGCTGGTCTACAGCAAGGTTTTGAAAACTTAAAAGTGCAATTTTTTGGGCCCTTTAAAAACCCTTCATTTAGGGCGCAATGCTTCACTTTTTACTTACATTCCTTTGGGCCACAAATTTAAAGACACCCAGAAGGGGCTTTTCTTTTTTTTTAGACCACTGAATTTTCCCCCCCTAGCCTGATGAAGAGTTTAAAAATCCGGAACATTGCACTTTATCTGTTACACACCTTAATCAAACCAAATGCCGTCCATGCTCCTTAAAATTTATTAATGGGAAACAGATGACTGGATGAATTAGATTTGGGCCAAAAATCCCCAAAATTCCAAAAATGCAAAATTTAAATTTTTCACAGGGAAAAAAGCTTAAAGGGATTGTCTCATCTCCAAAAAAAAAAAATTCATAGGATGCATGAATTTTGGGTCTGTCCCTTCCCCGGGGCAAGGTGTTGTAATTAGCTATGAGTCTGTGTATTCAGTTCCTGTTTTTTTAAAATTTTTTTTATTTAGATTTAGCTAAATTACCCTTTAAACCCGGGAAAGGGAAGTTGTGAGCTAATGTAAACGTAGAAAAAATTTTCTGTCTTTTGTCTGAAAAATTCAAAAAACCCACACAATCTCAAATGGGGGCCCCCAAACCTGGGTGATAAAAGTCACTAAAGGGCAAACAGATAGAACAAACAGCGGGGGAAAGGGAGTACACGGGTCAGTTATTTGGGGAAAAACCTGAGAGCCCTCAAAAGGGGTGAAAAAAATCACTTGTAGCCCCTTAAAAAAAAAAAAGATGAATAACGCAACAAAATTGGGAAAAAAACGTTTTTCCATTTATTTTTCCCCTTCATTTTAAAAGTTATTCTTTGTAGTGAGAAAAACCCCTTTTTAAAAACAGAGCCCCAAAATGATATAGATTTTTTAATCTTTCCCTTTTTTAAAAAGTAAATTAAAAATTTTTTTAAAACCAAATAAACAGTCTTTCAAATCAGTATATCAATACATCAAAAGCTAAAAAATGATGCAAATAAAATTCATAAAAAGTAAATTTCCCAAAACTTCCCGGGTCACGGGGGTTCAAATGCAACCTAAAACATTTTTATACAATTTTACCCCCCCCTTTCCCAAAAGGGTCACAACCAACTCCCCTCTCCCCCGTTTCCCAAACCCCTCTACAATGGTGGCTCCATGAAGTTTTTGCAAAAAATTAAAAAGGGATTTAAAATTGTTTCTAACCCCTAAAAAATTCCAAAAAATTTTAAAAAAACTTTCAAAAACCCTACCAGGGGAAAAAAAAACGAGAATTTTAACCCGATGGCACTTTCTTCTATTTGATTAAACAAAGGTGAAAACTGATAAATATTCAGCAGCCCGTTGTAATGATTCCTTTAACATAAAACACAGTTTCAATAAAAAAGGGAAAGAAAAAAAAACCCTTTGCATGTTTTTTAAACATCCCCAAAAGTTTTTTGCTAATTAGAAAGCCCACAAACTTTTTATTTTCTTCTGTATAAAATTTTAACCCAAAAACATCCAAATATTTAAAGTAAAAGTTTTTTTTTTTTTTTTCTTTTAAGTTCATAGGCCCTTTATCTAAATTTGAAAATTTTGGGGAAGAAGAAAAATTTTAAAACCCATAGAAAACCCAATAATTTTCTTTTTTTTTACAAAACGCTAAATGCTCAATAGCGGTTTTAATTGAAAAAACTCTATTCTTGCTGCTATTTTCCTGTAAAATTTGCAATAGGGGATGTCATAGGGGGATGGCCCCTGCTATGAAAAGGTGCTTGTGTTCCTCCTCTGAGAACCCCTGATCTATGAGGTGCCATGTAATATCACACTTCTCTAGCTGCCACTCTTCAGTTGCTGGACCTGTGATGACCAGTAGATCAGACAACTTTAAAGTCTGTGAAATAATAAATGAAACATATATTCACAGTTATTGAAACTTTAAGAAGCGTCAAGTTCACAATCGTGGGGAAATTTTTTACTTGATGCAAAATTTGGGGATTTTTGCCCCTAAACCACTAGGGCCTCATTTTTGAAAACTGCTAAGCCCAAGACTGGGCTTGAGCCCTAGGCAACAATTAGGGGCTCAGCTTTTCCCTTTTAAGGGGAAAGTTACATGGCGCAATTGTGGGGCATACCCCCCGGGAAAAGCACCTGCAATTATGGGAATTCCCAAACTCTCAAATAGAGTTATGAATTACCTCCGTCTTTCCCCAAGAAAATTGGGGGGATTTTTATAAAAGGATAGGCACCAACCCCCCCCTTTAAAAAGTACCCCCGGGGCCCCAAACCCGGGCCCTTTCGGCGCATACATAAAGCCCCCACAATTTTCCCCGTGAAAAATTTCCCTTTCAGGGGCAGTAAAAGAAATGAAAGCTGAGCTCTAAATGGTTGTCAAGTGCAACATGGACGGTCTTACGTCTGCACCCACTCGTAACAGATATGAATCAAATGAATTGCCCAAGTATGTTGGCAATATTGATCCTTACACCAATTTTCAGAAAAAACTGGAACTTTGTTTTGGGGTTTTTCCCGATTTAAGTGCAACCAAACCAATTGGTTTTGGACTGGGTGTGGGTTGTTTGATTTTTTATGTTTACACTTAATACATTTGAATCAGGCGTTGTTCACACAAACCTAAAACTATACGGTTTATTAAAACCCTTTAGTCCCGCAAACCCGGGAGGGTGAGAGGGCCCACAGGGCATGTAAAGCCCAAGGTGATCTAGGTAAACATGCTTTAGGCATGTCATGCCAACTTGCTCTGCTGTTATAGCATACATTTTTTGTGCTATGCCAGATAGTGTAGCAGACAATGCCGTTCAGTGCCTTCCAAAATGAGGTAAAGATGTTTTGATCAAGGTCCTGCCAAATGGAAACAATCTTAGCATACATTAGCCCTTTAGATACCTACATAGGAATATTTTTAAACTAATTTTAATATAATCAAAATGTCATGTTGATGGCTCACACCACAAAATAAAGTAGAAGCAAACTGGCAGGGCTGTGGAGTCGGTAAGCCAAAGCTCTACTCCTCAATTTCCCTAACTCCGACTCCCACTCCCTCATTCATGGCGCATGGTTAAGTGATAACTTTACTGTAGTAATATGGTAACATCAGGCTTTTTATCAGCCTTATGATACAATAATCAAGCTATTTAGGTAGAACATACACTGACAAGAAAAATGTTTTGAACTTTTGACTTTCAGGCTCCATATCTTACCATCCACTACAGCTTTGAATGTGAGACTACTACCATTTTATATTTATCATCTTACTTATCTTATACATAAATTTGACTTGCAAGTATTTAGCATCTGCTTATTTCTGCAGATTCTTGTCCTGTAATTGCATTGTTACTGTTTTGCTCCTAAAAATCAAAATGTTAATTTTTATTATTTTGTTTGTATTTGGTAATCCAACGTTGGCTTTCAATACTGCCGAATCTTTCTGGATATGCTCTGGATCAGATTCAAGTATGTCTTTACCGAAATCTGATCCCAGGTCTCTTCTACACGTTCCCAATGTTGGTGCATACTGGTCGACTCAATTGAGGAAAAATACAGCTTTTTCTTCAACTCTATCCACAAGCATTCAATGGGGTTGAGGTCTGGGGACTGTGGAGGCTAATACAGCAACTCTACTTCATTGTCATTGAACCATTCCTTCTCCAACCTTGATGTACGCTTCGGATGGTTGTCCTGTTGGAACACTATGTTGTCCTTTTCATACCCATAGTACTCGAGTGTCTACTTGTTCATCTTGTAGGATACTCACATATAGCTCAGCACTGAGATCACTATCGATCCTGTATCCAACGTCTTTGGCTGTGAAACATCCCTAGATCGTCAGGCTTCCTCCACAGAACGTGATAGTTCCTTCAATTTCTAGATCCGTTAGCCCCTTTCTTCCAAGCCCATTTGCCCCCATCAGAGCCCGGTCTATTGACTTTCATCTCATCGCTACAAATCACCTGTTTCCAATACTTTCTCATACTTTTTTTCAAACTCGAGGTATTGCTTCTCATGACGAGATTGAAGTTGAGGCTTCTTCACCATTTTTCGAGCCATCATTCCAGACTTGTATAACGCATGTCACATGGATGTCTGTGATATCACTCTTACGAAACATACGAGCCTCCTCCACTGCCGTGTCTGTCACGTTAGAACTGATAGACCTTGTGATGAGCTGACTTGTTGACTTAGATATTTTTCCTGAACATCCACCTCTTGGCTTTTGAATGCATGGATGGACTTCATTTCATATTCTTGCAGCTGTCACGACACACTTCTAATGCAGTTTGAGAATTTTCTTGGCTAAGAGACCAAGAGACCGCTATCAACGAACTGGATTATGTGGTTTCTCTTTTCTTGGAAAATCTTCTTCATGGCTGCTCCTCAATTCAAACCAGTGACCTTTTGCATGGGAATCAGTCTAATAACACACTGAGCTATTAGGGAATGTGAGAACAGGTTGCAATTTGTAGCACACAAAAACAAATAGATTGTCCTACCACCAGCGGGAGCAAAAAAAGCTGTAGTGGCTGGTGAGATACGGAGCCTGAAAGTCAGAAGATCTAAACATTGTTACCATTTTGCTAGTCAGTGTAAAATATATTTATTGTAATACAACTTTAGAACACAAAAAACAATTCTGATCTCATTGTGTTAATGCTAGAGAACGGCCTCTTTACATTAACTTAGGCTGCTGGCAAAGCAACGACCACAGGGGCAACATCTCTAACAAACTCAGGGTATAAAGGAATTGCCTCGGCCTCAGTCAGTTTTGATGGAACGGTTGAATTCTTCTACTTCTTTGAAAGCAAGTGAAAAATTTTGATGAAATCAGTCAATCTGTTTGCTATGGGAATCTTTTCCCCTGTGGTAACACTTTGTCTGCTCCATGTCATCCAAATACTTTTCAAAATTAAACTCCTCATCTGATGAGGCTGAAGATATGCGAGCAGTAGCACTGGCAGGACCCAATTCCTCTTGCTCCTGGCACTGCAAATTATACCAATTTATTATATATTTTGGGAGTCTGAGTCGGTCCATTTTATAATTACTCCAACTCCACAAAAATGGGCACCGACTCCACAGCCCTGCAATCTGGCCCCTCTTCTGTCCTCTTTAGCTTACAATCTATTCTGGTATAAGTAAAAGAGATGGATGCCACATGAAATTTACACTAAGGTTTCCCAACTACATATAGTCACCAGTAGATCACATGAATAAAAATGACCCGGAACTGTACATACAGCAATAGAAAAAAGAAAGTTACTATTGAGTTTTTGTTACTGGTTGCTTAGTATCCTAGTAAGTTAGTGACCTGAAACATCAGAGAAATTGCACCTACATAGGAAAGTATAAATCATACATATTTCTATATATTACGCCAGGTAAATGATGTCTCATTCTGGAGTTAACCAGGTCTCCCCAAATAAAATGGCACAACACTTATCTAGTCTCAGGTGACAGTAGAATTGTTGCACCAACATGCTGAAGAAATTACTGACTGCCCTTGACTTCACCAACACAGCAATGTCATATAGTGTCAATTTCTTCACCGATCAACAACTTATGATAAGAAACCGACTCTCTTCCTACCATCTGGTGCCAGGCCCAGGGTGCCCTCGGCTGACTGAACTCACTAACTTCCCAACCACTCTACCACTAGTTCCTCCATGCCAATCCAGAACCACATTGCTAAACAAACCAGCAGAATAAGATGTTTAGCTGACTATGGGTGCGTCCCCATAGCAGGCTAAAATACCATCTGATTCTGATTAAAATAATACAGCCGGTATTTTGACATCTTGGATTCGCCCGTCTCCCTCATGACATGTTCATGTTCTGTCCGAAAACCGAGTGGATGAATGAACATGTTCTAAGTTTTTAGGAACATCGGCGGTTTCAAAAACCGGCAGAAAATCCTTGCAGTGTGAACTACTGCACAGATTTTCTATTTAAATAAATGTAAAAGGTTGACAGTCTGTTTACAGATGGTTTTCAAATCCAAAAACCGTCTGTAAAACCGACTGAAAAACCCTAGCTGTTGGGACAAGCCCTAATAATAGCCACGGTAAAAATATAAAAGGTCAATACGTAGCTGCCAGTTCAGTATTTTTTGGCCAGAGGTTATCACTTGTGTTGGCTCAGCCACTATATCTTCTATGGGGTTTGGAAGAGGGCCCGGTGGCAGCTAGCAATTGGCAGAGGAGCATATGGAGTGAATGACATTAAAATTCCAATGAAGTTATAAAACCAGCTTCTGAGAGTGGACATTCAAATGTGCCATGCAGCTCTCACCCTTTATGCATTAGACTATATGCTAAATTCAATAGAAACAGTGTGATCTACCAAAAAATATGTAGTGTATTTGGTTGGCGTTGAACTAACCTGTAACTTTAGAATACGTTCACATGATGGATTTCGTCAAAATCCACACCAAATTAATTTCAAATTCACAATGCAGAAAGTAAAGAAATGAAATGTTACTTCTTTAAATGGGAAATCAACCAAATTCTTCGTTGGGTAGCTGAGACGCATTTTAGCCCTATGCAGCACGTCAAAAAGGTGGCAAATTCTTCTTTTACACTTAAAGTCCTCACCTAAAATCCACAGAGTAGATTTTAGATTCAGATTCTTTATTGCATTTTTCTGCATGGAAGAAGTTGACTATCCTCACAGTGCTTTGCAGGATTTAAAGCACTCATTTATAACTTCATCAGCGCAATGAATGACCTAGAACAAAAATGTACTTTGCAAACATAAGTATTTTTCAAGATCTGGTTGCTCAGATTATGTGTGTGTAAATACTCCTATGTTATGAATTGTAATCACGTCTCTATGATCTTATGAGGGCTATTGAGTGATAAAAGTCTAATATGCTCATATACTTCAGTTAGCCAGACGTATGCTAAAAGAGGGTCTTTCTGGATGGTAAATATCAGCAATTATACTGCTGTTACTGAAATGAGTAGTCGACTATGCTTTAGAATATAATAAAAAAATGTATTTATAAAATGTATATGAATGAGAGTCAATGGCAGACTTGTACAACTGTATAGGTATATATTAAATGGCATACATTCATATCCACAGAATAAGGTCTAAATGTGGCGTGAGTCTAGCCTCACACAGGTGGATGTAAGGAAATTAATATTGTGGCAGCTCGTGAGCTAGTTCTTCACCTTTGTGCTGTCACCAGTACACCTTCATATTTACATTTTATAGTAGACACGTAAAACCTAATCAAAGCTGTAAAGTTACCAACAGTAACCAATCAAATTCCAAGTATGATATTGAAGGAATGATTCAGAATATCAAAGCAACAATATGATAAATTTCAGTCTTGACTCAGACTAAAGAGCATCTGAACCATACAGGGTTGTTTCTATTAAATATGTTATGACATGAACTCTACATGCAATTGTGTTAACATTCATTTTTAAAGGAGACAAAACTTTCATTTGTGGTTTCATATGGGCTGGTTCCCATTAATCTGATGGACACATAGGTTATTGCAAGAACAAAAACCAAAATAAAAAAGTACCCTACTGAAATGTATTGTTTTGCAGCTTTGTAAAATAGTTGTCATCACCAGCTTTACCTTAAAATCTTCAGGAAGGAGCAATTTTGAGGTTCGTAGAAAACTTAAGATATAGCGGAATATTTCCCCATCCCGGTCAATAAAGTAATGCTGTTTTAAGCTGTCCAGTACGATGGGTTCGGTGCCATTAAACAGACGACTTATTCTGGGGAGCAAAGAAAAAAATCATTTGTTACAAAGCAGATTTCACACAGATTTTATTCACTTTTTGTATTTTTTTCAAATTTGAAAATATATATGTTTCATATGTTAAAAAAAATCTAAATAAATATCTAAAAGAAACAAAACATTTATTTTTATACCTTTTATTTAACATGTCTTGCTTGTAAACAAAACTGTTTTGTTTTTATTTTTCAGAAGACAAGAGTAAACAGTGAAAAAATACACATAAAGCATCATTCTGAGACAGCAGTATTACATATGGACCTTTAGGTCCCTTGCTTGGGAGCCTCTCTATTAGCTAAAGCAGTGAGCTAATAGAAGGAGCAGCTCTCTCTGGAGTAGATATCTCACCCATGAATCTCATTCGGCATTGTGTAGGAGCTCATTTCTTGTATATAACAGAGATTAGCACATTGTCAGGAGGTTAGGACATATCCTTTAAAAAGATATCCATGTCTACAGGGGGCAGCATTTTAGTAGTTACATTATTTTCCACAGAAAGCAGTATTAGGAGGCAGTATTATAGTAGTTATATTCTTGTACATAGAGGGCAGTATTATAGTAGTTATATTCTTGTACATAGGAGGCAGTATTATAGTAGTTATATTCTTGTACATAGGAGGCAGTATTATAGTAGTTATATTTTAGTACATAGAATCTGTGTTTTCACTCCTCCATAGGCAAGCAGGAAACTCAGTAGAAAACTTGGTGTAGCGCTCAGGGATGGGTAGAATAAATAAAATAAAATAGGACGAGACACTAGGCATCTAGCAATTAATAGTCTCTTAAATGTCCAATTAAAGCAGAAAGCAAGACGTTCCGAGATCTACTCGTTCATCAGTTGTGAGACTAATACACCGAATTTTAACTTCATACAAAGTTTATGGCACGAGGTGCGTTCTCATCTGCTCCTTGTTTCATTTTACAGTGATCTAGTTATATTCTTGTACATAGGAGGCAGTATTATAGTAGTTATATTCTTGAACATGGGGCAGTATTATAGTACTTATATTCTTGTACATAGAGGGCAGTATTATAGTAGTTATATTCTTGTACATAGGGGCAATATTATAGTAGTTATATTCCTGTACATAGGGGTACTGTGAAAGTAGTTATATTCTTGTACATAGGGGTAGTATTATAGTAGTTCTACTCTTGTACGTAGGGAGTAGTGTTATAGTAGTTACATTCTTGTAAACAGGAGTCAGTATTATAGTAGTTATATTCTTGTACATAGGAAGCAGTATTATAGTTGTTATATTTTTGTCTATAGGGTGGCAGTATTATACCGTGTTTCCCCGATAGTAAGACACCCCCGATAGTAAGACGTAGCGGGGAGTTTAGGAAGGTCGACTAATGTAAGACGTACCCCGAAAGTAAGACGTAGTAACTTTACTTTTTCTGCGCTCGGGCGCTGCAATGGCCCGGGCGCCGACAGGGACGCTTCAGCTATATGCGGCTCCTCAGGGAGCGCATATAGCTGAATGCCGAGTACAGCGCACAGTTTTCCGTGCGCTCGCGCTGGCCCGGGCACTGTCCGCGATTCCTTCACCTATATGCGACTCCTCCGGAGCGCATATAAGTGAAGGGATACCACTGCGGGGCCACAGAGCGAGCGCTCCGTGCTCCGCAGTGGCCTCCGGGCGACGCAGACTCGCGGCTGTCCGGAGCTCCCGTCATCACGCTGCGTGCGCGGCCTGATGATGTCACCCGCCTGTGCCGGCAAGAAGATAGAGCAGAGCCGAGACCGCGGGAGACGGAGCAGCGGGGATCCAGGTAAGTGATTGTTTGTTTTTTTATTTTGATATTATTGCCTACAGCCTGCCTATACCTGCCTACAGCTGCCTATACCTGCGTTATACCTGCCCTATACCTGCCTACAGCTGCCTATACCTGCCTTATACCTGCCTACAGCTGCCTATACCTGCCTACAGCCGGACCTATACCTGCCTACAGCTGCCTATACCTGCCTACAGCTGCCTATACCTGCCCTATACCTGCCAACAGCCGGCCCTATACCTGCCTACAGCTGCCTATACCTGCCTACAGCTGCCTATACCTGCCCTATACCTGCCTACAGCCGGCCCTATACCCTGCCTACAGCCTGCCCTATACCTGCCTATGGGGCCATATACCTGCCAATATAAGACATACCCCGAAAGTAAGACATAGTGGGACTTTTGGGGGTAAAAAGAATGTATGACGCTGTCTTACTTTCGGGGAAACACGGTAGTAGTTCTTTGTATATTCTTGTATATAGGAGGCAATATTATAGCAATTATATTCTTGTACAAAGGAGACAGTATTATAGTAGTTATATTTTTGTCTATAGGGCGGTAGTATTATAGTAGTTCCTAGTATATTCTTGTACATAGGAGGTAATATTATAGCAATTATATTCTTGTACATAGGGGCAGTATTATAGTAGTTATATTTTTGTCTATAGGATGGTAGTATTATAGTAGTTCCTAGTATATTCTTGTACATAGGAGGCAATATTATATTAATTATATTCTTGTACATAGAAGTATTAAAGTAGTTATAGTCTTGCACATAGAGGGCAGTATTATGGTAGTTTTATGCTTGTACATAGAAGGCAGTATTATAGCAATTATATTCTTTTACATACGGTCAGTATGTTAGTAGTTGTATTCTTGGACCTAGAGGGCAGTATTATAGTAGTTATATCCTTGTACATAGAGGGCAGTATTATATTAGTTATATTCTTGTACATAGGGGGCACTATTGCAGCAGTTACGGTATACATATGGACCGGTATCATAGTAGTTATTTTACTGTACATAGGGGAAGTATTACAGCAGTTACAGTTTACATATGCAGCAGTTATATAGTAGTTATACTTATTTATTGTACATTGGGGAAGTATGTGAGAAATTAACATACAAGTTATGCTTAAGTCACATCTCTGTTAGAAGTATACTTTGAGTTGATCTCCCACCTTACACCTCTGTCAGACAGCTATAAGACATATTGTTATACAGGCCCACAGTGCAATACATATCCAATATACTACTACTGTATTAAAAAAAAAAAAAAAAAACAACAGCATATTCCTCAAAGGATACTCTTTTAAATACACCTTGTTCAAAAGGGACCTATGTATATGCGTTCAGCATATACGTCAGGAGGTTTCCCAGTGCATACTCTAAACGTAGGGACAAAGCAAAAAGTGAATTTATAACAACACCTAATTATCAGTTGCTCCATCAATATCCCATTTGTTTCATGACTTCATGGTGATCTTTAGATGAGCAACCAGATCTAATCTTTGTAGACACCTACATCCAATTGTGCAGCAAACAGCAGCAGGAGCTGCATCCTTTGCGTCACTCATTTGTATAATAAGCAATGAAACCCCTGATGTCTGATGATAATTTCAGCACTGCAGAAAGGACGACATCCCCTCCCCCATCTCATATGCAGCTTTCCCTACACACGATACACATGTTACAGCTGTAACACTAGGTCAATTGCCCCCGGCTCTAAATCTCATCGGGCCTTGGGCAATCTGCTGCCCATGTTTTCTATGGAATCGAGTGAGCAGAGCATCTGACTCTAAACATCTAGTATTAGATTCATAGGGACAGGCCAACCCAGTTTCATCCTGAGACGTGTCCATGTTAATGAGGATGTCACAATGCAGACCCAATATCAAGTCTATACAGTCGGTGTGATTCGCACTGCAATAGTTGGCAATGTTGCCCATCATATTGAGGTTATGTCAAATGTATGGCAGGTCACAGATACAGGGTTATTCCAGCGATAATTAGAAGGTCCTATAAGTGGAATTCCTTTTTATATAAGTATAACCTCTATCTATGCATCACGTCTATATAGGATGCAATGTGAAGGTATCTAGGTGCATAACCATCACACTCTGAGGCTAAATTATGCCACACAACATATAAAATATGTTTTCCTAAACTTTAGTTATAATACTCTAACTGGTAAAGCAGGCCCAGATCGAAAACGGCATGGTGTGACTACATATCATTTTTAGTAGTCTGTAACCATGGAGACACATAGGAACGTAAGGTACAATTTTATTTTTAATAAAGGCTCTTTGCAAAGTTGCTTTTTTTTTTCTTCCTTAAACATACCCTTTAAAAGGGATTCTGTCACACTGAATATGCTCTGATCTGCTGGTACTACGTTTATGCAGGAAGAGCTATGCAGATTGAATTAAAATTGTGTGGAAAAAGATTCAGAAGAATGTGTAATTTATCCATTTGAATTTCTGCTTATATTGGGTTAAAGAGTCCAGTGGGCAGTCTTCCATGTATTAGTTTACATACAGGGATGGATGTTAATTACTGATAAGACCACCTACTGGACTCCTTTTCCAAGAATAAGCAGAGATTTAAATAAATAAATTACAAATTCCGCTAAATTATTTCCGACACATATATATCTATATGTTGAGCTCCTTCTGCTCTATAATATTCTGCTGGAAGATGCAGATAGCATGTTCAGTGTGGCAGGTTCCTTTTAAGCTGAATAAAGTTACTTAAAGGTAACCTGTCACATTGAACATGCTTTCTCATCTGCAGGCTCCATGTTATAGAGCAGGAGTAGCAGAGTAGATTGATATATATGGTTTTGTGGGTAAAGATTTTGAAGAACTTTGGGCGACATGTCGGATTTGGGCTACAACATTTTTTAATGCTTATATTGCGGCAAAAAATTTTCGGAGCCCTATTCTATATATGTATGAACAGTCGTACACCAAAACTTGGTTATGCGGCTATGGTATGCTAGCTATGCAATTAAGATATGCTATGCACCTAAAATATGCTATGCTATGTAAGGCATACCACACGTCAGATTTATGAACTCACATATGACAGGTTCATACATTCGGATGCACTATACACACATTTAAAGCGCCTTAAAAATGGCATGGCGACACCTCTTTTAAAACATGTCGCCCTTAATTTATTTAACCTA
The DNA here is from genome assembly GCA_025379985.1 of Phyllomedusa bahiana. Lineage (NCBI taxonomy): Eukaryota > Metazoa > Chordata > Amphibia > Anura > Hylidae > Phyllomedusa > Phyllomedusa bahiana. The sequence continues at coordinate 248,031 of JAODAL010000393.1, read as the reverse complement.
CTGTCTATTTTGGGTTAAGGAGTCCAATAGACGATCTTATTATTATTATTGATTGACAGCCATCTCTGTATGCGTACTCATACAAGGAAGGCTGTCAGTCAATGATAAGACTGCCCATTGGACTCCCTAATCCAAAACAGGCATTAAGTTAGATAAATAAAATACAAGTTTTGCTGAATCTTTACCCACAAAGCTATTCATATCAATCTGCTCACTTCCTCCTGCTCTATATCCTACTGATCAGATTGCATGTTCGGTGTGACAGGTTCCCTCTAACGGTGATATCTACAGGTCAGTTGTGCTGAAGGGCTCATAAACCTGGCCAAATTACAGAGCTGGGTTGTTTTAATGTTGTTGCTCATCTTTGTTTCCTACGATTTCCTAAAATTGTGAAGGTATTATGAAGGTATTCTCCCCTAAAAGCTGCAGACACCATACTAACCGCCTAAAGCTCCATAATTTGTAACTCCAAGTTTTTCCTCTTAGAAAATTACTATTAGTGGTTAACTGTTAAAGATGATTTTTCTTGGTGCCTATGGAAGTTTTGGCCACTACTAAATTTAAGTTGGCTCTGGCCTTCTAAAGAATATGAACATTTTCTATTCCTGACCTATATGATGTTTGTTTCAAGAGTGAAAGTAGCCATCACTTGCCCCTTTGGCCTTTTTGCATTGGCCATAAGGTCTCAAGCTTTTTGAGAGAATAAATACAGTTAATGACTGTGGTTGCACAAACTATGTCACTCATACATGTCCTAAAATTATGATGCCATTCCTACAAATTCTACGTTAGACCTACATGCAGACTTATTGTAGCGTTATTATGGGTGAGGCCACACGGAGCAGTTGGTTGCATGCAGCCAAAAACATTGCCCACATGTGCAGGAGTGCTTTTTAAGTAGACTGTGCATGTTTACTCTATTTTGCAGGTAAACAGCAGTTTAACCATAAAACCGTTAAGCATTAACAATCAATGCCAATGTGGTTTTGCGGGTCAAACCACAATGGTTTTGGCTGCTTCATGTGACCTCATCCTAAATTATTTCTAAGAGGTTGTCCGACCTCATAAACAGTAATTTAATGTATTTAAATTGTAATTAATAATACTCAGTAATAGAATTTTAGGCCATGTTCATACTGTGTATTGTGGTGCGCACAGGTATGGCAAGGACATGCCTCCTATTTAATTTCATATTCCCCAAAGTTCTTTTAACATAGCACTCAATGAGTGTTATGATTTTACCATATTTGCGGGGTGTACTTTGGCACAATTATGCTCCACAATATGTCCCACAAATACATCGTGTAAAATATTACTATTACAGCTGACTCAATGTCCTGCTTTAAGTGGTATTCACTCCACTTTGGGGTTCGTTCCAGGATATAGAGTGCGCCTCCCTCCCCTATATGTATTGGAGGCATTTATAAATAGAACTGGCTTAGCTATGCTAGAACCCTTCATACCGGCACTGACACAGGGAATCTTTATTTTTGTGTTGGAATGAACCTGGATGCAGAGCAGAAACTGCACTTGTGACAGGACATCGAGGCAGTGGTTGTGAAAGTATATAAGTGTCATCAGTTATACATTCAAATGTATTACAAATAGTTTTTATGTTGGGGACAGTACCTATAAGCACTTTTGCAACTGGTTTGTATTACTAAATCATTTAGTACAGCAGCTATTAGCTAATCTGTGAGTGTCTAGAGCTAAATCTGAAGCCTGGGATCGGGTCACACCCCCTATGCTGTGATTGGCTGCCTGATATTTCATTCAGCCCTGTTGGGATACGCCTCATGGACAGGACACTCCCCCTGTGCTGTGACTGGCTGCCTCTGACTCTTTGTGAAAATGAAACTGAAATTGGTTTTCTGTGCTGTCTGTGTATATGTTCCCATTGTCTTTCACTCTTTCTGAACTGTGTAATCTATGCTCCTCTCCCAGTGATAGCTCTATGTGAAGGATCTGGGCAATTATTCTCTAGTCTCTAGCTGTTAGATTCACTCTCCCCACACACCACACAGCCTTTAATAATTGAGAAATGCACTCTGCTCCCCCACTGATATCAGGCAGGAGGTATTTCTCACATTTGTTTCATCAGTTCAGGCTGTATATATAACTGTTTACAGCATTGCAGGTGTTCTGGTTACAAGGATTGGAGCCTGGGAGGCAGCTCTGCAGGGGTAAGAACTGACCATTGCAGGAGGTCTGCAGAGCTGTGACATCCTCTCTCTCCTACTACTCACACAGAATGATTATTTCACCAGCCTTCAGTGAGCGAAGACCCACCTACTGGGAGGAGAGAACCGCCCCCCGATTTGAAGCTGTAAGAGAGAGAAAGTTCAAAATGCCTGTGAAATCCTGTACTGAGAAAACCCCTTTATCAGCCCCTCTGTCATTGAGATGCCGTCAAAAAGGTATCCTGATGTATACCACAGTGGAGCCATAGGAAGATTAACACAAACGCATTCTCTTTTGGGCTGCGTTTGCTATGTTTCATAATTGTATAAGTTTTATGTACCAAACATGTTCTACCAGGCTTATGTATACGATCTTGAAACATAGTAAATGTTATCCTATGGCTCCACCAAAGTATATTATGGGAAACTTTTTCACATTATATTAACGGACATCAGTGACATTGCCACAACAGGTGATGTGAATGAAGTCAAGCTCCAGCTGCAGTCCAAAGGAATACATTGAGCTGTATCTGATCCTGTGGCCTGCAGCTGTCACTCAATTGTTGAAATCTAGTCAGTACTACTGCAAAAAGTCTGGATGTAGGCCAGGCTTGTTCCTTGTCTCCTGAGTTTGCAGGTGTACTTATTTGTTGAATAACATTGATGGTGTTTTGAAAAAGCATAGGGGATGTTCAGTAGAGAAGGTTGGAAATTTCACAGATCTCTCAAGCCCTTTGCCTTTCGCTCTCTCACACAAATACACCGTCTGGGTCATCAGACATGAGGAGTGCAGCAGTAATCTCATTTTTCATACTTTTTCTAATATATATCTTCCTAAAATTAATATTTAACTCAACAAGGAAGCAAGCAGGAGAGTCCGGGGGAGGAATAATTACCTCTTAGGATCAGGAATGCCTGAAGGACTTTGTGCAGAAGACAAGATTTTAAAGGCTAGAGGATGTCGGTAGTTGCAAAGTTTCATAAAACAGGACTAAGGTTTATAATAAAAGATATATAACACCTATTATGGAGTAGAGGATAAAAAAATGACTATTTTAAAAGGCCACTAATATCACATTAGCACCTTATTCGTGCTATAATCACAATAGTTAAGGAACCCTTTCAACTTCAGACACTAAAGATATATCTGATAGGTTGGGGTCTTGGAAGAGTAAGGATATTTATAAAGGTATGGAAACAGTTCCACATGCTTGCTTGACTGTTTCTATAACTTTCATACACTTCAATGGTGAAATTCACTCATCTGTAGACACCTTTCAACTTCATCTCTTACATAGCCACCCCCAGTCACTGGTTTGCAGAAAAAGAGTCAGGGGCTTTTGTGCGTTCTATTAGACAGTCATCTCACATCCTATAGAAAAGCTAGAGCAACCAACAGTGAAAACAGCCTTTAGAAAGTGCATGACTCGTCCTCTTCTGTCAAGTCGTGATCATTTCACTGAGCTATTCCTTAATTACACCTGTTTATGGGGAAACTGGGTGACACCCAATATGGCAGCTATAAGAGCTCCTGCAGGAGTTGGATTCGGCTGTCCCACTCTTCTGAATGGAAAATTCGTCCAAGTTACGCAGGTGTACATCCCTTGCTCCTGTGAGCAAGGCAGAGTGGCTAAATTGTCCAAAAAAGTTGAAAATGTCCTGATTTTTTCCCCTTCTACTGACAGCCATTTACTAAATTAAAATTGAGTTGTAAATAACTTGTCCTGTGAAATAGAAACAGTACAGCTGTTCCTTCAAAAAATGGGTCATTGAACCACCCAGTAGATAGGTTATAACGCTCTTTAATTACAGGTCAAAGTTATGAACACAATACCTGTAATTAGAACCGGATCATCAATTTACATAAGGGACTGGTTTCTGCTTCTCCCTAACGAGAGTACAATTGTAACCTTGCACAGCACAGTCAGTCATGATTAGTAAACACAGAGTTGCTTGCACAACACTCATCCTGCCTATCACTAACATTTTTGAGTTGTCCTCTTCCTTCTCTTAATTTGTTTCAGGCGTTTCTCAGTTATATCAGTTTCTAGGAAAACCAGATGACAACCAAGATGTCCACCATTACAGCTTCTTAAACGGCAATCTACCAAGGCATGTAGTGATACATGTTCCTCTCTCCTCCTGCTGCTTACCTAGACACATTTACCTTTAAGTGATCTAGGAAAGCTGGGTGGACACCATATGGGAGTTGTACTGAAGGTCGTTTTGGTGAATATAAAAGATTCAATTAACTAAATGCTTTTGTGTCGTTGTTGGATATAGCATGGACATAATGTAAAAGAGAGTAGAAGAGCACACTAGTATTTAATCACAGGTACAATCAGGGCATTAGAGCATATATGAATGTTTCACCCCATACAATTTTATTTCCACACATGTCTATTTTAGTAAATCCTTGTGTTCCCTGTGAAATGTGTTACTGGGTCAGTCAGCTGGGTGTTACCCTTAGGCCTCGTTCACATGGCTTATTTCGCCGCGGATTTGCAGACGGATTGACGATCGTCAATTCGTCGGCAAATCAGTCAGAAATAAGTCACAGCCTATTTTCTATTGATTTCAATAGAAAATACGGCTCGTCGTTCACACGACGCGTATTTTCGTGCCGGATTGCCGCCGCGGATTGACGTCGGCAATCCGGACGGAAAAACGATGTGCATGTCAATTATTTACGGACGGATTCACCACCTACAATGATTGGAGATGGTGAATCCATCGGGAAATCAGTTACAAATACGTGCCACACTTAGTGGCACTTATTTGCAACTGATTTTCAACTGATTTCGGAACGGATTTACGATCGGCAATCTGATGTAAATACGTTCTGAAATAAGCCATGTGAACATAGCCTTATAGTTTTCAAATAAGTGTGTCCCTCCACAGCACTGATTGGACAATGTCAGACTGTGCAGGGACACACCCCCTATTGGTAACACCCAGCTGACTGATTGGTAATGAATTTCTAGAAGGAATAACAGGTGAACCACACAACATAGAGATTCTGGGAAAGATGCGTCAGAGTTTGTATTTCACAAGGAACACAAATATTTACTGAAACATAAGCACAGGCTTCCCCAATAATCACAGTTTAAGCTGTGAACAAGGACCCACTGAGGTCAGAAACGCGTTAGCGTTTCCGGACACATTTTCTTGTGTTTTCCTGTGAGCTTGAAATATGTTGGAATAAAGTTGTTGGACATCAAATCCGCTGGAATACCCGTGATTATTGGGGAAACCTGTGCTTATGTGTCGAGCGAAGGTTGGCAGCTCTCCTTGCGGAAAGCGAATGTCCTGTTCCAAGTACCACTGAAGTCATTATAAACATGGAGAAAGTATAACGGAATACCGTGTTGGCTACACAATAGAGGATCAATGTGGAAGGAAAGGGCGTAAGTCGCATATGTTTTGCTTATGTTATTATTTACTAAAACAGACATGTCAGGTTCATTTTTTCAAAAAACACTTACCATATGTCCTATTAGGACATACTGACAGTAAAGAGATGGGTCTCCACTCGCAAGCACTCTAATAGCAAACCCAGAGAATTTCTCACAATATGTGTTCTCAATATGTGACTCTAGCAGACCCTTCCCTGTATTAATCTGTCCAACCACCATTTGAATGGTCGGCACGTATACTAAATTTTCCCTGCAATGGTCATAATGTATGATTATACATGGCCTTCTTCTGCTGTGACGACTGATCACTAGGGGTTAGGCCATTGTGATAAGTTGGGTTGGCCTCTACTTACAAAGAAGTTGTGATTAAAATGTAACTGCTTTAAAACCAGTATATAATGTGTGTTAATACTACCACACCTGATCTGACATTGGGCATGAAGAGACACAGATGCATGTAAGGTTTGCCTCAGCAAACATACAACACTAAGCGAGTATTGTGCACTGGTCTTAATCCAAGGCCTCAGCACATATACTACACAGTATACAGTTGTGTCTCTCCATGCAGACTAGACAGGAAAGAACGTCTGGAAGCAGGAGCACCATCAGGGCAGTGCTGACAATACTCCTGTAAGAGGCCATAACCATTTGAAAAAAGCGCCCTGCTGATAAAATGCAAGACAGGAACTGGAAATTCAGATGGGGGCTAAACCACTTGTAACTTGCCCCATTAAACACTTATAGCCCGACCTGAGACCCCTTTACTTAATTAGCACTTAAATGTGGCTTGGCTTCTGGAGAACCAAAGTATCAAAACAGTAACCTAAGGGCTCACTAAAAACAAAAAAAATCCTCAGGTATTGGAATGTAGCCCCTATAAAGGTCGTTGAGGAAAAAAGTCACAAAAACATGCAAATGAGGAAAACAGGGAAACACATAGATAAACTTCCATTCAGGAACATAGTACATATGGCCATTGTATTAAAACCATTCAGTTTATGCCCCTATTGCTTCACGACTAAGACACAAGCCTTTCTCCCATATAAAATAAATAAGGGTATTAAGCCACGGCATTACATTTACACATATTACTTAAAAGAGGTCACTGTGAAGTGACTTATGCACTTTGATTAAATTGTTACTAAGGTCCCTGTGGTTGTTTTTGTAAATTTGGGCTCAGTAGCAGTGGTTCAATACATGGCATATGGATGTGCGGTCCATGTCTTTTCTTCATTATTTGGGTATAAGCCACAGTATTATAATGCCAGGTCATATTAAGCAGTGGTCGCCAACCTGAGGCTACCCAGCTGTCGCAATACTGTAAATTCCAGCAGGCCCTGAGAGCTACAGGTTGTAGACTACTACTATAGAGCTTTCTCATAGCCGCAAATCTCAAAGTACGCCATAGCCCGGACAGTGCAATTCTCACAACGCGGTAAGTGGGTTGTAATGTCTGCAAGTCTTGCCAAACATCTGGCAGTAAAGTTATGTTCCTAATTACCAATGCAGAAAGTATGTCGCATACACTGAACTGCGATCTCCTTCAGGGCTGCTGTGGATTTTCCTTCATTTTTTTTTTTTTTTTAGGATCCCAGGGTAAAAAAATCAAAAACACAAAAAAAACACAGTATTTAAGTATGACCTTGCTTAATGGAAAGAAATGGTTACAGTTTAACCAGAAAGAATGTTATTCAAAGAAGCCAATTACAACTAGTGAGTAACCTGGCTGGGCCGTCTCTTAATAAGTTTGTGTACAGGCGTGTCAGACATAACCGGAAAACACAGCAAAGTCACCCTCCGGTCTCCACTGCCATAATCTGAAACGCTGCTAATTAGAAAACTAATTGGAATCACAGAGCTAATGAAAAAAGTCTGTGTATGGTCATACAGCTGTGGTTCAGGGGAGGGGGTCAGGCATGACTAGTAAATAGACAGTTTTGGGGATTGGCCAAGGACCTATTATTACGGGATCCCCAGCAGGGACATAAAATGTAAAGTTTGTATGCAAGTGAATGAATCTATTTCTTTCTGTTATCAGCCAATTTAGGCAGAAGCAGTGAGGTTGAGTGTAGTATCCTTCAATGGGATGACTCATACATCCAGAAAAAGCCCTGCTTCGATAATCACTATTTTATCTCCCAGATCTGAGAACTTTCAGAAACATATACATACATAGGTGTGAATGACATTACTGGATAGTTTTAGCTACTGACTTTAGGTGTATTGGTATTAAACCTTGGGGGAAATGGAAATACAAATCAGTCAATGGGATAGATACCTGTGCCCCATCCTAGATCTTCAAAATAACACATCTGATAAAGTCATCATCAATACCATTTATTTTACATATAGAATTTGGATTTCATCCAATCAAATGCCTGAAAACCAATGAAATAATTAATTTTTAGCCAATAAAAAATGTAAAAAATAATTGCCTTCTTTCAAATTTATCAGATAGGAGACAAATATGCAATATTATAGGAAATAATATATATGTACAAATTATCACCTGTTACTAAGTCAAATATTCTTACTACTATAACCTAAAAAAACATGTAGGTGTCCAGTGAGGCCCAGTATGATCAGGGTATGTCTGCAATATATCAGTTTTGCAGAGCTGAATTTGCAGCTGTGATAACTTCAGCTATGTGTACGACAACAGGTAACACACAGATGAAGCGCAGCGATTTCTAATAAATTACAGATATGCTATATAAACTATATTCCCAATGACTACAAAAACAAACATCGTTTTTTATTCATGATATAAAAATCTCCAACTTCAGAAAGTCTTTGATTGTGCTGTGAAATCCCTTGGGGAGTTAATGGGTAAAGAGAAAGTCCATGACATACTTGAGTGTCTGGGAGTTAAAGGAGGACAAGGAGTGATACCAAGAGAACAGTCTGATCTTGGCACAATGGAATATTATCATTAATTTACACATGCAAATGAAGAGATGTGTCCTTACCTTGAGTCTGGATACTTGGTAAGAGTGGCCAGGCTGCTGGTGTACATGTGTCCTCCTACATCGATATGCACAGGTGCATTGGACTTGGTGAGCTGTGCTGGGAGAGGTATTCCTTGCGCAGCCAAGGGAGAGACCGGGGAACGGGTGAGAGACAGACGGGACATGCTGCTTTCTTCCTTGATAGCAAAGACAAAAAAAAAAAAGTCCTCCTTCAGAACAATCACTATTATGTTATTGATGTGATCACAAGTCTAATCAGATCATTCCTGCATCCGCCTGATCATACATCCAGCGTACAAATTACAACCCCAGCGCAATTAAGTGTATTTGCATCGGGATTTTTTAAGTACCAGAGGGTAGGTGGAATATGCTTATTAGCAATAAGAAATCAGGAACGTTTTTTTTTCCTCCTTCTTCCTTTCTAAGGTGTCAGCCTCAAGGGGCACAAAACAAACTGCAAAATTCTAATTAGAGGTCGTGGGCTTATGTGTTAGATGTGAAATATCCCCTGACAAACGGAGAACCAATTTGTGAATTGAGATTCAGGGGTTTTTTGCAAGTGCGTCTCAATAACAAGACACCTCTAAATTAGTGACTTCCTCGGTACCCGAGGCATTTATCTGATACAAGGCGGTACATTGCACATCCATTCACCTACTGTAACATCTCACAGCCTTTACCTACTGTACCTGGGCACAATATGAAAACAACGGCATGCAAAATATTACTTTTCAATTTGGTGGAGAAAAGTTGGAGGAAAGTATTACGAATGTTTGATGAATCTACCTGCCAGCGCCAGTTGGCAGAGGTTAATGCTAAGAATACCCAAGACTCCAGTCCTTTGATGTATCTATAAAAATGTAAATTGTTACCAGCTGCTTGATTTAAAGTACAAGACACTAAACTAAAGTTATCCGTGACCTGTATAAGGTACAAGGCGGCTCAACCTTTGAGAGAAAGGGTCCTAAGGCCACCTTTTAATATTTACAATATTTAGATGTAGCAGAGCTCAGTTTATAATTGTATTTTTTTTATTTTTTTTTATTAAGCTTTAAGTATATTCATATGCAAATCTCAGATATCCCATTGTGATATCCGGATAAGCCATGACATATGATAAACTCAGCTGTGTTATGGCTGAGGGTGTATGACTACTGAGCAATATATTGATACAGGATCGATATTTAAACATGCTTCAGAGACTTTTTACATCCCTTCACACTATTGTAACCTATTATGACCTGCTAAAATTACAATACAATATTGGTAAATTGAGAGCTTTTCTACCCCTGTAAATGTGTATTCTATATCGATGATCAAATATTTGATTGACAGTATATACTGAGAACCTACTAAATTGGGCTCTGCTACTTCTTTATACATACTCAGTAGCCTGCTTACACGCTAAACTGGGCTCTACTACATCTATATATACTTAGTAGTCTGCTTACACACTAAACTGGGCTCTAATACATCTATTATACTTACTAGTCTGCTATCCCACTAAACTGGGCTCTACTATATCTATATATACTTAGTAGTCTGCTTACACACTAAACTGGGCTCTACTACATCTATATATACTTAGTAGTCTGCTTACACACTAAACTGGGCTCTACTACATCTATATATACTTAGTAGTCTGCTATCCCACTAAACTGGGCTCTACTACATCTATATATACTTAGTAGTCTGCTTATACACTAAACTGGGCTCTAGTACATCTATATATACTTAGTAGTCTGCTAACCACTAAACTGGGCTCTGCTACATCTGTGTATATACTAGCCTGTTATCACACTAAACTGTGCTCTTCTTCTTCCTTATATACACTTAGTAGTCTGCTATCACACTAAACTGGTCTCTGCTACTTCTTTATATATACCCAGTAGCCTGCTATCACTCTAAATTGGGCACTGCTTCTTCCTTATATATACTCCATAACCTGCTATCAGACTAAACAACCTCAACTACATCTATATATATATACTTAATAGCCTGCTATCACACTAAACTGGGCTCTCTTATTTTTTATATACACTCAGTAGCCTGCTATCACACTATACTGGGCTATCTTCTTTATATACACTCAGTAGCCTGCTATCACACTAAACTGGGCTCTCTTCTTTATATACACTCAGTAGCCTGCTATCACACTAAGCTGGGCTCTCTTCTTTATAATCACTCAGTAGCCTGCTATCACACTAAACTGGCTTTACTACATCTGTATATATTCTCAGTAGCCTGCTATCCCACTAAATTGGTTCTGCTACATCTGTATATATACTCAATGGATCCAAGTTTGAATCTCTACATCCCTAAGAAACAATGGGGGACAATTCTAACAACTCCTTTTTGGGCAGCTGCAATTGTATATAACTTCGGACACAGTTGTAGAAAAGGGAAATTAAACTACCCGAATAGTATCCATAGTTTTTCACTGACGTATGAGGCATGACAAAAGAGAGTGGCAGTAACATGAATGAAATGTAGCAGCAGGTAGGACAGGTGTGTGGACATTTCTATGGATGCTCACTATAGCTATTTGTTTTATTTTATTCATTAATATAGCACCATTCTAATCCATAGCACTGTACAGAGATTGTCACTTATTCACATTGGCCCTGTCCCATTGGGGCTCACAATCTAAATTCCTGATTAGCCTATCTACATATTTTTGGAGTATTGAAGATGTTGTCTTAGGTGGGATTTGAACACAGGACCAAAGCACTGCAGGGCAACAGTGCTGCTAGCTATTATAGCATATCAGCCTTTCCAATGCATTACAGATCTGACCTACTGAAACCTGGCCAAAGAAATTCTGGGGGAAATGCACAATCTTCCTGAATGAGACGCATGTCTGTATCTTTCTGTACCATGGCTACAAATAGCAAATTACTGAAATCTAGGGAGAAATGTGGCTAAAATATTGGCTGCACCATTTCTTTTATGACCACTAGTATGTCTAAGCCTTAAATTTTAAGATACATTCACCGACTACATTTTGCACATTGATTTCCACAAGCTCTACTGTATTTTGCCACAAGTTGTGGATAAACTATTGTTTGTGATGCAAGAATACACTGCTAAGGTTGGATTCACATGTTGATTTGTGCTTGCTTTTTGACTTGCAAAATTCAAGTTTTTTCTGTGTGCAAAAAAGTGACATTAGGGTCCCATTGAATTAAGTGGGAATAATCACGCATCAGACACTCAGCAGCGTTGTGTTGCCATTTGACGTGTTACGCGCTGCGCAAAAAATATTACCAGTGCACAAAATGATGCATCAAATGGAATGAAGTTTCTTTTTAGGGAGAGAAACGCATGAAAATAAGCCTAAACAATGGGCACCAAAAGACACATCAAATAAAGAGAAGGCGTGTAAAAACACAGGAAAAAACAGTCTTAGAAATGTGTGTTTCTCTTGTGAAATAAGCGCTTATTTTGCTACAAAATTCGAAGTCATGTGAACATAGCCCATTTTCATGCTTTACCAGCCACAGGTTATGTGCAGTCTATATATGTCTACAAGGTACAAAAAGGTGAGAGATGTTAACGAGTCTAGCAAGTGCCTTCGCTATCCTATCGCTCTATCATCAGTTGTAGTTATATTTCTGTGATCAATAAATATTTAAAATCCAGAAGTAGCAGAGCTGCATCTATGTGTTAGATTCGTACAGTGTGATAACTCAATGTGTTGTCTTCCAGTAAACTTTGGTATGAGGACATGTGTGACTATTGACAAACTCCGCTCTGCTACATCGTCAGGATCCTGTATAAGGTCACAATGAACCAATGTGGTACTTCTGCTACATCTTACAAAATACAAAAAGGCTCTACATGCAGAATTGGATGCAATATGTTGAGTGTGTTTCCCTGATAGTTATATATTACACACAGAAATTGCCAGTAGTATGTAATAAGATCAATATGGACTACAGTGTGAAATAAAACGCTGACAAAGTTCAGACACAATAGCAGCAGCCACAGGGCTTTTGTGTGTCACATTATTATACAGTTGAAACACACTATGTAATGTGAGATAAGATGCAGTGTTATAGTTACAGTCATTTATTCACTGAAAATATGATCACATAGAGAGGTGCATACAAGATGTAGCAGGGCTGAGTTTATCATGAAACCTGACATGTCTGTCCATTGGCATAACTTTCCTGAGTTAACGAAATGTAGGTTTACCTGAAGTACCATAAAAACCTAAACATCATAATGTCACCATAAACTGTGCCAAATGACAAACTCTGCCCTGTTACATCTCAGTGTCCAGTCTATAACACATTATGAGCCATATTTGAACAGCAATATTTAAGATTGTTCTGACAATACAATGATGAGTGTTAGCTCTTATGGTCATGGCCACTTCTATCTTCATTCTATGTCATACTGATCTATTGTGACCAGTACAATATGCTTTGAGTAAAAACATATAAATCCAATAATAATCGATATATAAAATGATTGAGAAATAGGTACACTGACTGTCACAGTGTGTATTAAACCAGATAGACAGCACAATATAACATGTTGCTCGTGTACTCTAGAAAGGTCATTTACCTGAATTATTCACCAATCTAGATTAGAAATGTATAAGGCCATTTACAACTAATGAGCATGCAGTCATACCTGTAGGCTGCGCTCCTATAGGGGCTCAATAGTCACCTCTACAGAAAGTTGCAGATTTGGGGCAATACCCAACATATACATGGTAAAATGGAGCATTAATGTCTTTTATACTGTAATGTCATTACATGATTAATAACTAAAAATACATTTACAATAAAGGGGTAATGTTACCAACTTTCCCTCTTCCAGATGGCACTACAGAATTGGGCATTTTGTAGACTCTTTATAGGGGATTGCTGACAGAACCACTGTTTCTATCTAAATTGCTGGGTGCAGGTAGTTGTGCCTTTCAGTGGACTGTCCTGACACTCATACGAAGCAGGATAACAGAGGGCTCCTGATAGGACTGACAAAAAGAATCTGCCACCTATTTGTAATATTATGTTATTGAGCCAAACACAGACGCTTGCTCACTTGGAGGAGTCAAATGCCTGTTATATCAAATAAATGATTAATAAGTCAAATTAATTTACAATAAATGCATAATGTTACCCACTTTTCCTCTTCCAGGCGACACTACAGTATTGGGTACCCCATGCATCTTGTAGACTCTTTATAGGGGATTGCTGACCGAACCACTGTTTCTATCTAAAGACACTGTGTGCAGGTAGTTATGCCTTTGAGTGGACTGTTCTGACACTCATTTGAGAAGGGCTATAGGCGGGGGGGTGCCGGGACTGACAAAACGAATCTGCCACCTATTTGTAATATTATGTTATTTAGCCAAAAACCGATGCTTGGTCAATTGCCCCCAGGAGTCAAAGGCCTCCACTTCCCTGGCTCAGAGTGGGTTAAACACAATTGCATTAGGAACCAGCAGCTTTAATTGTATAAAAAAGAAGGTGGTCTTAGGCACAAATTGGGTGACGGCTGAAGTAGCTTGGGGCAAAACCAATACAACCAGGTCTTCAAAAATCATGTCGCTTTTTTCTGGGTCTTGTTTTTCCCTCCTCTAGCACATTGAGTTCTATGAAAAGGCAGATTATCTTCCCCCTGTCTTTGTGGAAGTAGCTGCACAAATGTTGCTTGTAAAAGCTAATTGCCCATGTAAAGTGAAGCCATAGCACGCTCATTTACACACAAAATGACTCTGTGTCCCATTGTGCACACAGTTGTTTCGCTCTCTAGGGGTGATTAAACTTGCTATGTCGCTGCAGCTTGAGAAGATTTCAAGAAATCGTTTCTCCATGAAGTTGCCTCTTTGCTTAAGCTGTTATTTTACCCATAAAAGGTAAACAGAAGGCAGTTTTTGCTTTTTTTTTTTTTTTTTGTTGGAGGGAGAGAGAGCTCCATTCAAGGCTTGGTGCCTGGGGCAAAAACCCTACAGCAAGGAATGTTGAAAGGAGAGAGAAATGGAATATTCCAGGGTGTTGTCTTCATAGCACAAAAGCCTACAGGAATATTCCTCATTTACTACACACACAAATGGATGATGCATTTAGATCCCACTTCAAAAGTCTAAGAAGTATTACTGGGCGTATGAAGTTAGTTCCCACCTCTGCACATTGCTGCAGGCCCTGGTAACACATACTGTGGAAGGAATACAGAGGGACTGGCTGGGGGTGAAAGGTTCCTGGAAGCCCCCCCAGCTCTATGACTAACAGTGGATGGCAAGAATCTAAAAATACAAATATATAATACAAGCAAAAAAGTTACAGGAGGAATAAACATAACAACTCTATGCTGAGCAGCAAATACCCCATATATTCCGTAATAGTAAAAGGCTTAACTCCTACATTACCTTGCCATGTGCGACACAAAGTTTATAGGCGGTCGGGGGTGATGACCTGAACCCCCTTTTCTGAACCAGTAGGGCCATAGATGTGACTAATTCTGCCAATCCGACCTCGATGTCTGCATCAGTACTGATGATCTGGTGGTTGTGGACTAATGGAAATTTGCCCTGTCTATCAGACAAGGGATGGGGTTAACCCCTACACTGCTGCAGGAGCTTCCTCAGTCCACAGGAGGCTAATGGGTGGATAGGAGAGGTCTCATGAATGTATTATTGTCCTACGACAAGTGGTGAAGAGACTTCTGTCATCTGATCTTGAGCTTCACAAACTAGTAATAAACTGATTGCTCAAAATCATCTGGAAGATGCATAAAAATATTCCTAGTTGGCCCGATGCAACCAATAATAGGGAACCATCATGATGATTGGTCTGTCTGTGGCCAGAAGACAAAGCTGCCGATGTTTGGAGATCTGGATATTTGTCACTTATTAGTGGACATTATATTGGCTCTAGTCATACAATTTGGAAACATTGGATGCATTTTAGTCTGGTCGGTGCCAAATCTTTACATGTGTGACCATATGAAATGACATCTATAGCTACAACTATCTGTCACTCTGTCTGTTCCATCTAAGTAGCCACTTCAGTCCTGGAATCAGCCAACAGCAGGGGACCCAGTGACACAAGTCTTTGCATGAAACTTTTGGTCAGGAGGAAGTGGATGAGAACTCTCAGTTCCACTTGTCCCCCTTGTGTTTCTCAACAGAAAAAAAACCTGGACCACTCAATGCACTTATCTCTTAACTTACCCCGCCTGCTTTGGTCATCTGCCCCCCACAATCATCCATGTCCCCATAAAGCCTCCAACACCCCCAAATCCCCCCACACACAACTGAAACTGCAATACAGCTGGAAACAGTACATGAGATATAATACACGAGATGAAGGCTGATAGTACTTACTGCAGGCATCACACACACAAACTGACTCCTATAGCCAATGTCGGATCAATGCATGCGCAAGCCATCAGGATGTGGGCACTGGACCCCCCAGCTATGATTAGGGCTCTCCCCCTCCCCTTAAGCTGCTGCCATAGCACCATCATGCAAATACAATGCGTTGTAGCAGTAGCACCCCAATATCCATCCTGCAAGGCTCAGGGAGTCTGCACATGTTGCTGGGGAGCCTGCAGCAGGATTCGGGGTGCTTCTGTGCCCCTGCGCTTCCAAGTCACTTTTTCAGCAAGCCCTTCCTCCCCTCTTACCTTGATCCCGGCCAGATCTTTTCCTCCTCCTCCTCCTCTTCTTCCCTGAGTGCCTTGTACTGTCCCCGGAACAGTGCCCCCTCTCTCCTGGGCACCCCCTGGTCTCACAAGCCCCCCAAAGCTCTTGTGCAGCCTGGAGACTAGAGAGGAAGGAGCCTGAGCTGCAGGAGAATAGAGAGGAGGAGAGAGATTGCGCTGCTCACTCCTAGCTCTGGGCTTCCAAACGCCTCCAGGGCAAGGATCAGCTCCAATGAAGTGGCCCAGCTCTGCCCCCCCTTCCTGCTTTCTGTGAGAGGTGCCCCCCTCCAGTGCCAGCTGTGGGATAACGGTGTGTGTGCACAGATCACCGGGCTCCTGCCAGGGCTTCACATTCAGCAGCAGCAGACAAGGCACAGGCAGAGAGAGGGAGAGAAAAAGCTGATTTTAATCATTGTCATTTCGTCTGATGTAATTTTTCCCCGGGCACTTTCAGCGAGGCATAAATTTTCAGTTCCCAAATAAGTAACACAGGGCACGTTTCTCACATCCTTTGACTTTGTGTGTTACAATTGCTACAGCTACACTAGAACTTGCAGCAAAACTTCAGGTTTTTTTTATTGGGGTGTGTGGGGGGGTTGGTGCTCTCGCTCTCTCCTTTTTACCTTTACCATAAAGCTAAGGGCGAACGCAATAGATAAACAATTCTAGATTTTTTTCTGTACAATTGCACAAACGTTTGTTGCGTTTTGGTCGTCTGCCGTAAAATTCAGACCCGGTGTAGTAACGGCTTTATGGCTCGTACTTTTAATACCCATGACCATATGGTGAAATATTAAAATGCATCCGATTCCTTCTATAAATATCGCTGCACAATTGCGATTACATGGATCCAAAAAAACTTGGTGCGTTTCGGCACCTGCCGTAAAAATTCAGACCCGGTGCTGTACCGACTTTATGGCTTGTACTTTTACTAGCCGTGACCACGATGAAATATTAAAACGCGTCCACTACCTTCCATGAGTTTCTCTGCACAATAACGATTACAGGAGCCTTACAAAAATGTGGTGCTCTTTGGTCGTCTGCCGTAAAATTCAGTCCCGGTTAATGACTTGTACCTTTACTACCCAAGAAGCGATACAAAAATTTGGTCCTTTTTTAGTCCTCTGCCATAAAATTCAGACCCTGTGTAGTAAGGGCTGGTAGTAACAAGTGACCAGATGAAGAAATATTAAAATGTATCTATGAATCATTAAAGTTATTTTAGTTGGTCGGATTCACCATTGTTTTTGTAAAAATTATAGTTTCGGGGACAGTAGATAGTTGGTCTAAGGTCCCTAGTCTCGTGATGGAGCTGCCACCTAAGGGATAGCCCTAGAGGAAAAGCGTTTCATCAACCAGTTGCTGGAATCGAGAATTGATGTTGTTTTGAGCCGCCCCTAACATGGAGTACCAAGGCTCTTGGTGAGGATAATGATTGGGCTAATGCTTATTTAATGCTTATTTAAAGGCAGTATTGACCCCCTTTTAGAGCTGTTTTTGGATACTGTGACATTTTGTGAAACTCAGCAGAGCCCACTGCTAAGTTCCATCACATCCATATTAGGCTCATCCAGGATCACTGACACAGCTAGCCCCATATCTGAGAGCCCCACTATCTGCTAGCCTGATATCTGTGAGCCACACTATCTGCTAGCCTGATATCTGTGAGCCCAACTATCTGTAAGCCCCACTATCTGCTAGCCCCAATATTTGTGAGCCCGATATCTGTGAGCCCTACTATCTGCTAGCCCCACTATTTGTGAGTCAGATATCTGCTAACCCCACTATTTGTGAGCCCGATATCTATGAGCCCCACTATCTGCTAGCCTGATATCTGTGAGCCCCACTATCTGCTAGCCCTACTATTTGTGACCCAGATATCTGTGAGCCCCACTATCTGCTAGCCCTACTATTTGTGACCCAGATATCTGTGAGCCCATTTGCATCCCTACTAGTTTGTGACCCGAGATATCTGTGAGCCCCAAAGCTATCTCAGTCCTTACTATTTGTAAGTCCGATATTTAAGTGAGGCCCCTTACTATTTGCTAGCCCTACATTTGTGACAATATCTGTGAGCCCACTATCTGTAAGTTCCTCACTATCTGCTTAGCCCCAATCATTTGACACGTACTATGAGCCCTACTATCTGAGCCCCACTATTGTAGTCAGATATCTGCTAACCCCACTATTTGTGAGCCCGATATCAATGAGCCCCAATATCTGCTAGCTCGATAATCTGTAGCCCCACTATCTGCTAGCCCTACTATTTGTGACCCAGATATCTGTGAGCCCCACTATCTGCTAGCCCTACTATTTGTAAGTCCGATATCTGTGAGCCCCACTATCTGCTAGCCCTACTATTTGTGAGCCAGATATCTGTGAGCCCAACTATCTGCTAGCCCTACTATCTGCTAGCCCTACTATTTGTGAGCCCGATATCTGTGAGCCCTACTATTTGTGAGCCCGATATCTGTGAGCCCCACTATCTGCAACCTGTGGACCCTGGCCGGTCGCTTGCAGTGTCAGCAGCCACATTGCCCTCACCTACTCTGTGACTGCAAGCCGTCAGATTAGATTTTACAAATATAAAATATAAAATATAGTGGAGCCTGATATCTGTTGTATCGGGAGAATCATTAGGTCAGTGGTCCTCTTTAAACTGGCCATCCAACTACCCACAATAGCTGAGGCTGATAATTGGCAAAATATGGCAGCCAAGCCATCATTTCTTGTGGAGAAATGTATCCAATATGCTTGATATTTTCAGCAACTAGTTATTGATTTTATCATGAGTTTTACAGTAATCGGTTGTAAAGCAAGGCAGATATTAAACCTCACTTTATAGCGATTTCACATAATAACTCTTATTGAGGTGGTAGTAAAATGTGTCTCACACTCCCAATTTTATCATCCGGGCCCCCTAAACCCCAACTTTAAAGAAATTGTATTGACATTTTGTGCTTTTAACCATGTAAAACCTGAACTTTTTTTTAAGTGCACCTTAATCTGGTACCTACCTTACCTACCTAAGGGCTGTAACTATCCTTCTATTTCCTCATGTGACTTTATTAGCCTCATTCCCTCAGCCTAATTTTAAGGGACTATATTTACTTTCCAGATCCCCCTCCCCAAATTATCCTTTTCCCTTCCCTCACTAAGCTTCCCCCCCTTGCACACATTCCCCCCTCCCCAAGTTCTCTTTTCAGCCTCTCTTCTGCTAATGGTTGGCATTAGACTTCCTCCAGGCCATTAATACCAAATGACGTCTATGGACAGGCTTTGTGCTATTGCAAAATGCACCCTCTGTACTAGCCCCTGGCTAAACGCGCCATTTCAATTATAGAGCACGGCTAGCTGGAGATGTCTGCTATGAAGATCTCCCATGCAGATACTTCACATCCCCCCACCCCCTAAGCCTGGCATCTTTGACAGGCTTTGTAGCCTCTGTTCTTTTGACAAGACATAAGAAAAATAAAAATAAGTTTCATTAAATGGCAAAACTTTTACGCAGTGTCAGTTCAGGAACATTTGTCTCGATGTTCATGGCAATTCATCATTCAGTACCAAATATTCTTTATAATATGAGCATCATAAAAGGGTGATTGAGAAAAGGGCAAAACGTGTATAAAGGAGCAGCTCATAACGGTAAAGCTTCTAAAACAAGCTTCTAATTCTGTTCACATCTATGGGAATTTTTCTGGAGGGTGTAAAAACTGGAGACATGTAAGAGGAAGCAGGGATTTTTCTGGACTTCCTGTCCTGTCATCCCTACAGTCAGCCTTTATGAAGCCTGATATAGCTGATAACAGTGAACAACAGTTCACATACAGCCCACAGACATTGACGGTGGGTTTATTGTCCTTATACAGCCAAGCTGCCAGTCTGATTTTGGATGACGGCAATTACCATGATAGCTGGGATATTTTGGTAGACAACTACAGAGCAATGGGGGGTATAGCCTCCCACTATCCTGCCAGCCAGCCCCTGCTCTCAGGGATTTCATATTGAGGAGTGGTTGCATTCTACGCCACTTACATCACTAATCTCCGTCGCACATCTGGGGATGTGGCTTTGATATGTACAGTTTTCACTTTTCAAGCTTGTAGCAATAGGAACATCATAATACTATGAACGGCTCATTCCCAAATTTCTTGATCGCCAGCACCAACTAGTGTCTAAACTGGGCAAGTGCAAGCGTTCTCCGTTCACCCCTCTCAGAAAGGTCAAGTGCTTTTGTTTTAAGGTTAGCAGGAGACAACGTCCCAGTTGTCACCTTTGTTTGCCATGACTGGGTGCCGGGATTAGTATAATGAATTTGATATTGCATGTGCCTTTTGTTCCGGCGTATCACAAAGCTACAAAGAAACTTCATACAGTTCTTCCTATCCCCTTGGCAGGAATAAACAACTTTTTCTTCCTGGGGCGATTTTTTTTTTGTTTTTGGAGTACGAACTCCAGCAGAAAAGGGAAATTTTCTCATTAAAGTTACATCCCCGCAGTTAGTTCAATTACTTGATATATGCAGAAGATGTTGTAAATTTAAAGATTTAAATAGCTTACAAAGATGCCAGGGGCTCCATCAGTTAATTTCCTTAATTTATGGATTTTTAACACAGCTTTTGAAAATGAAAAGGAAAATGAGAAGTAGGTCATCTTAATGATTAGCATCCTGCACGCCGTCATGTTGTTTTCAGGGGCATATTATACCGGACAGGTAGATCAGGTAGCCCATACAGGTGATTCTCCCCTGAGACTGGGAGGCGTTTGTCAGCAATGACCGTATGTATTGGTATACAGTGGTATATGGTGAGAGCGTATGCAGGCATAATTCATTGTAACACCTGCACGCTGACATTGTAGCTAAAATCTTCATTACTTATTCCATTTGAGTTCCGGAGGGTGTGAAGAAAATTCAAAGTATTGTGTGATTGCGACTTGTAGAGCTCAGAGACTGGTAACTTACTATTCACCGGTAACTGTTGCATAAAATTACTTCTAAACTGAAATAAAGCGTTGATTGTAAAGTATCAGTATACTGGAGGAGGTACATAAATCCCTGCAACTGACTCCATGTGAATTGGCTTTAAAGAAATATCATGATGAAACTGATACTGTGTTATGCCTAAGGCATGAAATGGCAGAACAGGGGAGTTGCTATGGTCCTAAAACATCAGGGAACCAAGCCCTCTGTTAAAGGTTTTGCTCAGTAGGGCTTGGTTCCGACAGCATTTTTCATGCCACATGTATTTTCACTGAAAAAAAACTTGTGTTGCTGTCACTAATTTTATGCATATCCCACATACTGTCCATTACCTCGGCAGTCATTGTACGATGGAAATCAGCACTGACAAATTTACTTTTTCAAAAGCATTCATGACGTATGATAGTGTAATATTCCTAAATAATAGTCACACAGTTACCAATATATTAGACCTATACATGGAGCAAATATACCATATCTATGATTGTTACTAAAGAAAATCCTACAAAAACAAGACTCAATAATATTACTACTTAAAGATCAAATAATATTGCCAGATCATGACCAAATGCAGCCACCACATGTGACTATTAGTTGTATGTAGGGATTCTGCGGACATATTATCCTGCCACACAGTATCCATATAGTGGTAGATACACAGGCTCTGCAGACGTATAATTGATTACACTGCAGTTACATTTAGTGACTCACAGGTGACGTCTCCTCTGATGGGAGTTGTTCACTTTCCTTTTTCTTCTCCATCTGGCCCAGACCATCATGACGTCTTCTGCCGGCCACAATATTTCTCCAGATTTTACTGCGCAAACATTTTAGAATCCTCACCTATATACCTAACTACCTACTTATGCATCTTATATAGCTTATATATCTCCCTGTCCAATGGGGGTCTATATAGGAAAACATGGTGACGCCCCATCCCCACAGCAACCTGCTTTCCTATGATAGAAAAGCCGGATTCAAGTTGTGGGGGATGGGGAGCCACCCATTGTTCCTATAAAGGTGACAATTAGGTAGGTTTATAGACACCCCCAGAAGGTAGGTATATAGGTTTCCTCAGTAGGAAGGTATAAGGCCCCTTAGTTTGTGGGTATATAAGTCACATTAGTAGGTAGGTATATAGGTCCCCTCAGTATGTAGACAGGTATATAAGACCCACTGCAAGTAGATTATATAATGCCCTACAGTAGAGAGGTAGGTACTATATATAGGTCCCCTATGGAAGGTAAGTATATAGTCCCCCAGTTAAAAAAAAAAAGGAGTCAAGTAGGTACATTGGCCAGCACAATAAGTAGGTAGATATATAGGTTCCCCCAGTAGGTAAGTAGGTACACAGGGTCCCTCGGTAGGTAGGTACATAGGTTGCTTTTGTAATAATATAATAATATAATTGGTAATTATTCAAGGCCCCACAGTAGGGGAGTAGTTATATAGGGCCTCCCAATATGAAGGTAGGTTAAAAGGGCCTCCCAGTATGAAGAAAGGTATATAGGTTCCCCCAGTACATTTGTAGTTATATAGCCCCCCCAATATCAAGGTAGTTATATTGGGCCTCCCAGTATGAAGGTAGGTATATAGGTTCCCCCAGTAAGTTGGTAGTTATTTAGCCCCCCCCCAATATAAAGGTAGGTATATAAGGTCCCACAGTATGAATGTAGGTATATGTTCCCCCAGTAAGTTGATAGTTATATAGGGCCCCCCAGTAGGTTGGTAGATATATAGGGGCCCCCAGTAGGTTAGTAGTTATATAGGGCCTACAGAACCGGGACCACAGCAGCTTAAGCCCCAGATAGAACTGCCTAGCGACACCCCTGTGGCAGGACATGGCATAGAAATTTTCTCATTGGTTTACGTTGAAACTGTTTTATGCTGTGCCACCTTATAACGTGCAGTAGGCATAGCACAATGTATCAGCTTTGCCTGGAGTGTGAATTTAAAGTTGAATTTCGCCATGTATTAAAGATGTTCTCCAAGGTCTCTCTCCCACTATGCTAAAATAGAATATTAATACATAATTCTTCCATCACCCTCATTCCAGTGCTGCCAGAGCTCAAATGTTCCCTCCAGGTCCGTCACTGATGACGTCATGTTCATGTCTCATATGATTCTGCAGTCAATCACTGACCTCTGTGGTCACATGCTATATATGCAGGCATGTGACTGAGAAGGCCAGAGATTGGTTGCAGCATCACATGTCCCACGAACCTAGCATTATCATTCCAGGACCAGGGGGAGAAGGGGTTGTCACTGGAGCTCTAGCAGTGCTGGAATGGTGGTGTTGGGAGAGGTCAGTATGGCTTACTTTTCTATTTTAGCAAAGTGGGAGGTGGTAGGGAGGTTTTTAAGTTTTGGAAAATCCCTTTAAATAGATTTGTCTCAAATGCAGCCACCATGGGGTTTGTTAACTGACACTCCCAGGCTTCTGAATGATTAGCATGTTTCCTGCTATGACTAAGAACCATAGGCTCATATTGCGTCAGCGTTATTAAATGTCCTATATGTGATGACACATTTTTATTATCGTTCTCGTAAAGGAAAATATATATATTTTTAAATTAACAAAGGAGAATTGCTAGATTTTATCGATTTTCTGATCTAGACATATTTCCTGCAGTGATCCAATGGTGCAGGATGTATCACTGCAAGTCTTGGCAGATTTGTACAGAAGTCTGTGACATTTGGGTTACAAACCTAATGGGTTTCAGAAATAGAAATGACAGAAAAAAACAGCTTAATACAATCCAGGCTAACCACCATGTTCAACATAGACAGCAGCTACACAAGCTGGGACTGACTCATTAAGGTCCTACTAGGTTGTCACAGGTATCTGGAGCCATGCTGACTGCATCCCACAGCTGCTGGAGGGTGTGTGTGTGCGTGTTGGGGGGGGGGGGGGGGTGGATCCATGGGGCTTGTCCCCACTGCACGGGTTTTCACCAGGTTTTACAGATGGTTTTCGGTTTTGAAATCTGGGTGTCAACTTTTAAAATGGACTTCTATGGAAAATCCGTGCAGCGGTCCCCACTGCGTGGATTTTCCGCCGGATGGTTTTTCAGACTGCCGGCGGTCCGAAAAACATTCAACGTATTCATTCTTCCGCCCGGTTTTCGGGCGGAATATGAACATGTTAATGCGAAGGGGGAGGGCAAACCGCGGAGAAGAGCCGTCCCTCTGTGGCTGTATGCACAGCCACAAAACAGTGCAAATACCAGTCGGGATTTCCGACCGGTATTTGCACTGTGCCATGTGAACATAACTATCCAGGTGGTCCCACAGATGCTAAATTGGGTCCAAGTCTAAGGAATTAGGGGACAGGGTTGTGCTTGGAAGTCTTTTTCATGTTTTTTCAACCATTGTCTGATATTTATAGCACGTGATGTGCCGCACTGTCTTGCTGGAGAATCTCATCCATCCCAGGAAAGACAATCAGCATGAATGGATGTATGTGCAAAAATGGATTCATACCCAAATTATTTGAGAATGCCTTCCAGATGAATGAGTGGGCTCAGAGAATGCCGCAAAAACATTCCCCGGATCACAACGCTGCCAGCATCAGTTTGTTTTCTTACAACAGTGGTTGCAGGGTGTTTATTCTTTAATGTTTATCACCTGATATGCCAATGTCCATCCATTGACTGGAACAGAAAACATATGGCTGTAAAAATGAAAGTCTTTGTTGTCAGTAGAACTTTGTTAGCAGCACCATTTATCTGCTTCAGAACCCCATACATAATAGGATTCGCTGAACTGTTGTTTTAGACATACGTCTGGTAGCCCTCCAGTTCATTTTGATGGTGAGATGCTCCATTTAGCATGTTGGTCCTTCCTCACATACCTTGGTAGCCAACATGCTTTGTAGTTTCCACATTACTTTTTTGCGATGGTGCTATTTGTCCGCTCATGATACACTTTCACCAAAACTGCACAAGAACAGTTCACAAATTGCACAGCTTCAGAAATATTGCCACCTTTGTACTTTTATCAGTAATGAGGGATACGTTTTCAGGCAGCCTATCGCACAATCGAACATCTTATATGTCTGCCAACAGTGTCAGATTAAGGCCTCTGGGGCCCACTGGTGGAGGTGATTCTTGAAGCCACCCTACAGCTACTCTACATAACTGTACATACTGCACATGACTCTTGCACTCTGCCTCCTTTTTTAACTGCCGTTCTCCCAGATCGAGCCCGCCTGCCAAGACGTGACTTACTTCATGAACTAGTCGCTGCCAATGTCAAATGTAGAAAGTGGTCATAATATTGTGACTTGAGTGAGTTTGTGTACAGGATAATTTAGGGATATTGCAAGGTAAGGATGGGAACTACAGCAAAACCTCAGAGAACCATGGCTTAATTAAAAATGCTATGCAACATGCTATTAACATCTCCTTCCATCTCAAAACTTATTTTAGTGCAAAATGTCTCTCAAAGGTTAGTTTTGCTCATTTCCATTAGAGACAATTAGCCCACCTCAGGAACCTGCATCACATCCCCGTCTTTGCTTGTGCCATAGCGGCACGGAACAGAGAGTTGGTCGTGACTGTTCATTTCAATAACAGTTCTGAGTACAGCTATGTATGGCATACCTGTGGAAAAAAACAAGACACAAATAATTAAAAGAAAAAAATGCTCTAAGGGCTCATCCCCACGGCAAAGGAAACTGGTCAGTTTATTCGACCGGTATTTGTCCTGTTTTAGTGCCGTCCGATGAGTGCAATGAGTGGAGAAAAGCCCTCCCTCTTCCCATTGATATGTTCTTATTCCGTCCGAAAACCGGACGGAAGAATAAACATGTTCAATGCTTTTCAGGCGGCCGACGACTGCTGCACAGGTTTCCATAGCAGCCCGGTGTGTTAGTTTGCGGCCAGCTTTTCAGACGGTCTGTCTGCAAAACCGCAAGCCGTCTGAAAAACTGGCTGCAAACCCGTGCCGTGGGGACATGCCCTAACACATGAAATTCTGTACAGACTGCACATCGCATTTGTGCTCCCCATTTGTGGTGTCCTTCGTGATATCATGAAAAATACCACAGCAGGACCATGACAGGGCTATAGAGATTTATAGGGCAAACATAGTTGGAATTGGACCGTTTGTCCTATTTACCGAACATATACGCTTTGTGAGTTGGATACAAAAGCTTGGTTTACCAGGCTTTCATGTCCAATGTATAAACTGTGTACATTTGGTAAATAGGGATAACAGTAAAATATGCCCTATAGATTTGGAGTGGTATCCGATAAATTTCTCATGATATCCCAAAGGATGCCACAAACATGATGTGAATGGGACCTTTCAGAACAGGAACAACTGCGAGCACATATGGAGAGGCTATGTCGCTGCTTACATCTTACGCAGCTTTGTAATACATATAAAGAATAGGTTGTTTTGTTCTGACTTTGATGAAAGACTTGTAAAAGGACTGTACTCACAACCCCATGTACCTACCTTTTGTCTAGAAGACAGACTATATACCTTTCTTTATTTAAATCAATATATTTTAATGTGTTATAATGTAATAATAAAGTGAAACCTGTGGTAATAAAAGCAGCGGGAAATATTTAGAAAGGTATACATTAAAGAACATGTATATATGTATTACAGTCATGGTGCATAATCTGATCCAAGAGATCTTTGCAGGCAATAGGATACGAAAGCTCTGACAAATCTCATCCACTGCTGGCCCTTTCATCCACGAGGGGTAGGCAGTCGGACCCTCAAGCACTGCCAAGTGGCCTAACTGCTCAGCCCATCCCTGCTTGTTACATTCACGTTTATTAGGTCAAGATGCTCAAATTATTATGGTCAAAAGGGGCCTGAATGCATTTCCTCAGTGTCATAATATTACAAGTTATAGAAACGAAGTTCTGGAAAATGGTTGTTGATCCAGAGGTTTATTCTTGTTGCCAAATTTGGAATCAGGAAGGAAATTTTTCCCTAAGATGTGAACAATTGGCTTCTACACCATGACAATTTTATGCCTTCCTCTGGATCAACACTGCAGGATTACAGGCTGAAATGGATGGAAATATGTATGTTTTCAACCTTACAAACAATATTACTGTATTTCTATGCTCTTCCAAAGGGGAACATCTCTCCTTGAGGCGAGTAGAGATGTTCCCCTTTCTGAGCCACTCATTGCCTCCCACACAGCCAGCCAGTATTGCTCTGCTCTGCATTGATGAGGGACAAACATCCCATAACAGCTGTCTACAGATGAGAGATACTGGCTTGGCTAAATATCCCTTTTGCTTTCTCAAGACCCAGTGGGTCAAAAGCAAATTGAGGATTTGTTACATCCAATAGAGGAAGCTTGAGTTTCTCAGCTCCTTTCCCATAATGCCTTGTGATATGCTCTTCCAAGGTTGCAATAGCTACAGACCTGGCTTCTACTGCAGCCTAGTAGAAGCCAGTAAACACGCCCCTAAATTCAAAGTGAAACCCAGAAACCAGGGCTGAGGTAAGATGAATCAATGTAGTGAGACAACCCCTTTAAATTCAGTGCTGAGTTCTTAGTATAGCCTAGCACAGAGGTGGCGAACCTATGGCACACGTGCCAGAGGTGGCATGCAGGGCCATCTCTGCTGGCACGCATGCCAGGCTGCCCACTCGCTGGCTTCCTGCACTGTTACCTGGACGCCGCGTAGCGAGTGCTAGGCATCCGGGTCACAGTGTCGGACCTGGGGCATTCGGCACGCTCCAGGTCTAACACAATGGGGCCCGCCGCGTACCCTCAGCCGTGAGGGTGCGTGGAGGCCCCATGCGCTCAGCTGGGCAGCGACGCGTTGTAGTTATACCATCGTGCCGCTGCCTGTCCTCTGGCGCACAGCCCGAGGAGGCGCGCGCGGCTGGGAAGGAAGAGGAAAGAAGAGGAGCGCGCGGCTGGGAAAGAGGTAAGGTGAGTATAATAGTGTTATTATATTTATTTGTGCTGGCTATATACTGGCTGGTGGGGAGAGTGCTGGCTGTATACTGGCATGGTGGGGAGAGTGCTGGCTATATACTGGCATGGTGGAGAGAGTGCTGGCCATATACTGGCATGGTGGGGAGAGTGCTGCCTGTATACTGGCAGTGGGGAGTGCTGGCTATATTCTAGCATGGTGGGGAGAGTGCTGGCTATATACTGGCATGGTGGGGAGAGTGCTGGCTGTATACTGGCAGTGGGGAGTGCTGGCTATATACTGGCATGGTGGGGAGAGTGCTGGCTGTATACTGGCATGGTGGGGAGAGTGCTGGCTATATACTGGCATGGTGGAGAGAGTGCTGGCTGTATACTGGAAGTGGGGAGTGCTGTCTGTATACTGGCATGGTGGGGAGAGTGCTGGCTATATACTGGCATGGTGGGGAGAGTGCTGGCTATATACTGGCTGGTGGGGAGAGTGCTGGCTGTATACTGGCATGGTGGGGAGAGCTATCTATATACTGGCAGTGGGAGAGCTATTTTTATACTGGCAGTGGGGAGAGCTATCTATATACTGGCAGTGGGGAGTGCTGGCTATATACTGGCAGTGGGGAGTGCTGGCTGGCTATATACTGGCAGTGGGGAGTGCTGGCTGGCTATATACTGGCAGTGGGGAGTGCTGGTTGGCTCTATACTGGCAGTGGGGAGTGCTGGCGTTCTATATACTGCCTGTGGGGACTGCTGGCTGGCTATAAACTGGCAGTAGGGAGTGCTGGCTGGCTATATACTGCCGGTGGGGAGTTATGGCTGGCTGTATACTGCCTGTGGGGAGTGCTGGCTGGCTATATACTGGCAGTGGGGAGTGCTGGCTGGCTATATACTGGCAGTGGGGAGTGCTGGCTGGCTATATACTGCCTGTGGGGAGTGCTGGCTATCTATATACTGCCTGTGGGGAGTACTGACTGGCTATATACTGCCTGTGGGGAGTGCTGGCTATCTATATACTGACTGTGGGGAGTGCTGGCTGGCTATATACTGCCTGTGGGGAGCTATCTATATACTGCCTGAGGGGAGCTGTCTATATACTGCCTGAGGGGAGCTATCTACTGCCTGAAGAGAGCTATCTACTGTCTGTGGGAGCTATATACTGCCTGAATGGGGCTATCTACTGTCTGTGGGGAGCTGTATACTGTCTGTGGGAGCTATATACTGCCTGAAGGGGGACATCTACTGCCTGTGGGGAGTTGTATACTGCCTGTGGGGACCTATATCTATATACCTATCTGCCTGAAGGGACCTATATCGTTATACCTGCTTACCTGAGGAGACATATATCTATATACCTGCCTAATTGAGGGGACCTATACAACTACCTTACTGAGGGAACTTATATACCTGTAAGTAAGGAGTTGCTGGAAAGTGAGGATTCTAAGATATTTGTGTCTAAATCTGCAAGCATGAGAGTTGGTTGGGAGAAGTCAGCATGAAGGTGTGAACCGGATGGAGAATAAACTGGAATGTGAATGACTCATTGGAGAAACGTCAGCTGTGAGTCATTTAATGTGCCTGAATTGTAATCTCTTATATGTGTGCAAAGTGTAATGGTTTATATTCAGTAATGGTGTGGCGGTATTATTCAGTCACTTTGTGGTAGTGATACGTGGTGGTATTATTCAGTCACTATGTGGTCGTGGTGTTGCATTAATCAGTCAACGGTCTGCTGAGCACCTGGGTACACTGCTATCTACCACAATATGGTCACTGTATAATGGAAATATTGCAGAGGGATGGGCTAAGCGGCCGTCACATCCCTTGTATTAATTGTTGTGCGGCCCCGCGGCCCGACCTCACCTCCCTGCTTCGTGCCGACGTTGGTGGCACTTTGCAGTAACTAAGGTATTTTTCGGTCGCAGTTTCGGCACTCGGTCTCCAAAAGGTTCGACATCACTGACCTAGCATGTTATTGAGATGGGATCTGCATGTATGAGACATTAATGGTATATCCTGTGCATATGCCATGAATGTCTGCAATGGAAATACCCCTCTCAGTTTTCATAACCAGATGGGCTTGTTAATACATCCCAGGGACTGGTAAGTTCTTTTCACTCAAAGTAATATAATTTTTCTGATATCAGAGACTAATTTTCTAGGCTCCTTTTTATTTTGTTGTTTAAAAAAAATAGGACAAAAAATAAACATCATGTTACAATGTTTTAGATCTGAGTGTCAAAATTGATTCTTATTTTTAAACATTAATCTGGAATTCTACATTACAATACTGATTTTCAAGAACATATATATCTGTTTCAGTAATATACTAATTACATTGTTAGTAGGGAAAAGATTATGACAAAATCTACCCCTTTCAAAAATAATAAAATTAAAATTTTTTTTTTTTTTTTGCATATATAATACATATGCATTGGCAGCACCTGAGGTCTTGCCTACATCATTCCTCAGAAAAATGTGTTTTAAATGTAAATATAAATGAATATAATAACAGAAATATGTAGAAATCTCATCTAAAAAGCAGTCAAAGTTTTTAGTATTGATGTTCATTATTTAACATTTTATTCCACCAGATGAAAGTTCCATGATTTGCAAGGTACGTGTCAAGGACGGATATATAAAAGGAATTCTTATTTATTCACAACTGCAAGACTAATTGCTTCACTTTGCCTGAAGGCCTAGAGATTGGTTTTAATATGGCACTTCAAAAGTATGCATAGAAGTACAGAGATAGTAAGTGTTATTGTTTAAGAGGGGGAAAAATCTCAATATGATATTTGTGACCCTGAAATGAAAAATCTATTTTATTGAGTGATGTGAAAATGTTTATCAGTGCTATTTTTAATATTCAGCCGTACCTTGAAGGTGAAATGTATTCTAATCTAATGAAAGGCAACAATTAAAACTGTAGAATTAAGTACAGCGCCTTCTATTCTAGTTAAAGGGTTCTTTTACCTAGACTGATATCTGTATAAAAATCTTATTATTGTTCTAATCTTTGGGATGAATGCCTTCCTTTTAGAAAAATCTGAATGTCAGTATGATGAGCCCAAAAGACCCTTCAATAATTTGTACTCTTGTCATCAATATGGAATGGAATATCATCAATTGATGATAATAGACATCAAATAGTAGATGTAGATTGTAAGCCCTCGCGGGCAGGGCCCTCTATCCCTCTGTTGTGCCAGTTGTAAGTCATTCATCGTTATTATTGTACTCATATGACATTATGTATGTAACCCCCCTCGAATGTACAGCGCCATGGACTCAATGGCGCTTTAAAATAAAGGTTAATAATAATAATAATAATAATAATAATAATAATACATTTTCAGCACTGAAACACTTTAAGAAACGCCTAATGGTAACCAGAGGGCTGGCCTTAGGTTGCACAACCCTACTGTCACATAGCCTGGTACTAAGGTCTTTTGACACCACTATCCTAATGTTAGTTGCTTAGCTGTATTATTGGACATTGCGTATCACTGTTATTACATTACTTAATGTGTGTTGATATTGTTTAAGCACTGTATGAGAGTACTTACAATACTAATTATTCTTGCAGTATGAGGCAGTAGCATGTAGTACTGTTATTTAGGCAAATGTGTTGCCAACATTTGTCACTGTAATTTGGGGAATAGAACTTATGGCACTCGGTGAGGGAAAAGTTAGGTATACATTTACTTGACAAATTGTATTACTGCTGGTATAAAAAATTAAAAAGTCAATTAATTGATTGACAGTATAAAAAACTGGGCTAAATTTGGCAAAAAAGGCACCAGATGAAACAACAAGAGGATAGCAGAGAAGTATAAAGATTCAAACTGACAGTATGCCCTGTTATGAACTGGGCTAGCGTCCCTAATAATAATAATAATCTTTAATTATATAGCGCCAACATATTCCGCAGCACTTTACAATTTGGAGGGTGTAGGTACAGACAAAAAGACATACGTTGCACAATGAAAACCTACTTACAGATGAGACACAAGGTGTAAGGGCCCTGCTCGCAAGAGCTTACAATCTATTAGGATGCACGGGTGAGATGAAGCGTAAGAAGTAAGATGTGACATTAATATGGGGTTATTTTATGTAAAATTCGGATGGACCTGCCACCCTGACAGTACATCTATATACAGATAAGTGCTGAAAATGAGTGCGCTAGAGAGTGAGGAGGTGGGGGGTGGGTTAGCCATTAGGGATCTTGATAGGCCAGAATGAGAAGATGTATTCTCAGGGCCCTCTTAAAGCTATGAGAGTTCTGAGTGTACCTGATCACCAGCGGTAGCATGTTCCAGAGAACTGGTGCAGCACATGTGAAGCCTTGGAGACGTGCATGGGAGGTTTGGATGATTGAGGAATGTAATCTGATATCATCAGTAGAGAAGAGAGAGCGGGTAGGGTGTAGACAGAGATGAGGGAGGAGATGTAGAGAGGTGCAGCGAGGTGGAGAGCTTTATGGGTGAGAGCGATGAGTTTATGTTGTATTCTATACTGAATGGGCAACCAGTGCAGTGACTGACACAGGGTAGAGGCATCAGTATAGCGACTGGAAAGAAAGACTGCCTAGCTATCCATTAACTATGTTCTATCTATCAACAAAATATAGATGCTGATCCACAATTTTCCATGCTCTATTCAGTAGGGTGTAAAGAAATATACCAAAAGTACAAGCATCTGTGCACCTGGACTGTACCATTCTCAGTCACTCAGATCAGAGTTTCATGTAAGCATGTATGGCATGGGTGCATGGATGCATGTGTATTACAAAGACAAGCAGTTACAAAAGCTATACCGACCTTTAGGTGGGAGGGCCAGTCAGGAATTAACCAACCCCAGAGTGATGTAGAACGATTGCCCTGCTGGCCACAAGGGAGCCAATAAGAAGGTCTTGTTACTATGGGGAATCAAAAAGTGTCCACAACACAATGTAGAACTGACAATGGTATAAATACAATGAGCTAGATAAACTGTGGTTTGTCACTAGTATCATTGACTGAAAAACTGGCTTGTCAAAAGGACCAAGTGCAGCATCATTACTACAAAAACTGGCATTCCATTAACAGGGTAGACAGCACTGCAATGTTTGTTCTGTAATAGATGTGAACAAGATTCAACTGTGGTGACAGAAAAGGAATCAGACCTTTAAAGATCATACACGTCTGAGACTACCCAACACCAAAAAGTTCAGAAATGTCCCGTAAAGTCTAGGCTTTCAAAAAGTAATTACCCCCATAAGTAAGTATATGGACAACTCTCTGCAAAACTATACACAAAACAAATTTGAGAGCTTTCTCTATTACTTGTTTGAACTTTTATTGTTCTTATATGATATTAAAATTCAATAAAAATGTATTGATTAAAAAATAAATAAATTGAGAGCAAGCATCCACAATTGAGAGCAAACAGACATAATCCACGGAAGAAGCAAGCAA
This sequence comes from Phyllomedusa bahiana, assembly GCA_025379985.1. Lineage (NCBI taxonomy): Eukaryota > Metazoa > Chordata > Amphibia > Anura > Hylidae > Phyllomedusa > Phyllomedusa bahiana. The sequence goes on along the minus strand of JAODAL010000393.1, from coordinate 214,466 downwards.
CGCGAAACACACATGTCGGGGTGCTGGTATACATTAAATTTATGGGTATGTGATATATTTAAAGTTTGTATGGTATTTATCCACTTTGGATTTACTTATGCATGTACAAATAATAGTCACTACCCTTTATTTTTGCCACATTTTGCTATGTTGTTAATTTTATATTCAGCTTTATTTGGATATCTCCATGTACCACTTTGTTATGATTTTTAATTATGTCTGTTTGATGTTTGGTGTTTTTGTGATTGTTTGCTCTCAAATCTTTTTTGTGTATACTCCTGGGACTAAATTGTGTGGGAGATACATGAAGTAAACGACTAAGTTCATCCTACATCAGAGGGCCCCCCGAACCCAGATGGAAGGGAGTAAATAACAACAAATCAATAGGTCACACATTATATGGGCATCACTTTATCACTGGGGATATCACTAAATAATCACAACCCACATCAGTAAAGATAGGCCAGTGTGGCTCACATAAAACCTAAACAGAGGTTGTCCAAAAGTCCTGTCAAGCAGAGGAAAGTAAGGACACTTCAGTGAAGCTTAGGTTACAAAGAGCTTGGATTAACAACAGGGGCATAATCACAACCCATGGCAATGATGGACTGATTGGGCTAAAATAAAACTATGACAGCCCATTGCAACTCATACAGAATCCCTTAAAGGATAAGCATAGAATAAGGGCCAAGTTGGTTAAACATCCTAATATCCGCTATTTCAAACCCAGCAGTTTCCCAAGAATTGAAATAATATACCCAGTGAGTTAATAGCTATTGTTACCAATGACAATTAAGTATGGGGGACTAGTAACATATTAACCCCCAAGACCATACTATTTGGGTGAAAAAGTTTTATACTTAGTTAATCACAGTCACTGTAGATCAGGTGTGTCAAACTCAATTTTATCACAGGCCACATAATTATTATGGTTGCTTTCAAAGGGCTATTTGTAACTGTAAGACTGTACAAATGAAACAACTCCTTAAAGGGGATGTATCGCTTCTTCAGTTCGGCTGTTTTCTTGAAGCTTGATGCTCTCACTTCCTGAAATCCAGGGGCGTTTCTTCCCCTCCCAGCTGGGTGTTTCTTAACTGAAGAGGATGACATCATCCCCTCTTCACTGTTCATATTGGCTCCAGTGTGTCCCCTCCCCCTCCACATATCACTGTCCTCTCCCTATGCAGTCTTATTTTGTAAGAACTGTTTAAATACCACAAGCCTGCATTCAGTCTAGACAGTTTTCTATGAACTCAGCACTGATCTCTCACAGCTGGAGGTTTGCTACAGTTGAATCCATCCAGAGAACAGATCCGTCTCCCTTCATGTTTACATAAGGCACCGACGCACAATTCTGCTGTTTTCTGATTGTAGCAGTAGCTGCAGTGTCAGTGAGGAGCAGTTAGCTGTATAGAGGGAAATTTTTGTCGACCCCTTACACGCAGGAGCATTAAAGCACCGTGGCATAATTTTGCTGTTTTCTGATTATAGAGACAGCTGCAGTGTCAATGCGGAGGCAGCTAGCTGTATAAAGTGAAATTGTTGTCGGCACCTAATTCTGAGTGAGAGGCAGGACTGCAAGCTCTGTGAATACGGCCGTCCAGGAGGGCCGAACAGAATGTAAATTATTAGAGCCCTCAGCTAATGAAATGCAAGGAGGTGGGATCCGACCATCCGACCAGCACTGGAGAAGTTTGTTTACAGAAAACGAAAATAAGGAATACTGTGAAAACAAGACAGCTTTGCTAATGACATCCAATTGCAAAGTTGCTTGTTTTCACTGTCCCCTTATTCTGAATGCCATTTAACGAAATTATACAACCCCTTTAACATATTATTAAGCAAGGTTCTGAATCTCTAGAGCAAAGGTGAAAATGGAAGCCTGGGGATCCATTTCACAACACCCACTGTACCTGACGGACACTATTAATTACAATGGGCCCATCTGGGTTTCCGCTGAGGAGTCCATCATTGAGACAGAAAAAATAGCACTGGTTTCTGCACTGTTTTCCCAACAGAACCTCTGACGCACATGTGAACCTAGCTAGTCGTCAGGAGGATTCTGCATCTAATTTTCTTATCATGCTGTGCGGTCCTCTGCATCTTGCAGCGCAAGGTGTAATTGAAATATAGATAACATAAGTTACCTAGCTATAGAAGGGAATAGAATAACTTAACATTGAGAATGGAATAGTATATTTTAAGTCTTGTACTGTTGTAGTTCTACCTTGGAGGTGCCTAGGCTGCTTGGGTAGGTCTGTCGGAACTGTGCCCCCGCATGTAAAATGCTAAACAGAGTTGTGTGGAGATTAACAATAAAGCTCAGAATCCAAGATGGCGCCTGCTCCCTGCACTGGCACTACTACCATTGTCAAGTACTGGCTGTGTGCTTCAGGGAAAATGTAGAGCTGGTCCTTCTGCATCAAGACCTTGTCCATCTTTGTTTGCTATGTCTAGGCTCTTGTGGGCCAAATAAAATGGTGGGGCGCTGCGGGCTGGCCTGCTGGCCTTGAGTTTGACACATGCTATAGAGGATAAGGTATAGAATAAACAATAAAGTGCCTATACTGACCCCAGATAAACATCCATATAATTAATTGAAGGCACAATGAAAATGTAGCCCATCCTGGAGATAATTTAGGGACAAATGCAAAAAATATATTCTCATTGAGGCCCAGTGGCTTTTGCGTTTCCATTCTGAATATCCATTTAGCCTACATCTGCAATCACTTACAAGGCGATGGGTTAGGCTTGGTTCATACAACTGTTTTTTGAGCGCTGAGAGTGCCAGTGCCAAAAAAGCGATGTTTCCTCGTTGAAAATTCCATGATTGCAAGCATTGAATTCCAATGAGGTAATGATGCTGAATGTCCAAGGCAGATCTTCTGCCTCCAATATATAAGTATTTGTTGGCACATAAAACGCCCTGAATAAGTCAATTCCTTGTCAGTGTGTACAACATGCGCTGAAAATACTTGGGTAAAATTAGCGTTGCCTGAATGACAACTCTGATGTTACATAGCAATCAATGGCATTTATTTTACTGTCGGTTTACCATTGTTTAGGCGTCTAATGTACCATTAATCCACTTAACCCCTGAGAGTGCAGATGGTCCAGGTATCTTTGGTGGTGCCACCACATGTGTTGTGAAACAAGCCATATGTCCTCATTAGGTTTGATGTCATAAATCTGATCCCAAATACGTCTGCAAAACTCTCTCACAGTTTTGTTAATATATTGAATGTCACAGCTTAAAGAGACATCCCACTACACTTGTCTTCCAATTAATAAATAACCTGTTTGAAAGGTAATACAACCAGGAAAACATTTTCAAAATTCTGCTTGTTAAATAGATTTACGTGCTTTACACAACCCATATTTGAAAATGCCCACCATGCCCTTTTGGAGCCGGGTGCATTATTAACATTATTACTAGTAAGTCATATATCAGATTGCCATCATCAGGGTCAGGCTGAAGGATACCCCAGAATGACTGCAGAATATGCCTAACTTCTATGTCTCTCATGATACTAATGGAGTCATCTGCAGTCCCATATTCTTAAGAACTGGGAACAGTATTCCGGTTTGCTAACAGGGCATGTTTATATGCCTTCTTGAGCATTTAGGAAGCATTTGTATCTACCTTTTAGGTCATTAGCTGAGTTCGTAAAAGCTGAAATAATTGTGTAATTATAGAAGTTATGGAGGTATTGATACTCTTTTCAAGGTTTTTGAAAGCAAACAATCCCATCTGATCAGAATATTGAGAGATATTTCTGTCTTAAACGTAGTGGTAGATCATTTACTGGTCTGGTGATTTTGATGTTGAGAATTGTGATAAGTCGAAAACTCCTCTTCATGAACAAATGATGTCTGTTTCTCTATTTTTTCCTGAAACACAGCCTCTTTTTCCAGTTGCCAACCAGGCACTAGTTGGCATATGTAGGGACACATGCATTACCCATGACCTTTCCCTTAAGCTGGCATGAACATTTTTGCTCTCTCTATCAAACACTATACTTGTGACAACCCAGCTCACACTTTGGTTGTCAAGGTCTCTAACCTCCAGCAGATGTTCTTTTGCACAGGCCACAGATTCTCCTAGACTTCCATATCACATAACAACAGAACTTTATCTATCATACTAACACAATGCAGTATTAGGACCCATCCACCACAGACACATGCTCACTCCTCTGACAATCAACTTTTATCTAAAGGGCTCCCCACCTTCTATTAGCAGCTTGATGTATGACGTTGAAATCGTTAGCATTGTGTTTGTTTAAAGAGAACCTGTCACATAGATTATGCCCCCCCTTGCTGAGGACAGCACAAGCTAGTGTCAGACATGCTGCTTCCAGCGCTTTGTCCCTTATTCTATAAGATGCTGGGGTTTTCGAGTATTTAATGCTCAAATCTACAGTTTTCATCTAGAAAAGAGTCATGAAAAGAGTCAGTTTTTTTCATACTCCGCCCACCTGAGTCTAGTCCCGCCCACCTCACAACTGATTACCTATTACTTTGAATAAGTAGAAATGTGAATAACTGTCAGGTGGGCGGGGATAGCCTTTGGTGGGCAGGGCTAACACCTGCTCATGAATAAGATTTGAGCATTTGTAGCCCAATGTTCAATTTGCCCAGTGTTCAATTTGTGCGAATTTAATAGAAAAAAAGTTAAATAAAATCTACATAAATCTATATTACATTATTTATCCCATTCGGTGTAAACCATAGGAAAAAATATCCAAAGCTAGAGTTTTTTTTAGGTCAGATTACATAGCAAAAAGATAAATTAAAAATTCACATATATCCCAAAATTGGACCAATAAAAACAACACTTTAGGTTAACTGATGGAAAAATAAAAAAGTTATTGGGTACAGAAAAGGGCTTTGCAACACAAATTTAAAGAATTTTAAATATAATAAAAGTTTGTTTTTTAAATACTGAAACAAATGAAAAATCTAAAAATTTATACTGATAATCAAACTGACCTTTAAAATAAAGAAAACATGTCATATATAGTGTACAGTGGACATAAAAACAAACTTTCCACCTTGCAAAGAGTTTTTCGGATTTCTCCAGTACATAAAATGGTATGCCATTTAAAAGGTACATCTTGCCCCACAAAACAAATGCATGGTAAACAATATCCCTGCATCAGGGAGGGGTAAACCACATGTAGGGCCACATGTATGAAAACTGTTTAAGTCTAAAACTCACTTTTTTAATGAGTTTTAGACCTAGACAGTTTTTATACATGTGGCCCATAATCTCACAACATCTCAGGATAAAACATAACAGTGTGAACATTTCCTCAGTCCCAGCCTTCTGCAGATATCTTTAACCCCTTAACGACCCTGAACGTATGAGTACGTCCCACGGCCGCTAAGGGGCTTTGCAGGGGGATCGCTCCGCGCCCCCCACCCCCCCCGCACAGCCGGCAGGTGTTAGCACACCCGGCAGTAAAAGCGCCGGCGGGTGGCCCCGCCTGCTGGCGCTGTTTAACCCGTCAGACACTGCGGCAAAGATGGCCGTGGCGTCTGACTGAATGACAATCAATGCGGCGCACCGATCGTTACGGTCATCGGCATCAGGGCAGCTATGCTGCGCCAATCCGACGACTGGACACGGTGATGGGGAGCCCTGTGAAGGCTCCCGTCACTTACATTTCCCGGTTTGCCCCACTTCCCTTCCCGCCGTAGACAGGAAGTGGGGGGAAACCGCCATTCTTTGTAACACCCCTAATGCATTGCCTATGCAATGCATTAGGCTGTATTAACAATCAAAGCACCATAGGGGGACTAAATGTTAAGATAACCAAAAAAATATAAAGTTTTAAAGTACAAAAAAAAGTATTAAAAGTTCAAATCACCCCCCTTTCCCCATTTTACAAATAAAATCATTAAAATAATAAAAAAGTTACAACACATTTGGTATCGCCCGCGTCTGAAAAAGTCCGATCTATAAAAATATAACATCATTTATCCCGTACGCTGAACACCGTAGAAGAAAAAAAATCCAAACGCCAAAAATTGCGTTTTTTGGTCATTTTACGTCACTCAAAAAATGAAATAAAAATGAACAAAAAGACACATGCATTCCAAACTGCTAGCAATAAAAAGTACACTTAAAGCCCGCAAAAAAATGCACCCTCACTGACGTCCGTAGGTTTAGAAACAAAAAAGTTATTTGGTCGCACAAAATGGCCCCGTGGCACAAATTTCAAAAATAGAAAATGTTTGGAATTTTTTTTACGGTACCAAAACATAACGGTAACCCTACATGTTTGGTATTGCCAGATGCGTAACAACCAGTAAAATACAGATAGCACATTATATTTACCGAAGATTGAACGCCGTAAAAGCCAAACACCCAGAAATATTTTCAAAAATAATTTTTTTTCACAAATTTTTCCCACTTGGAATTTTTTTTGCGGTTTTCCCAGTATATTCTATATAGTATAGTGAAAACCACCATTAGAAAGGACATCTTGTCCCGCAAAATAAAAGCCCTCATATGTTTATGTAGGTGGAAAAATAAAAAAGTTATGGCTTTCAGAAGGCGAGGAGGGAAAAACGAACGTGTCACCCCAAAAAAACGCCGGGTACTCAAGGGGTTAACTCTGCAAAGATTCAACATTTTTGGCCGAGAGGGTACACATTTTTTCGCTTTTCCATCACTGTACAGTATTTTGTGAGCCATAACTGTTATTAAGTTATTTTATTTATCAACATTGCCTTTTTCAGCCGTTTGAGGTGAATATAATTTATTGAAAAACTTTTATTTTGGGGGGAACGAAATGGAAAACAGCAGGATTGCAATTTCTTTGTTTTTTAGGTTCTATTTTTATGTTGTTCACCATGATGATTTGTTAACTTTAGACTACGGGTTGCTATGACTAGTGCAATATAAAATTTTTTGTTATATTTTGCTTTTACTGTACTTTATTAATTGTTTAAATACCATTAAATGTTTTTATTTTATTTTTTACAAGATAAAGCATAAAGTATAAGAGGAAAGACAACTTTTTCTATTTTCATTTATTTTCTTTTTTAGTCCTGCAAGGGGACATAATCATGTAATTGCTTGATCGCTTGTTGAATATATTGCTTATTGCTTACACTTCTGTATAGTTCAGGGCCCGGGTTACCATGTCAAACCATTGGCACCTCACAATCACAATCGCGTTGTACAAGGGGTGGTGATAGATTGGCAAAAGGAACTCCTACCCTCTCTTTAACCACCTAGATGTTGCGGAGATTGAAGGATCTGATGTCACTATTAGCCACGGCATCTAAGAGGAGGAAATGGGTTAAGTGCATCAGCCATACTTCTGCATATACATCCATCATAGATGGTGAAGTAACACCCACATCATAAAGCATTAATGAATATAACACACGGTAACAGTGAGGTTTTTGCAGTTTCATTCTCCTTTCTTTGTAATAAAAAAAAAATCTTACCCTTCCTAAAGTTCTGAGTATTACTCACAATCTGATGATATTTTATTTCCTTTTTGTGGTCATTGAATCTTTCATTTGTTCAGTTCAAATTTCCTGAGTCATCCCTGTTTCTGTAGCTAGAGAGTCCTGCTTCTTCTTCATTCAATAGGATGTTCATAAACCTCTGTGAGAGTTGATATGGTGTCAGACTGAGATCCATAGGGTTCACCAGAGGACCTAGCAGGATTTAGTAGGAGCTGATAGCTGCCAAGACAACTGAACAGCACCCCATGATCTTGATGAAGGGGGACCAATCAGGAGTCTGAAAGGAGCACCATATTTCTTTATAACCGGCAAGGTACCATGTTCCCACTGAGCACAGTCTCCAAGTGGTTGAACAACTGGAATTTGAGTTAATACTAAACCCAGGTGCTGGCAGTGAATGTCAGCTATATAACACAACACTGCATGATACAACAGTATGTCATGTGTCAAAAGGCTAAAAGGGTTGTCTCATAACCAACACTTATTAACTATCCACCGATTGGGATGGGTGGTAAGTGTCTAATCACTGGGAGTATCACCCCTAGGACCAGCTATCACAAGGACGGGGGTCCCATGTTTGAATGCAGTTTTTTTCCCTTAGTTCTTTAGAAGTTGCTTCTAGGTTCACGTTAGTACCAGTACCTTAGCTTAACTGCAGCTGGATACAGGATTTCTCACTGTTGCCAATAAGTCATGTGACCTGCACCCTTAGGGCTTGTCCCCATGGCACGGGTTTTCCGCCCGGGCACTTTTAGGACAAATTTTTTCCCAGTTCTTAAAGATTTGGTTTTCAGACGGAATTTTAAAAAAGTAAAGGGCGGGGGCTTTTTCCCACTAATCGCGAGAAAAAGCCGCCCCCTTGGGGCCCCCGTGTGCACGGCAAAAAAAAAGATAAAAAAACCCCCGGGTTTCGGTTAAACCGACCGGTATTTTGGCCCTTTTGAAAAGGGGGAACGGGGCCTTTATTTTACCTGAAACGGGGCGAAAGGGTTTTTTATGCCCCTGGGGGGAAAATCTCTCTATGCATTTTCCGGGGATTTTTCAAAGTCAGTCTGACCAAAAAAAAATTGGGGGGGTTTTGCAAAGAAAACCTCCTTCCCCCATTAAAAATCCCAGTGGGTTTTTTTTTACCCTAAATCAGAGGGGCATTTTAAAAGCCCCCCTTGGCACAGTGAGAAACCCCCTGAAATTTTAAAGCTTGCGGGAAACCCAAAAGACGGGCATTTTGTCCCCACCTAGAAGCAATTTTTTTAATAAACAAAAGAAAAAAAACACAAAGTTCTCCTTAAATTTTTCTATAAAATTTACAAAAGATAACCAAAGTACAGTGATCGTTTCTCTGTCTTTTTCCCTTTACAGAAATAAAAAAGGTGTAGGAGCATGCAAAAACCACGTTCTTTTTTAAAGAGGGGTTTTCCCCCCTTAAATCACCTATCTTTTAAAAAGATACTTTTTCCACTTTTCCACAACCCAGGCAATCGCTGAGAAGGTTTGGGAACCTTAAAACCCATTTTTTTTCCCTAACAAAAGCTGCTCTCTGGGGCCCCACCCAAAAAAAGCACTGCCCAAACCCAATTTGGTTTGAAAAGGCCCAACACAGCTGTTTTTTAACAAATACAACATAAAATAAACCGTTTAATAAATAAATACAAAAAAACCTCGAAAAATTTTAAATAAAATTAAAAAATAATATAAGCAAATAGGAAACAACCACATACAACAAACCCCAAACCCTTCTTAAAATTTTTACATACATAAAAAATTTTAAAAACACACTATCTAACCCTCCAAACTCCCTTAAAAAACCGAACATCCCAAAAAAACCAAAAAATCCAACCGTCAAAGGGGGCCCCCGGGGGCCCTTTGGGAGCTCCCATGGGCACGGCCCCAAAAAAATCCCAGAAGGGAAAAAACCACCATTGCCCCCGCCGTACTCCACTGTTTTCGGGGTCCCAAAACCCATACCAAAGGGCTCACCCCATTTTGCTCTTCGGGAAAACCCCCTAAAAGAGCCCCCAACCTCCCCGGGGCCGCCCCAAACACCAAAAAAACCTAAGGGAATCCTTTTCCCGAAGGACTCCCCCCCCCCCAAAATATCCATCCCAACCCAAAAAAACCTCAGCCCCCCACGGCTCCCTTTGCCCAAACAAAATAAAACCCAAAAACCCCGAAAATCAACCCCATGAGGGCGGGTTTGGCCCGGGACTGCTCCCAGGGTGCCGGGCCGGGGGGGGCCTTTTTCCCGGGGCGGGGGGGCGGAGTTTAAAAAACCCTCCCCCTCTGCCCCGCACTTTTTCCCCCCCCCCCTCTGCACCTGACACGCCCGGCCCCGCCGCCCAAAGCCGGGCCATGCCGCCCCTTTCCCCTGGGGGGGGGTCCCTGGGCCCCCAAAACCCGAAACTTTTTTTTTTAACTATAATATGGTCCCTAAAAAATTCAATGACTGGAACCTTTGCAGACAGGTTAATTTTTTCTTTTATTGGGCTTGATACTGCTGGTTGCTTTCCTTTTGGCCCATTATCCCCTTTATCTTTAACACTGAAAATTTTTTCCCCCAAAAATTTAGGAAAAACGCAAAAAAACCACAACTGACTGCAACATTTTTAAATAAAAGATTTAGGGGGCAGCGGGAAACCAAAAACATTCAGATTTTAAATTTTTTAACAGTCGGGTTTTGCACAATAGCACTCGCCCTTTCATAAAATTTGAAAACACCCCCAAAAACCCCAAATACCCGCAAACCCACACATACATTTACATCCTAAAAATACATACACACATACATAAAATTACAAACATTTTTTATACATACATATACATACATGTAAAGATACATAAAAAATACACACAAATAACAAAACCCCCAAAACATACAAACATCCAAAATTGCATACATACATACAACAAAAAAAACCCCTTTCCCTATACATGTACAGGAGCCCACATTTTTAAGGGCCCAAAATCCTATTTTAAAAACACATGTAGCTCAAGAAAAAATCACTTATATGAGAAGGTTTGGGGGGTTTAAAAATTAAGGTTTGCAAAAGGTTGTTTTGGCCCACAAAACCCTTTTAAAACAGCCCCAAGGGAAAAAGGGGAGTGATTTAAATTAGGGTGATTTTTTGGGAATTTGTGACAGCTTTACGAACCTAGCATTTTGAAACTATTTGCATGCGGGATGGGGGTGAAAGGTATAAATTCCGTGGACAAATGGCACCACTGGTAATAAGTGATGCAGAAACTACGGAGCACCATGTGCCACTAATGTGAAAGGAGAAATTTGGCTACGAAGGTGCACTGGGACAGACTGAAAACCTTACATTTGGAGAAAATTACCAAAGGGGAAACCGGGGGCTAATTAAATTGTTCTAAACCAACATTTTCAGCAAACCCTACTATGTATGGGGCTATAAGAAAGACAAAAGGCCCACTGCACCTCTGCACTTACCCCACCAATTAAATACAATTATATCAAAATCCCCAAAATTTTTAAAATTTTTTTTTTGTTGTTTTACTGTTTTTAGAAAAAAAAAGCCATTTTTAAGGGCAAAGGTTCACCCCTTGTTTTAATTTGCAGGGGCGTAATTACGCCCCGAAATTACCCGGGGACTGGCGGGGCGGGAGCGGGTATTTGAGCGGGGGGCCGGACACTTTCCCGGCCCCAAAAAAACCCAAATAAACCAGCGGCGCTTTTTAACCCCCGCAAAAAGTGCCCAGTAATTATCTCTTTTCCCCGGGCGGTTTCGCCCGGGCGGGAAGGAGCGAACCCCTATTTCTCTTATGAAAAACGTGAATTACCTAATAAAAGGGGGCCGAATTTGGGCCCTTAATTTGGCGAAACAAAGGGGCGCGAAAATTAGGGAAACCAAAATGGGCCCTTTTTAAAAAAAACCGTGTGAACAGGGCCCCTAATTCAAAAAAGGAAAAACCCACATTTTTGAAAATCGCCCCTAATCAAAAGACCCAATAATTTTTTTTATTTTTCTGGTACGGACCTGAATAGGACCCTTGTTTTTTGCAGGAATTTAAAATGTTTTTTTTTTGGAAAATTAAATTTTTTTGTGGGAAAAAAGCTTTTGTTTTGGTTTTAAAAACCCAAATTTTTGGGAAAGGGGCCCAGGGTGAAAAAAAAGCGGGGAATCATAGTAGTTTTTTAATTTTTTTTTAACAGCACTCACCGTGGGGAATCCCGTGACAAGTTATTTTTTATTCGTGGGTCATAAAATTTAGGGCATCCCCCAAATTTAAAAAGTTTTATTTTATTTAAAAAAGGGGGCCCGCTTTAAAAAGAAAAAAAAAGGGTTTTTTTTGTGTAAAAAAAAATTTAATAAAATTGCTGTTTTTCTAAGCCTAATTTTTTTTAGTTTTCCCCTATACAGACCCTGTGTAAGGGGTTTTTTTTTTTGCGGGATGAACCAACAATTAATTGGTGTCACGGGCATTTTATTTTAAGGTTTTTTGATCAGTTTTTATTCCATTAAAAGGGTCTGCAAGATAAAAAAAAATTGCAATTCTGTGCACGGTGGGCAATTTGCCCGCCCAAAAAGAAAAGCCCAAAAGGGCATTTTTAAAAACCTTTCCCGACGTCTTTTCAGGGGCCCGACACCCCAGCGCGATTTCTGCCGCCAACAGAACAAGAAGGAACCCGCTCCCCCTGTTTTCCCCAGCTTATTTATTGGGGAAAATTTAAAAAGGGTTTTTAAAATCCCCCCCCCCCAAAAAATGTTTCTCCGGTGGGGGCCGGATCCCTGCGGGAAATTCAGCTGTAAAAATCCCACGAAAAAACCCCAAAGCGACCCTTTCGAATTTCTTTTTTAGATTTCGAAACAATCTCCAAAAACGTATCATATGCCGGGGGCGTTAAACCCCCCAAACAAACCGGGAAGTATGCATCCGCCAAGGTCGAAAAAGGGGTTTAAAAAACACCCCCATGTTTCCTATTTGCCTTGGCAGCTACTGTCCCTGACACGGCAAACAAAAAACAATTAGGTTTTACTGTCCCACTGGGTTTCCCCAAGCCCCTTCCCAAATGCTTTTTTAAACCTTTAAAGGGGGGTTTTAATGAAAAGGCATCCCCTGGAGTCTGGGGAAAGTGAAAAATTTAGTGAAAGGGAAAACTAAAGTTTGGTCAAGGACACTAAAGCATACCTTTTAACAAGGCAATAAAGGGGGTTTTAAAAAAAATAAAAAAAATTAAAGATCAACGGGTTTTTGGGTTTTTAGGAAAAGATAAAAAATTACTTTTTATTTAACAAAAAAAAAAGAAAGGCCTAGCACTTTAACCCAAAATCCCAAACCCTAAAATGTACTAGATCTAAAAGATAAGCCCACCCCCCGGAAAGGACTGAAAATGAGCAAAAACCTTTAAAAACCTGGAAAAAACCCTTTGTAAATCTTTAGGGATTACATCCTTTAAATTGAAAAGCCATCCACTGAATAAAAAAGTAATTAAAAGCACAATCCAGGGCTTTTCCCCTTTTAAAAAATATACAGGTTCATCAGCGAATCAATAGCCAATTTGCACAAAAAAGGGCCCCCCCAAACCAAAAGGGTTTGGCCATTATCCCCTAGTAAAATTTAGCGGCTAAAACCCGGGGGAAACATCCCCCCAGGAAACCCAGGCACAATAGGGGAAATTTTTGGAAATTTAAAACTTTAAACAGCCAGGGGTATAACTAGAGAAGGCTGAGCCCCACAGCAAACTTTTCAATGCCTATCCCTCCATCTCCCCGATCATGATCATTTACCAGAACCTCACAATAATAGGTACACAGTTGCTATATAATACAAGGAGCAAATACCTTACTATACATAGCACCATCATATATCTTCCAATCAAATCCCACTACCTAGACCAACTTTACCAATAATGCTACTACATAAGGACCAGAGAATACCAATGGAACATGACCATATATCACCACTACATAATGAATGAATAATAGCAATGTGCTATACCTGAATAAAGATAGGTATGCAAAGATCTGTATTACCGCAATACAGTGTCCGTATAGTGGTTGACACCAATGTACACAGGCGCCCTGCAGACATATAAGTGATTACAGTGCAGTTACATTCAGCGACTCATAGGTGACGTCTTCTCTGAGTCGTTCACTGTCCTTTTTCTTTTTCATATGATCCAGACTGCCATGAAGACTTCTCCCAGTCATGATTCATCCCTGCAAAACTTACCACACAAACATCTGAGACTTCGCACTTTTCGAGCACCTTCCTACCTGTGCCTCACCTCTATGCAAACTCTCCATGGGCTGATAGTTGAAGTTTAGGGAGAGATTATGGGCTGATAAGTAAGGGTTATATTTTTTGTTGACATTAGGCCTCATAACACAATGGTGTGTGGGGAGGAACGGGTACAGGCCATAAGAGGGTACAGGTCACAATGTTCTTTGGGGAGGCGAAAGAGGACAAACCCCATTGAGATTGTGTTTCGACTATGGCCTGTACCCCCTAGAATCATATTGCGCATCCTAAACTCCGTCCCTAGCACCCCAGAAGATAAGCCGCAGGCATGTCCTCCAGGGCGAATTTAATCCTGTCATTGTCACGGATGCCCCTGTGACCCTCGTCCCGGGTCGCGGGCGCATCCGTGCCCCAAATCCGAGCGGCGCCCCGTCCCGCACCTCAGGTCCGGGGTCCGCTCACCCCTCTGCCCGCGCCACCAGTTACTTACCTGGCCACGCTCCTGTCCCATCCGTCTCTGTCCCCTGTCTCTGTCCCCCAGTGTGAAATTTAAAGGGACAGTGCACCGGTAATTGATCATTGCCGAGCACTGCTCCTATTTAAGTCCGGCCTCTTCCTGGCAGCCTTGCCGGATCTTTAGTGCTCATGCCTTTAGATAAAGCGTTCCAAAAACTCTGGTCTTGTCTACCCTGTACCGAACCCTCCGCTTACGTTTTCCGACCACGAATCTCTGCTGCCTGCCCTGACCGTCCTGCCTGTTTCCGACTACGAGCCTGCCTGACGTATCTGTACCATGCCTACCCTTGGCCGCCACCGTAGGCAAGTCCCGCCAGTGGAAGCGACCTGGTAGATTCCTGCCGCAGAAAGTCCATCCCGCTTTGTGGCGGGCTCTGGTGAATACCGGGACCTACTTAGATTCCGCTCTCTGGCGTAGGCTTCCACCATTGCCTGCGTGGTCCAGCGGATCCACTACCAGACCGTTACAGTAGGATCCGGCCATGGATCCCACCGAGGTGTCTTTGCCGAGCGTCGCCAGCATCACCACCGTCATGGTCAAGCAATCAAAGCAGATCACACAGAAAGCACAGCTCGAGCAGCTCTCCTCTCTGATGCAGCAGTTCATCGCCACTCAGCAGTCGGCTGCAGTGGTTCCTCCCGTGGCTGTCGCTCCGGTCGGCCCTAAACTCCGGTTGTCCATGCCGACTAAATTTGACGGGGATCCCAAGGCCTGCAGGGGCTTCATTACCCAGTGCTCCCTTCATGTGGAACTTATGGCTGGTCAGTTCCCTTCGGAAAGATCCAAGGTAGCCTTCGTGGTCAGCCTACTCTCCGGGAAGGCCCTGGCCTGGGCTACACCTCTGTGGGACAGGAACGATCCAGTGACGGCGGACCTACAGTCGTTCCTCAGTGAGTTCCGCAGTGTGTTTGAGGAACCAGCTCGTGCATCCTCCGCTGAGACAGCCCTCCTAAACCTACGCCAGGGGGATCTGTCTGTGGGAGACTACGCGGTGCAATTCCGCACTTTAGCCTCAGAACTGTCATGGAACGAGGTAGCTCTGTGTGCTACCTTCAAGAAAGGGATCTCTAGCCGAGTTAAGGACGTCTTGGCTGCTAGAGACATTCCATCTTCCCTCAATGACTTGATCCGGTTAGCTACCCGCATAGATGTGCGCTTCATTGAATGGGAAGAGAAACTTCGGCAAGAGCGTCAGCTAACCCAACCTCGCCGGTTTCCTCGCCTGGCATCGGTGTTCCAGAGGCCTCCTGCGCCACAGTCGCCAACACCCACCCAGGAGCCCATGCAGATTGACCGGGCTCGTCTCACTGAGCAAGAGTTGGCCCAGCGTCGGCAAAGGAAATTGTGTCTCTACTGTGGCAGCCCAGAACATTTCCAGAGGAGTTTTCCCAAGTGTCCCAAGCATGCGGGAAACTCCCGCTCCTAGGTTCTGTGGGAGAGGCATTCCTAGGTGCAAACTCCTCCTCGCCTGCTAATGCCAGTAAAGGTCGTGTCTGAAGCTGGAATCTCATTCCAAGTTCCGGCGTTTCTGGATTCGGGCTCAGCCGGGAACTTTATCCATCAGTCTCTGGTGAGACAGTATCGTCTTTCGGTGGTCCGTCTGGAGAAACTGCTCGTTATCTCGTCTGTCAGCGGGGAGCTGCTTAGCAACACCATCCAGTTTGTCACCAAGCCACTGTCACTCCACGTGGGGGCGCTACATAAGGAAGAGATCTCCTTCTACGTGTTGCCTCGCTCCACGTCAGCGGTCCTCCTCAGACTTCCTTGGCTGCGGCTCCACTCTCCTACGCTGGACTGGATGTCTGGAGAGGTAACTCGTTGGGGTCCCAACTGTCGGGGCATGGTTTTGTGGCGCCTAGCCCGGTACTTTCTTGCTCCCGCTCCAACCTTCTTGAGCCGCTGCCCGGTCTGCCGCCCGAGTATCTGGAGTACGCTGACGTGTTCTCTGAGAAACAAGCCGAGAGTCTTCCTCCTCACCGTCCATACGACTGCCCGATTGACTTACTGCCTGGTACCAGTCCTCCTCGAGGCAGAGTCTACCCCTTATCCGTTCCAGAGACACAAGCCATGTCGGAGTACATCCAGGAGAATCTCCGGAAGGGGTTTATACGAAAGTCCTCTTCTCCCGTGGGTGCGGGGTTCTTTTTCGTAAAAAGGAAGGACGGTTCCATACGGCCCTGCATAGACTACCGGTGTCTGAACAAGATCACAGTGAAAAACCGGTACCCTCTGCCGTTGATCACAGAGCCCTTTGAACGTCTGCGGGGCGCAAGGATCTTCTCCAAGCTGGATTTGAGAGGGGCCTACAATTTGGTCCGAATCCGCAGGGGCGATGAATGGAAGACGGCCTTCAACACCAGGGACGGGCACTTTGAGTACCTGGTGATGCCCTTCGGACTGTGTAACGCGTCTGCCGTCTTCCAGGAGCTCGTGAATGACATCTTCAGAGATCTCCTCTACACCTGCGTAGTGGTTTACCTAGATGATATCTTGGTGTACTCTCCTAACCTCGAGACCCACCGCAGCCATGTTCGTCAGGTGTTGAAGCGTCTCCGAGAGAACCATCTGTATGCCAAGCTAGGGAAGTGCCTTTTCCACCAAACCAGCCTTCCGTTTCTGGGATACATCATTTCTGACCAAGGCCTATGGATGGATCCAGCGAAACTGTCAGCTGTGTTGCAGTGGCCACGCCCAGTCGGCCTGCGAGCCATACAGCGCTTCCTGGGGTTCTGTTACTACTATCACCAATTTATTCCCCACTTTTCTACGCTAGTGGCTCCGATAGTGGCACTTACAAAGAAACACGCTAACCCACGCAGCTGGCCCTCCGAAGCTGAAGTGGCATTCTCTAAGTTCAAGTCTGCCTTTACCACAGCATCTATCCTTTGGCGGCTGGACCCCGCGAAACCCTTCACGTTGGAAGTGGATGCCTTGTCTGTGGGGGTCGGAGCAGTTCTTACGCAAAAAGGGCCCACGGACAAGACCGTAACGTGTGGCTTCTTTTCCAAGACGTTCTCCTCGGCCGAGAGGAACTACACGATTGGCGACCGGGAGCTACTAACTATCAAGCTGGCTTTGGAGGAATGGCGTATCTGCTGGAAGGTGCTCGCCATCCCAACCGCATCTATTCGGACCACAAAAACCTCCAATACCTCCAGATGGCTCAGCGACTTAACCCACGCCAGGCTAGGTGGTCGCTCTTCTTCTCCCGGTTCGACTTCCAGATCCACTTCCTGCCCGCAGAAAAGAACGTGAAAGCCGACGCTCTCTCCTGTGCCTCCGACGTGGTGGGTGAAGAGACTACTCCCCCAGAATGTCTTATCTCGGCTGCTCCAGTTGACCTCCGGAAGGTTCCCCTGGGGAAGACCTACGTAAGCCCTGCTCTCCGCAGACTATCTTGAAATGGTGACATTGCTCCTTGGTGGCCGGTCATCCCGGCGCCCGAAAAACATTCCTCTTGATATCCCGGTTCTATTGGTGGCCAGACCTCGTTAAGGATGTCAAGGACTTCGTTGAGTCTTGTAACTCCTGTGTCTCCGCAACAAGATGCCTCGTCACAAGCCGGCAGGCCTACTACTTCCACTACCCATCCCTACTCAACCATGGACCCATATAGCGATGGACTTTGTAACCGATCTCCCTCCTTCGGCTGGCAACACCATTGTCTGGGTAATCACAGATCGGTTTTCCAAGATGGCCCATTTTGTCTCGCTGCCTGGCCTGCCGTCTGCCCCCCGCATGGCAGAGCTTTTCTTTCATCATGTCTTTCGTCTGCATGGGCTCCCTCGGCAAATTGTTTCGGATCGAGGGGTCCAGTTTGTTTCCAAGTTTTGGCAGGCTCTGTGTTTCCAACTCTAGGTGAAGCTCGACTTCTCTTCTGCTTACCACCCTCAGACGAATGGCCAGGTGGAGAGGGTCAACCAGGTTTTGGGGTGTTACCTAAGTCACTTCGTCTCTGCACGCCAGGATGACTACTCCGTGGGCGGAGTTCTCTTATAACTCCCTGGATTCGGAGTCTGCGGGGGCCTCCCCCTTCTACATCGTATATGGCCTGCATCCCCGCCCACCTCTCCCTCTGGCATCGTCATCCGAGGTTCCGGCGGCGGACGCTTTGGTCCAGGACATGAAGCCCATCTGGTCCCAGACCCGCCAGTCTCTGTTCCGAGCGCACGAAGGCTCAAGCCGATAAACAAAGAAGTCTTCCTCCCGTCTTCTCCCCGGGTGACAAAGTGTGGCTGTCGGCCAAATATGTCCGCCTTAAGATGCCTTCCTACAAACTGGGACCCCGCTTCCTGGGACCCTTTGAGGTTCTTAGTCACATTAACCTGGTCTCCTACAAACTCCGGCTCCCTCCTACCATGCGAATTCCCAACTCATTCCATGTCTCACTACTTAAGCCTCTTGTCATGAATCATTTCTCGCGGAAGACAGTCCCTCCTTCGTCTGTGGCGGATGCCTCCAATGTCTTCGCGATCAAGGAAATCCTAGGTATGAGAAGGACTAGAGGGAGACATTTCTTTCTCGAGGACTGGAAGTGATTTGGCCACGAAGAGAGGTCTTGGGAGCCAGAGGAGAATTTCCCGGACGGCAGCGTTATTCAGAAATTCCTTCACTCTAAAAAGAAGGGGGGGCAAAAGGGGGTGTACGGTCACGGATGCCCCTGCGAACCTCGTCCCGGGTCACGGGCGCATCCGTGCCCCAAATCCGAGCGGCGCCCCATCCCCCACCTCGGGTCCGGGGTCCGCTCACCCCTCTGCCCGTGGCACTGGTCACTTACCTGACCACGCTCCTGTCCCGTCCGTCTCTGTCCCTCTGCGCGTGGCGCCACCAGTGTGAAATTTAAAGGGACAGTGCACCGGTAATTGGTCATTGCCAGGAACTGCTCCTATTTAAGTCCGGCCTCTTCCTGGCAGCCTAGCCGGATCTTTAGTGCTCATGCCTTTAGAGAAAGCGTTCCAGAAAGTCTCGTCTTGTCTACCGTGTACCGAACCCTCCGCTTATGTTTACCGACCACGAATCTCTGCTGCCTGCCCTGACTGTCCTGCCTGTCTCCAACTACGAGCCTGCCTGACATATCTGTACCACGCCTACCATTGGCCGCCACCGCAGGCAAGTCCCGCCAGTGGAAGCGACCTGGTAGATTCCAGAGCCAGAGCCCGCCGCAAAGCGGGATGGACTTCTTGCGGCAGGCTCTGGTGAATACCGGGACCTACTTAGATTCCGCTGCCTGGCGTGGGCTTCCACCATTGCCTGCGGTGGCCCAGCGGATCCACTACCAGACCGTTACAGTCATGTTTTATGTAGCGTTTCTGGTTTTCTACAGATTTCCCATTGAATTCTGATGGATTCATTGGACTATTTCGGACTAGCATTGAATCAGTTTCTTAAATAAAATAATCAAGGAGGGATGTTGTCAGGGAGTATTTATTTAAATAAAGTGTTTCTTGTGTTGTGTCAGTGTGTTTCTTTTAACATTTTATTCCAGTGCTAGTAATGGAGGTATCTGACAGACGCTTCTAGGGCTGTGGCTTTGTGTCAGACAGCGGTGTTTTTTGCCTCTCCAAGGCTTACACTAACCCCCTGTCACTACTATCCCAGTTACCAACGCACCAAGGTAGTGGTAAAAGCCAGGTTGTCATCAGACGTGGATTCTTTTGGTCTGCTTTTGAGACACCTGCAGGCTTGTATTTTTAGGATGGGAAGGGACCAATATTCATGGACCTTGGTAATAATCAAATACTTGCTGACAAGTATTTTATATGCCGGTGACTGCCAGCAGTATAAGGACTGCCTCTTTGCATGGAGGTATAAGTTAGGAGTCCTCCTGAATTATACCTCTGACAGAAAGTCACCAGCACTTAACAGTGTCGGTACAAAATTAATAATGGAACCAGACTCCCTGTAGTAATTTTGACTGGACAAGAGGTCCAGTCTCTAGGTGGCAACCTTATCTGGTTGGCCAATCCATTGTTGAGTCCATAGATTCCTTTACCCTCCTTTGGAGCGATTCCTCTGAGCAAATTCTGGCCACTGGCAACAGAGCAGTACACACGCTCCACTAAATAACTTGATGTTTATGAAATGTGTCAAGGGTTTGTACTTCTCACCAGTACCAGATACGGTTCTTATGTGCCCAGATAAGCTTTTGAAAAGAAGCCATGGTACTCAGATATTTTGACCTCACCTTGAGGAATCTTCTAAAGCATTATACATCTATTTTTCAGTCTCAATTTCATTTCTGAGAAAGCCTGCCATCCCAAATGAAAAAAAAACTTAGTCAAATAGTACTCACACTTGCATAAACCAGCTAGATGTTTACTTGTAGGGTAATAGAAAGAATGAGTAAAACATATGTAAAAGAGAAACATGGACCATACATCTTTGCTATACGTTGATCTATTGCTTCTCAGCATAATTTTTTACAAAAATGAACAGAAGGTTCTTAGTATACTTCTTGATCACACGGTATTGTCAGGGACGGTCAGGGACGCACACAAAGACACGGACAAGTGAGGCCCTGACACTGGTCCCAGCCTCTGTCCCTGCCTTTTGGGGAACCCGACTCTAATAGGCCGCCCCAACCAGAAGAACTGATGGCTGCACTGGTATAGGTGCGACACGGACAGGACAAACAGACAAGAACAATAAACGTAGTCGTGCGGTCCCAGGTCGGCAACAAATACGGGCAGCAAGGTACAGAGTACGTGATACAAAGGGAATATCCGGGGGCGGTCCAAAGTCAGCAACAATACGGGCAGCGCGGTATAGAATCGTGAGACAAGAGAATAACCGGGGTGAAAGCAAAAGGTCAGGAGATCACAGAAGACACAGAAAAGAGAACAGCGAACTATAAGGCAATGAACCAAAATAGCAGGCAAGCAGGAAAGGAAGCAGAAACTTATATAGGAACAGATGAAAGTTAGAACTGAGGCAATAGGCAGAAGAAACAAAAGACCAGATTGGAGAAGAAGGCTGTCACTCAAGAAGGAGCACAATTAACCAGAGTTGCTGGTAAGATTCCTGGCTACGGCGTTGGCCAGAAATCAATTAGCAACCAGCACAGAGTAAACCCAGTCACACAGAGAAGTAACGCGGTATTAGGTCAAAAACCACGGTTTACGTCGTACTGGCCGTGGCCGGGAACCAGAGCCAAAAGCCGGGGGTGTTTCAGGCACAATCATGACAGGTATAAGCCCACTTGCCACTGCACGGCGACTCTTTAATGTGGGTCCCTACACTAATGGGGGTAGCACTGCATGGCAGCTCGCCACAGCAAAAGTCGCACAGATAGAACCAGATAGAAGTGCAGATACGTTGGTACTCTGTTTACTCGTCTTTGCACCCCTGAGGATACACCTACTGAGTTTAGGGTTCATAAAAACACATAGGTTAGTGACTTATTTTTCTCTACGTAGCCAGAAAAAATTAAATACGTTTTCCGGTTCTTTTTTTTATTAATTAAGCTGACTATAGTCTACACTGTATTCATATACTTTATGGATGAGTTATGTTTTTGTATGAGTGTTTCTACATTTATTTTTATTATGTGTTTGTTGGAAAGTCATCCCATACTACAGCATACACTTTGGAAGCACTGACTGGCCTGCTGACTAGTGCACATGTGTATTAGTGAGTACAACGTTACTACTATAATGTAGCCGCCCACCGCCTTCCTGATACTCATTGTCACACCACTTTGTATAGTGTGATGTTTCGCTTAGGAAGGGCGCTGGACAGCTACATTATAGTAGCAACAGCCTCCTAAAAAAAATGGGACGTGTTACGCTGACCACTGGTGCTTTTATAATGTAGGCTGGTAAGGATGACATCCGAAACAAAATTTTTATCACTTTACTACATACACTCACCGGCCACTTATTAGGTACACCTGTTTCCCAAAGCTCGTAACACTTTAATTCTATTCAAGCAATCACATGGCGGGAACTCAGTGCATTAGGCATGAGACATGGTCAAGACAATCTTCTGCAGTTAAACCGAGCATCAGTAAGGGGAAGAAAGGTTTATTTGAGTGCTTTTAACGTGCATGTTGTTTGTGCAAAAGGGCTGATCTGAGTATTTCGAAACTGCTGAATCCTGGATTTTCACAGGGACAACATCTCTAGGTTTACAAAAGGTCCGAAAAAGAAAAAAATCCAGGTCGGGCGATCCGTGGGCGGAATGCTTTTGTTTATTTCCAGAGGCAAAGAGAATGGGCAGACTGGTTTTTGAGCTATAGAAAGGGAACAGTGCTCAAATAGCCACCCGTTACAACCAAGGTAGGCAGAAGAGCATCTCTGAACGCACAGTACGGGGGTAACTTGAGAGAGATGGGCTACAGCAGCAGAGACCACACCGGTGCACTCCTTTCAGTAAGAAACAGGAAACTGGGGCTCCATTTGCCCAAGCTCTTTTGAAATTGACAGTAGAAGATTGGAAAACGTTGCCTGGTCTGAATGAGCTCGATTTTCTGTGCGACATTCGGATGGTAGGGTTTAGAAATTTGGCGTCACGAACATGAAAGGCATGGGGTCCGATCCTGCCCCTTTTATCAACGTTTAGGTGGTGTTAGGTGGTGTCATGGTTGGGAATATTTCTTGCACTCTTTGGGCCCCTGGTAAACCAAACTGAGCAATCTTGCAACGCCAAAGCCTACCTGAGTAATGTTGCTGACCTTGCCCAACCCTTTATCACCACAATGTACCCAACATCTGATGGCTACTTTCAGCAGATAAAGCCCATTTCATAAAGCTGGAAACCCTCTCAGACGGTTTCATTGAACAGACAAAAGAGTTCACTGGTACTCAAATGGCCTCCACATGTCCCAATTCAATCCAGGGGTCCAACCCGTTACTAGCATGGTGTACCTAATAAAGTGGCCGGTGAGTGTACATACAATAATAAAAAGAAATATAAAAACACATACAAAAACATTACACATGGATAAAGTCTATACATGCAGTGTAAACCATAGTGGGCATAATTAATACAAAAAAAGAACCGGACAACCCCTTTTACTTATGGCTTGCTATCCTCCTGCTACCCTATCTAGCACCTGTTTATAGGCATTTGCCTAGGTTAGTCCAGTTTCAGACTATTGATCAATAAATTGAGTTTTCAGTGGTTTAGTAATGCAGTGACACTATGTGCTATATGGTACTAAGGCCCCAATCCCATCATGTTTATTTTCCATGTTTGTGATGTCCATTAGGTTACTGTGAAAAATGTATCCTGATGGATACTGTGGAGGGGCCATAAAGATCTATAAGGCAAATGTAGACCACATTGGACTATCTTTGCCTTACTTACCAAACATATATGCTTTGTGTATTAGACACAAAAGCACAGAAGACAAATTTAGACTACATTTTCCCTTCTCCATCTCTTTGGCGCTATCACAGCCCTGTCATGATATCCATCAGGATTAATTTTTCAAGATATCCAGACAGAGGTCAAGAACAGGGGCAATTAATGTGATGTAAATACGGCTACAAGGTATGTTCACAAGATGTACTGCGACGCATACAGTACGCGCTAACACGCGTATTCTCCCGTGGTGCGGGGTGGAGCCGGCAGCCCGCTGGCCCCATTGACATTCATTACTCATGGCCTGTATTTGCCGCAAATAATTGACATGTCACTTATCTCTCCGCGCATACAATACGATCATATTGTGCGCGCGAGAGGGACGAGGCGTAATCCATAGTTCTCTATGAGAACTATGGATTACCGTAATTTCAGCACGCATCACGCCCGTATAGGAGCGCAAATACGCGGCAAAATGTGGTCCGAAATTACGCCGTGTGAACATACCCTTACAGTTAGGAACTGTGTGGTTATTTGTACATTGTTTGACAGTCCATTATAGAAGGTGGGGCCACCAACAGAAGGTATCTGTCACGGGTGGTCCCGCAGCCGTGGGTCGGGCTGCGGGCACACCCGTGTCCCGTCCATGCCCCCCCGCTCCGGGAGCGGGTGGCACCGCGGTTCGAGAGCCAGGACTTACCTGACCAAGCTCCTGTCCCCATGCGGCTCTCTGCCAGCTGCGTGTGCGCGCGCGGCAGTTCTTTGAGATTTAAAGGGCCAGCTTGCCGGTAATTGCTGGCCGCTGGTCCTATTTCTGGCTGCTGGTCCTATATAAGGTTACTGCCCCGGTACTTCCACGCCGGATCTATTGTGCCCATTGCCTATAGAGAAAGCATTGGAAGTGCGTTCTAGTATCTTCGGTGTTCTGACCCTTGTGCTATGTTTATTTACCACGAACCTTTGCTGCCAGCCTTGACCCTCTTGCTACGTTTACTGTATTGACCACGAATCTTGTCACCTGCCCTGACCTTCTCGTCTGTCCACGACTACGCCTACGCCTGATGATTCTGTACCACGCTAACCCTTGGCTGCCACCGCAAGCAAGTCACGTCAGGGGTAGCGACCTGGTAGACTTCCGCCTCAGCAAGTCCATCCCGCTTTGCGGCGGGCTCTGGTGAAAACCGGGACCTACTTAGACTCAGCTCCCTGGCGTGGCTTACACGATCGCTTGTGGTGGTCCAGCGGATCCACTACCGCTGTCCGTAATAGTTGGATCCAGCCATGGATCCCGGCAAAGTGCCTCTGCCCAGGCAGACCGCACGTCCATCATTGCCCACCAGTCGCAGCGGATTTCGCAACAGGCACAGCAGTTGGATCAGCTGTCTGACCTGGCACGACAGCTCCTCACGTCTCAGCAGCAGCCGCCACCTTCGCCTGTGGTTCCTTCTACGCTCCCCGTTCCGTTGGCTACGGTTGGCCCCCAAGCTTCGACTTCCTCTACCATCTAAGTTTGATGGGGACCCAAAGCTTTGCAGGGGTTTCATCACCCAGTGCTCTGTGCACGTCGAGCCGATGGCTGATCAGTTTCCCACAGAAAGGGCAAAAGTGGCATTCGTGGTCAGCCTACTTTCCGGGAAGGCCCTGGCTTTGCAAACACCCCTCTGGGATAGAATCGACCCGGTGACTGCAGACCTACAGGCCTTCCTCCAGGAATTTCGTAGCATCTTCGAGGAACCAGCACATGTGTTTTCTGCCGAGACGACACTCCTGAATCTTCACCAGGGTGACTTCTCCGTGGGAAATTATGCCGTACTATTCCGTACTCTGGCCTCGGAGTTATCCTTGAAAAGACGCAGCCCTCTGCGCCACCTTTAAGAAGGGTTATCCAGCAGGGTGAAGGATGCACTGGCCGCTAGAGACCTGCTGTCCTCTCTGAGCAAACTCATTCACCTGGCCACTTGCATAGATGTTCGCTTCGCCGAGAAACAGGAGGAGCTCCGCCAGGAACGAGACGTAGTACGTCCCCGCCGGCTGCCTCGATAGCCCCAGCGACCGTCAACACTGCCCCCTAGGCCCCTGGGAGAGGCCCCCGTGCAAATTTCCCCCGCTCCAGTTTGACCATTTTGGGTAGAGTCACTACGGTGCGGGCCCTCCTTTTGGGCCCCTCCTTTTTGGTTTTGGGGTCTCCCGGGAACTTTATCCTGCCCCCCGGGTATCTCGTTCGTCTGCCGCTGGTCCACTGGAAAAACCCGGGTTTTTTTCTTCATCATTGGAGAATTTTAAAAGATTCCATTCTGTACATCACCGGGCCCAGTGTCCCCCAGGGGGGGCCTGCGAAGGAGAAGATTGCCTTCACATGCACTAGGCTTGTAGCGACCCTTTGGGGCTTCCATGGCTGCAACGTCCCCCCCCCAATGCTCCACTGGAAACCGGCGAGGTCTTGCGTTGCGGCCCGGATTGCCTGAGCACTGTCTGGTCGCACCCCCCCCGGGTGGTCCCATCCCTCGCAGTCACCCCCAAATCTCCCCCGGTCTCCCAAAATGGGGTACAGGACTTCGGTTGTGTTTCGGGGAGGCCGGACGCTGTTTGCCCCATCGGCCCTTGACTGTCCCGTTTGACCTTTTCCCGGGACCAGCCCGGTTTTCCCTTTGTCCGTACCAGAGATCTGGCATGGGGCCTATAACAAGAAACTTAAAGAAGGGCTTTATTGCAATCCTCATCCCCCCCGGACCCGTTTCTTTTTTGAAAAAAAGGATGGTTCTCTCCCCTGCTCATTCCCGAGGCCCTTAAATAAAATCACGTAAGAACCGTTACCCGTTCCTCTAATTTGGGAATCTTTGACCGGCTCCGGGGACCAAGTTCTTTTCAAAAATAGACTGGTGGAGTTTAAAAACCTAGTTAAAATTTTGAGGGGGCGATGAATGGAAGCGGCCTTTAACACGGTGGGGGAATTTTGAATACTTTGGTCCTTTTGGGCTGGAAAACACCCCAGCCTCTTTCGGGTTTCGTCAATGAATTTTAGAGACCCCCTCTACTTTGTGTTCGTCATTGGCGACATCTTGATTTTTTCCCCTGATCCTAAAAACCCATCGGTTGAGGTACCCAGGTACTGAGTCGTCTCCCCCCCGAAAAAACCTTTTTGCCAATTGGAGAAAAGCCTTTTTTTTACCGGGCGAGCCCTTCATTCTGGGTTTATCGCTCGGAAAGGGTCTTCAGAGGATACAGTAAGTTTTCGGCCCTTCTCAGTGGGGTCGACCCACGGGACTTCGGGCCTACAGGTTCTTGGGATTTGCTAATTACTATCGGCAATTTATTCCCCATTTTTCTACATTGGTGGCACCGATCGTGGCCTTCACTAAGAAGAACGCCAACCCAAAACTCTGGTCACAAGTGGCCGAAAAGGCATTTTCAAAGCTCAAGTCGACTTTTGCCTCTGCACCCATCCTGTCTCGCCCGGACCCAGAGAAACCTTTCGCTTTAGAGGTGGATGCCTCCTCCGTGGGAGCTGGGGTGGTGCTCATGCAAAAAGGGACCAAGGGCAGAACTCTCACGTGCGGATTCTTCTCCAAGACCTTCCCTCCGGTGGAGAGGAATTACGCAATCGGGGACCGGGAATTATTAGCTTTTAAGCTAGCCCTGTAGGAATGGCGCCACCTCCTGGAAGGGGCTCGTCATCCAATTGATGTCTACACTGACCATAAAAACCTCCTGTACCTCCAGTCGGCCCAATGTTTAAATCCCCACCAGGCCAGGTAGTCACTGTTCTTTTCACGTTTTGACTTCCGGATTCACTTCTGCCCGGCAGAGAAAAACATCAAGGCTGACGTCCTCTCTCACGCCTCCGATGTCATAGGAGAAGACCCCAGTCCTCAGCATATTATACCCCCAGAACGTTTGGTTTATGTTGCTCCGGTCGTCCTCCAACGGATTCCTCAGGAGAAGACTTACGTGTGTCCGGCTCTCCGGAGGAAGATTCTAAAATGGGGACATTGTTCCCTGGTGGCCGGGCACCCTGACACTCAAAAAACTTATCTGCTGATCTCCCACTTACAACGACGCTTACAAGGGACACAAGGGAGTTTGTGGAAGCCTGTACCACGTGTGCCCGGGATAAGATGCCCCGTCGCAGCCCATCTGGTCTTCTAAACCCCTTGCCCACACCGGAGTCCCCATGGTCCCAGGTGTCTATGGATTTCATCACCGACCTTCCTCCGTCCTCCGGCAATACTGCTATTTGGGTGGTCGCAGACCGTTTTTCTAAAATGGCACACTTTGTCCCGTTGCCAGGTCTGCCCTCCGCTCCTCGGCTCACCATTCTCTTCTTCGAGCACATCTTCAGGCTACACGACCTCCCACGTCACATCGTCTCGGACCGCGGGGTCCAGTTCGTCTCCAGGTTCTGGCGTGCCCTCTGCTCCCAGTTACAAGTAAAATTGGACTTTTCCATGGCTTACCACCCGCAATCCAATGGTCAGGTGGAGAGGATCAATCAATCCTTGGCACGTATCTTCGCCACTTCGCCTCGGCCCGTCAAGACAACTGGTCCGGCCTGTTGCCCTGGGTTAAATTCTCTTATAACTTCCTGGACTCTGAATCTACGGGCTCTTCACCCTTCTATATTGTCTATGGACTGCATCCCCACCCACCACTCCCTCTGCCTTCTGCCTCCGGGGTTCCTGCGGTGGACACTCTGGTCCTGGACATGACTGCCATTTGGGAGCAGACTCGCCAGTCTCTTCAACAAGCTACCGTCCGCATGAAGTCCCAGGCGGACAAGAAGAGGAGACCGGCCCCAACTTTTGCTCCCGGAGATAAGGTGTGGCTGTCAGTCAGGTACGTCCGGCTCAAGATACCAAGCTACAAGCTAGGTCCACAGTTCCTGGGGCCATTTGAGGTGTTACAGCGGATCAATCCGGTGGCCTATAAACTCTGGCTCCCTCCTACCATGAGTATCCCGAATTCTTTTCATGTCTCCTGAAGCCTGTGGTGCTCAATCGCTTCTCTCGGAAAGTCGCCTCCTCCCCCCTGAAGCGGAGTCCTCCAACGTGTTCACGGTGAAAGAGATTCTGGCTATGAAGTCTATCAGAGGAAAGCGATATTTCCTCATTGATTGGGAAGGATTCAGGCCAGAGGAGAGATCTTGGGAGCCAGAGGACAACATCTTGGATCGTGACCTTCTGAAGAAATTTCTTTTTTCAAGAAAGAGGGGGAGGCCTAGGGGGGGTGGGGGCTGTCATGGGTGGTCCCGCAGCCGTGGGTCGGGCTGCGGGCACACCCGTGTCCCGTCCGTGCTCCCCCCCCCCCGCTCCGGGAGCGGGTGGCGCCGCGGTCCGCATGTCGGGCCGCGGATGCACTCGCTTCCCCGAGAGCCAGGACTTACCTGGCCACGCTCCTGTCCCTGTGCGGCTCTCTGCCGGCTGCCATGCGCGCGAGGGCCCCCTAGTGCGCGTGCGGCAGTTCTTTGAGTTTTAAAGGGCCAGCGCGACGGTAATTATATATAAGGTTACCGCCCCGACACTTTCGCCCAGATCTATTGTGCCCATTGCCTATAGAGAAAGCGTTGGAAGTGCGTTTTAGTATCTTCGGTGTTCTGACTCTTGTGCTACGTTTATTTACCACGAACCTTTGCTGCCAGCCCTGACCCTCTTGCTATGTTTATTGACCACGAATCTTGCCGCCTGCCCTGACCTTCTACGCCTGACGAATCTGAACCACGCTAACCCTTGGCTGCAACCACAAGCAAGTCACGTCACTGGTGGCGACCTGGTAGACTCCCGCCGCAGCAAGTCCATCCCACTTTGCAGCGGGCTCTGGTGAAAACCGGGACCTACTTAGACTCCGCTCTCTGGCGTGGCTTACACCATCGCTTGCGGTGGTCCAGCGGATCCACTACCGCTGTCCGTAACAGTATCAAGCAAGACATGGATAGTCAGATTATTGTTAAAAGCGATAAGTACCTTTAAATAGTTATGCCACCAATCATTTTGTAACTTTTTGTCTTTTTTAACAACATCTGTTACTATCTTACATAGTTACATAGTTTGTAAGCCCAGAAAAAGACAGACGTCCATCCAGTTCAGCCTATTATGTTAAAACCTTGTTGGAAGTAATCAACATTATGTTATATTCTTTTTATATAGTAATAGCATATAGAGACCTTTGACTGCAATATCTCTTTTATACAAGTGCAGTAGGTTCCTGTCTGGAGAAAAAAAATGGTACAGCCCACATTTCTGTCCTTAGTAATGGCTCCCATGGAGTAACCGATGGACAAAACAGTCATGTAACCCCTGGTATCAAGGTAACAGTAGGTTATTGAGGAGAAGGACTACCTTCCGGCAATGTCTTATGTCGGTCAGTGTTTGTGGAAAAAATAATAAACATTCCTCTCTTGCCTCAGATATTTTTTTCTTTTTTTTTTTTACAGTTAACCTTATTAACAACATGACATCCCCTAGAGAGACAACAGTTATACAAATAATTACACACAGGGAAGAAACTACTGGAATAACCATATCATAATAACTATTCCTATTCAGTTACTCCCTAGATGTCATGTGACCCTGCTGATAACTGACTGCCAGGAGGTCGCAGGACTGACACCATGTTTAGTCCATACAGTTAGTGCATGGGAGCCATTACTATGAATAGGAATGTGGGCCACTGCATTTGTATAAAAGAGGTATGGGAGCAGAATTCTTAATGTATGTTAGGAAATGTTATGATTTTCTAAGATGCCCCTTTAGTGAGAGTATTTCGACTGCTTCTCCATGTTGAACTGGGCTCATTCTCGAGATAAGTGTCAACCCCTGAGATGGGAACCACATCTTTAACATATTGATGCCAGATCTTATGGATATCCCATTAATGTCTTTGCAGGACATCCCCTTTAAGCTTAAAGGGAATCTTTTTTTACTAATTAAAAACATATACTGATACATAATCCTGTTGACTTAGCAGTTTCTGTTATATGTTTCCAGATTTTTTCATTCTGTTTTCTGTATATGATTATGGGGGCATCTGTCTTCCTTAAGGTGATTATATCAGAGAGATGCTTTACTGCGCCTATATGGGCATAAGAGCCTGTGAACAGGAGCAGACACATTGACTTCTATAGGAGAGTTTTCTAGGCATGTTGTGTGACCTGGGATGAAGTCACTGTACAGGGAGGTGGAGCTGTTGTGGGATAGAAGGACAGCCTCACTGTGTTCACTATGTAAAATCATATGTGTGATTTATAATTGTAAAGTATTCTGTTGCATTCTGCTGTTTGGCCACAAGATGCCAAGGTTTCCAGTTTCTGGTGTATGCAAATGAGAGACTTGTGATAACTGTCCGAGGCAGCAGCCATTTTGAGCTACAGCAGGAAAAGACACAGAGAGATCAGGAGTTGACAGATGCTGGGCGAGGATCGACTCCTGAATTTTTTAGGCCCTGAACTGTGAGCTGCTTCAGAGAGAGAGAGAAAAGAGTCTACACTGTCTACACTGATACTGTTGGCAAAGAAAGCATCTGAGATATCGGCTCAGCAGCAACTGCCAGCCATCACAGGTACACCCAAAACAAACGCGTGCACACCAACGAACGTAAGATTTGTGTGAGGCCTGTATTTTCTCCTAGTTAGGGCAGGTTTGGTTTCAGGCAATAAGTGTTAATCTAAATACGCCCCCTGATTTGTGCCTTTGTAGAGGGCTTGCTATGGCACTGTTATTTATGTGAATGATTCACATGTGAGAAAATCTGTTTTATATATATATATATATTTGGAATAGCGGGTAGAGCTAGTTAAGTTGTAAGCTGCTGTGCTGCACCACGAGTGTGCCTTTGAACAGCACCACACATGATTGTTCCTGTATTTGTACGGTGATAAAAGGTAGAGGGTGTTCGGCTTTTCCGAACCCCACAGGTAGGTAAACTTATCGTGCATTCTGAGGATACATCTCCAGCGGCGTGCTGTGCAGCACAGGGGCCTCGGGCACAAGTTTGTACACTAGTGTTTGGGGGATTTGTTTACCATACTTTCCTAAAAAGTTCATTAAACCATATTATTGTGAACTGGTGTTGGAGTCCTTTTCTCCGTCCGTGATTTCGCTGTATTCCGGGAAGCCTACCTTGGTACTCGGCTTAAACTGTGACTATCTGCTATTGTGAATTGTGGATGCTGTATTATCTATACATATTGGTGTCACCTTTTAAGTGTAATCCTGCCTGTGCTGATAATGATGAGACTGCTGAAAAGTTTTCTCTACAGAACAGAAAATGTCAGACCATTATTAGGCCTAGTAGTCAAAGTGAAAACCGTAGGATTTTTAAAAAATGTTGATAGTGATATGGAAAAAAAAACCACCAAAAACCAAAAATTCTAAAAAAAAATGGGTTTATCATAAGAACATGACTTAAATAATATATATAGAACGACAAGGATGCCAGCTCACCGTCAGTGTTCCCCCCCCTGGACGTGCACGGATAGACTGGAAACAAGTCTCAGGTGATCCAAACAAACGACGAGGAAGGCCAGCCCAAGACCAGGTAGGTAGAAAATATGAAGATAGCCTTTATTCCAAATGATTACAACAGAGTCACATGACCATGATGTAATTGTAGTAAGAAAAACGCTAACGGTTTCGGAAGATTATTCCTTAGCGCTTTCTTACTACAATTACATCATGGTCATGTCGACTCTGTTTTAATGCATTTGGAATAAAGGCTATCTTCATATTTTCTACCTACCTGGTCTTGAGCTGGACTTCCTCTTCGTTTGTTTGACTTAAATAATAGGTTATTTTCCGATTACATATTCCCTTTAAAATGTGAGAGCCATTGTTTCACTGCTGACACCTGGATCTTAGAGGGTTACAGACATACACAGGATAGACCATAAATCCCTAACACATGTACGTCCCACCTCCTAGGATCTTCACCTATCAGGAGAATAGGGATCCACTGACCTCCATTCTTGGTTTCCCAGCTAACACAGTTCCAGTAGAGTTCAATGGAGAAATGACTGTACCTGCTTGCAGCCCTCTTTAGTTAAAGTTGTTTTCCCCGGACGTCCCTTATGCTAAAACAAATGTAAACAAAGCCATCGACGAGAGAGCGAGAGACCACCCAGAGCACAGACCCCATCATAAGGTTTTGTGAAGGTTCACTCAAAAAATCAAACTACAACTAGGGGATTCTGATAAAAACGACAACACTTTCTCCACAGCCTTTTGAAAGCTTCTCAGTTCCTGTCATAGATAATGCGAGATCTACTCAATAACACACTAAACTATGAATTCGTTTACAAAACACAAAAATTTCTACTGGGCCTTGAAAGCTTCTTCAGCTCCCTTTCACAATAAAAGTGTGCTCTTCAAGCCCCGGCCACAGTTTTGTAGGCGATCAAAAAAGCTTTTAACCCCTTAACGCCCGACACCGTTTTTTGCGGGGGCCGGTGCGGGTCTTTCGTCTGCAGCGACGTTTTTGACGCGCTGCAGACATCGGGTTTGCGGCGCCCGGCGCCACAGCTGGCTAGGACGGGGCGAATACAACCCCCTACCCCAGAGAATCTCCTGCAGGATCGGGGGCGGAGGAAACCTCCGCAACCCCGATGCTTAACCCTTTGATTGCGGGGGTGCGTTACCGCGCGCAATCAAAGGGATCCCCTGCTTGTGGGGTATCGGAACGCCCGGGTCACCCGACAGAGCTCAGGGCCCGCTGCACAGTCCTCTGGGGCCCTAGCATGGCCCCAGATTTTTCTGTGTAAAAGCCCGTGATTAGGTGCCTGTGTGCGTCCAATCACTGCCGTGTCAGACTGACACAGATTTCATGTTTTACATTATGAATATGCAATAATTAAAAGGTTTTAAAAAAAAAAAAAAAAAAATTTTTTAACGTTCTCCCTTTTTTGGGAGCAAAAAAAAAATACAAAAAAAAAACCCCTAAAAAATGTAAAAAAAAATAAAAAAAAGAAAATAATAAAAAAAAAAATAAATATTTAATAAAAAATAATTGTACAAAATTACACCACAAAAAAACCCTTTCCCACATATTTGGTATCCACACGACCGAAATAACCTGTAAAATTTAATCTAACAATTTTTTAAATGTGAAATGTGAAGGGTTTTAAAAAAAAAATTAAAAAAAAAAAAAACTTTTTTAAAAAAAATAAAAAAAAATTTAAACCGAATTTAAAATTTAAAATGAAACTTAAACTATTCCCTTTTTAAAGTACAATTTTGCCCCTCGAATAAAACGAGGCCTCATCCAACTGCCATTGAAAAAATAAAAAATTTTACAACGTTTAAACGCAAGGGGCCCAAAACAAAAAAAAATTTTCTGGCCCAATTTAACTACTTTTTCAGCGTTTTCGGCTTAAGGGGGTTAAGTAACAAAGGGGCAGGAAAGGGCACCTGTAGCCCTCTCAACGGGCAATTTTTTGTAACCCACATATTTTTAAAAAGTAAATTAAATCCCCTTATTGGGGGATCCCACATCAACTTTAAACACCCGTGGAAAAAACCCCTTTAAAAATTAAAGGAAAAGACCAAGCATTTCCTGAATTGTATAATTTTATTGCAATAGAAATACCCCTTCAATAGCTTGAAATATAAAAAATTTTGCAAAATTAAAAATTTTACAGATAATAAAATAAATTTTCAAAATTTTTTTTGGGAAAAGTTTTAAGTATACCCCTGCCGTTTTTTGTGCAAAGTGACAACTAAATGCCCCTTTTTACAAAATTTGGGACTAATATTTCAAAGTACAGTTTTCTAATGAAGACTGTATTATAAACAATAACACAGTATAATGTAGCTAATGGCTGAGAGTATCATT
Source organism: Phyllomedusa bahiana (assembly GCA_025379985.1). NCBI lineage: Eukaryota > Metazoa > Chordata > Amphibia > Anura > Hylidae > Phyllomedusa > Phyllomedusa bahiana. The sequence goes on along the minus strand of JAODAL010000393.1, from coordinate 180,139 downwards.
TGAAAAAAGTTTTTTTTCTTTTTTCCCTTTTGGGCTCAAACATTTCCTTGAAAATCAGCTTTTTTTATGTCAAATTTGGTCACCCAAACTTAAAATTGAAATTCATTCTCAAAATGGCCCCCTTCAAAAAACGCAATTCCAGCACGGAAGCAAAGCGGGGTGTCCGTTTTTTCCCCTAGCTCCAGCCCTTGGGCCGAGGAATGATGTATCAAAAAATGTTAGCCCACAAACTCACTGGAAATTTGCCAAAGCTCTTCTACCACCGCAAAAAAGGTTTGTTTTTTTTTTCCCCCCTTTTCCCAAAATGTCTTCCATAAAATTAAGTTTCTCCCTTAAAATGGCTTTATAGGGATATTCTGCGGTTCTGGGCCACCACCCCCCCATGGCGGGGAACATTTAAAAGGAGAAAAGCTTAAACTGTTTGTGATTTCAAAACGCAAAAGCTGTCTCGATGCAGGCAGCATCTCAGCAAAATGGCTCCAGCGCAGCCAGGATTCCACACATAGTTTACTGTAATTATAAATGTATTGGGAGCAGAGTAATGTAACATTAGAATCCCTTAATAAACTTTTAAAAGGCAAAAATTTTCTGTTAAATTGCTTGCAGTAAAAAATTTTTTTTCCGCCGTGTTTTAGGACTTTACAAAATTTTTAAATTTGGGGTAACAAAAGGGCGAAAAGGGGCATTAGCAAAAAAATTCGCCTCCTTACCCGGGTGCTGAGAAACGTTTTTTTTCAAACAGAGGGAAAATTTCCCTCGCACATAAAGGTTTTTTTTTTTTTCCCTAACCCAACATGGAAACAATTTTGTTTTTAACCCAAAATTTAAACCAATATAATCCCGAAATATACAAAATCCATACAACATATAATGAAAGTTTAATTTACCACCAAACCCAAACAAAAAAAGCCCAGCCTTCGGGGGGGGGGGGGGGGCTCAATTGTTTTTTTTTAAAAAAAAAATTTTTCTTTGTTGCCCTTTTACTTTTTCCCATTGTTTGGGTTTGGCTTTTTTTTTTTTTTCCTTGACTTGTTTAGGTCATTTTGGCCCGGGCAAAAAACAATAAAGAAGAATTAAAAGAATTTCCAATTCGATCCCCAACCCGCAGTAGGGATTTTTCATCCCAAGCTTTTTTAAAATTTGGAAATCCCATTAAAATTTTGGGGGGGAAAACACTTGATTGATCCCCCTACAAAATCTGTTAGGGCCCTTGGCGGGACCTAAAAAATACTTATACTTAGGGTAATATTTGATAAGGGTACGTTCAAAACGGGTTACCCGGGCACACAGGAAAACGAAACCGCATTACACCTTCAGTAGGGGCTGTTGAAACCAACCGCCAGCGCAACATTTAAAAACCGGGGAAGGCAGCTCACTTCCTTTTACTTTTCTTTTTCCCTCAGCGAGAAAGGGCGCCCAAAAGAATTGACAGGTCATTTTCTTTTTTAGGGGTTTGTACATTATGGCCAAAAAAAAACGATCGAAAAATAAACCGTCACCCCGGGAAAAAAACCTACGGTGATTTTTACTTGAAAATTTAATTGTACCGAATTTGCGGGGGCCTACTTCGGCGAAATTTAAACTTGCCGAAGTAGGGCCCGGGCAAATACATCGTGGGGAAAAATACCTTTAAAAAAGGGTTTTTGGGGGGTCAGGGGAAAAACTGATCCATTTTTGAAATTTTAACACAGGAAAAGTGGACAAAAAATTAAGTAGTTTATATTCATTTACATGGGGAATAGTATGGGAACAAAATTTTTTTGGGGCCAAAGGAACATTATTTCTAGTAGTTACTTCTTGTAAAAAAGGGGGTCATATTATAGCAGAAAAATTCTTGAAATTTAAAAGTCAAAAATTAAAGCAGTTTTTTTTCTTGTACATAAGAGCGTATTATGTTTAGTTAAAATTTCTTGTACATAGAAAGGCAGTATTTAGAGTTAAATTTTTATACATAGTGGGCCCAGAAATTTAGCATTTATACTCTTTTTAAAATAGGGGGCAGTATTATAACGTTATTTTTCTTGTCCATAGGGGCATTTTATTCTAGTATTTAATATTCATGTACTTAGTGGGCATTATTATAATTTTTTATATTCTTGTAAAAAATGGGAAAGGCAGAAATTGTAGTAAATTTCTTGTTCATGGGCCCGGAATTTTAGAAGTTACACTTTTGTATATAGTAACACTATTATAGTAGTTACACCGCTCAACACAGAATTTCAACATCAAGAAGGAAAAGTCTTGGAACTATGAAAGTCACAGAAGGGGAATAAAATTTTAAATGTTATGCAAATAAAATAAAAAAAAATGAAAAAAAAAAAAATTAAAAATAATCTTCCTTTATTCAGTATCAAATATGAGCATCACGTGCAGAAATACAGGCACTTACACTCCTTGGCATGTTATCAATGAGGTTATGAATCACTTCCTACTGCATTTTAATTTTTTTACATCAGGGTTAAAATTTTTCCTTTTAAACCTTCCCCAAAATTTAAAAAAACCAAAAAACAATTCTGCCTTTTTTTCGGGGGGTGGTGAGGAGTGGGAGGATCATTTATGTGGAGTTCATTGTGCAATATAAATGACGTTATTTATATTCTCAAAGGGTTTTAAAAACAATTCTGGGGATAAACCCGAAAAATTTGTATGTTTTTTCAACTTTTAAAAACAAATTTTTAAAATTTTTTTTTACATTTTTTTAAAATTTTTTTTTCAAAAATGCCCTTATCTAAGACAAATAACCTTTTTTCATTTTTTTCACCTATAGACCTGAGTGAGGGCTCTTTTTTGAGGGCTGAAGTATAGTTTTATTGGTATTATTTTTGGGGTCATTGACTTTTATTTTCACTTTTTATTTCAATATTTTGAGGAAGTAAAGCGAGCAAAAAAACTAAATTTTGTCACAAGAATTTTCTTTTTTATGGGGGGATTATTTGGGGTTTAAAACGTTATACTTTAAAAAGATCGACCCTTTTAAAGAAAATTGCAAACATTTATTAAAATTTACCCGTAAAAATTTTTTAATTATTTTTATTTAAAAAAAAAAAGCCACTACTTGCCATGTATGGAGCGGGCTCAGCCCAGGAGTCTGCTTCATACTCCCTACCAACATTGTATAGCAAATGGCCCGTAAGGGGCTAAAAAGTTTTTCGAAGAATATTATGTTCACGAAACACTTAGGGGTCACATGTATAAAACTGGTTTTGGTCAAAACCAAATTTTTTTTTTGGGCCCTAGGTTACTTAGTTTTTTGACCTAAACAGTTTTCATACAAAAGTGGCCCTTATGTTCTTGGGCCCTTGGGAAAATTTATTTAAAAAATTTTCTTTTCCTGAAATAAAAGGGCTTTTCCAATATCAAGGGAGCACTCTAAATTGCACAAAAAAACATTTAAAAGGGGAAAATAGGAATTAAATTTGGGAAAAACATTTTTGCTACTTTAGATACATAAAAAAATTTAATTAGTTAACAATTTTTGATCAAAAAAGTAAAAATCCATCTGCCTCACAAGGGGCCCCCCAAACATTCCCAAAAACCCACTCGTGGAACCATCGTTTTTAATTGGCCCTTAAAACCCAAATTTTTTGCGCATTTACCTGGCAAAAATTTCCCCTGATTTAAAAGGGAAAACCGCTCTAAATTTTTAAAGTTTTATACCCGTTCCACCCGTAATTTCGCCTAAAAAAAGCCTAAACGAAGCAAAAAATATGTAGGGTTTTAGTTGGGGCCATGCCCTTTCCCCCAAAAAAAACTGCAAAAGGAATGAAGGGGAAATTTTTTGGAAAAACATTTTTTCTACTTTAGATCATAAAAATTTTGAGGGCCTAAGTTTTTGGATTTGCAGACCAAAAAATTGTTTTTTGGGATCAAAAGTAGGGATAAATACTTTTCCCAAAAATTCCCCATTTTCCCCTTTTACGTTTTTTTTAGTTCTAGTAGTTTTGCCGGGTGGGTTTTTGGATTTGGTTTTGCGTTTTAATTTCCCACCCAAAATGCACCTATCTAATTTTTCAAAAAAACTTTTTTTTATTTGCAAACCAAACATTGTTTTTTCCTAGACTGAATTAAAGAAAAAGCGAGGGCTAGGGGTTAAATTTTCCCCTTTAAAGGCCTCTTCATGGGGAAAACCCAAATGGTCTCAAACCAATCTCCAGCCCAATTAAAGGGCCCCTGAACAAAAGCAAGACTCATACTGGGAAAGGGGAAAACCCCCCGTTTTGGGGTCTTTGTTGTGCACCATAAACCTTGAGAGTGAAGGTGTCAGGCATTAAAACATCTTTAGCTTTAATGCTGCCTCAAAAGCCCAGGGCCCTGCAAATCCCCACTAGGATTTGTGTCGAAAAGGCTTGCAGAAAATTTTAAATTTTCCCCCCTCCTCTTAATTCCCTTCCATTTTTTCCCTTGACTCCCAACCGTGGGAAAATTCATTTTGAGTAGTGGTACATCTCAAACCTAGGCACTTAAGGGGGCGTTGATTCAAAAACCAAGGTTTTATCAAACCCCCAAGTTTTCTGTCCCCCCTTATTTATGAAAAAGTGGGGATAACGGGCGTCGCGAGCAAGAGGCAAACACACAATTTTTTCCACAAACCCTTTTTACCCAAAATTTGAAAGGGGATTTGTGGCTAAAAAAATTTGCTTTTAATCTGGCCCTTTTTTGCCCCTTTTTTACAAAGCCACATTGGACTTGAAAATGTCAGCAACTTCGATCATAACACCAAACCCGCTACTTTCTAGGATATGCCCAAAAAATTTTTCCTTCTTGGTTTTGCAAATTTTTAAAGCTGAGGAGTTATATTCCTTTTATAATTTGGGAAAGCCTTTTTTGAGATATATTTGTGTCTAAATTTTTTCCCTTTTAAAAAGTATCCCCAAAATCAGCCCCTTTTTTAAAAGTTTGGGGGAAAAAATGTGCACAACTTTGATTGCTTTTATTTTGCCGGGGAAAGCTCCATATTCCCCAAACCATAAAAAACCATCCCGCTTTTGGGATTTATCTTGTGATTTTCAAGTCCCCTTTATCAATTTTTTTCCTCTTTTTTACAAGGGGAAGTAAGAAGGAAAAACCCCATTTTTCCCCCTTGCGATGTTTAAAATTAATTTATTTTTTGCCTTTTACCAGATTCCCCGGGGGACAGGTAATTTAACCCAAAAAACCCCTTTTAAAAAGGGAAAAAAAAACCTTGGGGAAACTGGGTTAAAAATTTCAACAGCAAAGTGTGGTTTTTAATCCACAAAAAGGCCCCAAAGAAATTTCAATGGGAAAAAACCCCAAAATTAAATATAGAGCTCTCTGCAGTCATTTAATATTAAAAATTGGGGATTTAACAGAAGGCATTTTATTTTACAGCCAAAATTGGCAGAAAGAGTCACTTCTTATGAATGTATGAAGAACAAAGGTGATCTAGTCCTTTACAGGTCCCAGATAACTGAAAAAGGAAAAACCAAAAAGCAGATTTTTAAGACTTTTAAAGGGCCCCATTAAAGAAAACTGTTAGGTTTTAAAACTTTCTTTGTTTTCCCATACAAAACCAATTTAGAAATCCCCCCCTTTTTTTTTTTATATTATGCTCTGAAAATTGGGTTTCTAAGGGGCAACAAAGAAAAACCGTTTTTCATACAAAAGAATTTTCCACAAAAACCCAAACCTTTTGATTAACAACACAAAATTTTTGCTTTGTGAAAGTCCCACCTTTAAAAAAAAACTTTTTTTAAAAACAAAACTTTATCTTTTTGCCCAATTTTAATACTAGCAACTACCCCCCTCATATATTGGAAGGGTTTTGGTAGTGGTTTTTCTTATTTGTTTTTTTTGCATTTGTGCAATCCCCCCCATGGGATTTTACTGTGGCTTTTCTTTCATGCGGGGTGAAACAGGAAAAAATTTTTAAATTTCAGTCCCAATTTTTCCCCCTTTGTGGGGTGGGGTAAGTGAGTTTCTGCTCAGCAATCAGCTGTAAAATTTTTCCCCCGGGACATAAGGGGGCCCGTGTTGCCTCTTTACTTGGTTCAGTTTTCAGTCCAGCCTTTGAGCTGTGAGTATAGCCTTGTTTCTGTGTTTTTTAATCTAAATTGGTCCACAATTCTTAATATATCTTTATTATAGTCAGAGGTACTACCAAATGCCCTGCAAGGACATATTCATTAAGGCTGGCGTTTCATATGCTGGTCTTAATGCAAAAAGCGCTGGTGTAAGCTGTACCAAATGTATCATAAGATGCACACTTCAAAAAATTTGGCTGTTCATGTCTAATATTTTAAATGTCTATCTGTCAGAAACTAAGAGCCACATGTATGAAAACTGTCTAGGTCTAAAACTCACTTTGTTACCCATAGCAACTAATCAAAGCGCCCCTTTCATTTCATATATTACTCTGGAAAATGAGAGGGGCGCTCTGATTGGTTGCTATGGGCAACAAAGTGAGTTTTAGACCTAGACAGTTTTTATACATGTGGCCCTAAAAGTTACAAAAAATTCTGCTATAATTGACGACACTTTTTGGCGCAAAATATAGTAATTAATCACGATGCTGAGGCTACACTCTCTCCCTCTAACCCCATCCACCTTTAAAAAAGAAGCAAGAGTGCTATAAAACTACTGAATAGAGATGGGCGAATTTCTCAAAAATTTGATTCGGCGACTTCGCCGAATTTTCCGACAAAATTCATTTCGGTCCGAATTACTTTGGGACGAATCGCGGTAAAAAACAACTATTTTCAGGCTGCACAGAGCCTGTAGGGTGCTGTAGAACGTTGTGCCATGCTTAAATATGCAGAGGGAGCTTGGTTTGGTCTTCATACAATGTTGTGTTTTAGTATGACACGCATATGACTGCCACCACTCTTAGAATCGCTTCACTATAAAATTCCCTGGGCACTTAAGAGGGCAAAACTGACCAAAAAACTGAAGTGGGAATGTAGCCTGATAAAGTCATGGCAGCGAAAGCTAGAAAAATACAAGCTGAGGGCTCAGGTGGCAACATTAGTGACAGAGTGTGGAGGTGACGGTGGCAGCCACAGCAGCATGAGGTCAGAGAGTGGCACAATGACATTCTGGAGGTGGCAAAACACAAGGAAGCCACAGAGTGGCCCAATGACTGAGAGCGGAGGTCACGGCGGCAGCAGTATGAGGTCAGACAGTGGCACAATGACATTCTGGAGGTGGCAAAAACTGGAGTAGGCCACAGAGTGGCACAATGACACAGTGTGGAGGTGACGGCAGCAGCAGCATGAGGTCAGAGAGTGGCACAATGACATTCTGGAGGTGGCAAAACAGTAGTAGGCCACAGAGTGGCACAATGACAGGGAGTGGAGGTGACGGCAGCAGCCACAGCACCATGAGGTCAGACAGTGGCACAATGACATTCTGGAGGTGGCAAAAACAGGAGTAGGCCACAGAGTGGCACAATGACAGAGTGTGGAGGTGACGGCAGGAGCAACAACAGAAGCAGCAGCATGAGGTCAGAGAGTGGCACAATGACACAGTGTGGAGGTGGGTGGCAATACCAGTCCCTGGTAAAGATGGTTGGTGGCAGATGGAGAAACTGTCAGCAGATGTGTGGCATCAGACGGGTGGCGGCATCAGAATAGTGGCTGAGGCAAGTATTTGAACCCAGACTCATTTCTCACAGTTTGGGTGAGGCGTCATGGTTGATGTAATCTGACACCTAAGGCATTGGTGTGTGGAAATCCTGGCCGATCCAAGCCTGATTCATCTTGACAAAGGTCCGTCGTTCCACTTTTCCCGTGAACACGCGGGTTCTCCTTGGGGTAACGAGGGCCCCCGCCGCACTGCACACCCGCTCTGATGCCACACTACTGGCCGGGCAGGACAGCTTCTCCACTGCAAACTCGGCAAGTTGTGGCCACACATCCAGTTTGGCTGCCCAGTAGTCCAGCAGATCTTCTAACTGGGGTGGCAGAGTGCTGTCCAAGTAGGCCACCACCTGTTGGTTCAGGGATTGCTCAGGATCCTGCTGCTGCTGCTGCTAGCGACTGCCCTCCTCACTAGGCGGGTGAAGAAAGCTGCTCATCAGTGACTCCAGAGTTAGGTTGCTGCTGATGGAGCTGGTACTGCTCCTACCCCCCCCCACCCCTTCCCACAGCAGCTGCGGCAGTAGTACGTGAGCGCTGAAGAATCCCCTGGTCAGACCTGTCAGAGGATGGATGATGCCACACACACATAGGCAGCGGCCAACTGACTAGGGAGGATTTCTCTATAGTATTTGAGTTTGTCCTCCCTCTCAGCAGCTCGGAAAAAGGCTCCCATTTTGGACCGGTAGCGAGGGTCCAATAGGGTGGAGAGCCAGAAGTCATCCCTCTGCCGGGTGGTGACTATTCGGCTGTCACTAGCCAGGCAAATCAGCATGCTGCGGGCCATCTACAGAAGTGACTCCGAGGGGCTCCCTGCCTTCATCTCCACTGTATACTGCCATGCTGCTTGCGGGTCATCTGCCTCGTCTTCCTCATCTCCATCTACCTCCTCCAGCTGCTCCTGCTCCTCCTCTCTTGTCACCTGGGTAGAAAATCCACTCATTTCACCAGACAATGCTTCTGCTCCAATGACCTCCTCCTCCTCCAGTTCAGTCCCCACCGGACTCATGTGGCCGCGAGATGTAGCGCCACTTCTCCAGTCCCCTGCCCAGACAGATTTTTCAGCATCTGTTCCAGGACATGAAGCAGTGGAATGACGTTATTCATTACGTAGTCCTGGCGACTCACAAATAACGTGGCCTCCTCGATTGGCCTCAGCAAACGGCAGGTGACACACATGAGCTGCCACTGGCTGACACCAAAGTTACACAGGGGAGTACTCCTGTCTGCCTGGATCATCAAAAAATCGTTAATGGCCTTTCTCTGTTCATACAGTCGGTCCAACATGTGCAGGCTGGAATTCTAACGGGTGGAAACATCGCATATTAGAGTGTGTTGGGGGAGGCCGTTCTGCCGCTGCAACTCGAGGAGGGTGTTCCTGGCTTTGTAGGAATGGATGAAGTGCATGCACAGTTTCCTGGCCATTTTCAGAATCTTCTGAAGATCGGTGGAAGACTTCAGGAACCTTTTCACAACCAGATTGAACACGTGCGCCATGCAGGGCGCATGGACCATCCCTCCTCGGTGCAGCGCGGACACCATGTTCCTCCCATTGTCCGTCACCATGATTTCGATTTGCAGTTGGCACGGAGAAAGCCACACATCGATTTCTTGCTGCATGATGCGGAGCAGTTCCTCCCCTGTGTGACTTCGTTCGCCGAGGCAAGCCAGGTGTAGAACTGCGTGACACCGCTGTGCCCTACACATGTGGTATGATGGAGCAGTACTTGTGGAGGCTGAGATGATGGTGGTGGTGGAGGAGGAGGAGGCGGACATTGGCGCAGGAGCCGCAGTTTGACAACGTGGAGGAGAAAGCGACATCTCCTGTCCAAGTTGTTGGTGTGCCTGGGCAGGAAGCACATTCACCCAGTGGGCCGTAAAGGACATGTACTGGCCCTGACCGTAGTTACAGCTCCAGACGTCCGCGCTGCCGTGCACCTTGGAACAAACCGATAAGCTCAAGGACTGACCTACGTTCTATTCTACATATTTATGAAGTGCTGGTACTGCCTTTTTGGAAAAGAAATTATGGCTTGGAAGTCTCCATCTCCTTTCCAAGTTGTTGGTGTGCCTGGGCAGGAAGCACATTCACCCAGTGGGCCGTAAACGACATGTACTGGCCCTGACCGTAGTTACAGCTCCAGACGTCCGCGCTGCCGTGCACCTTGGAACAAACCAATAAGCTCAAGGAGTGATCCATGTTCTGTTCTACATATTTATGAAGTGCTGGTACTGCCTTTTGGGAAAAGAAATTATGGCTTGGAACTCTACATCTCGGCTCAAGCCATTAGTTCTCTAAATGGTGCAGAGTCCAACATTTGGAAAGGGAGGAACTGCAGTACCAGCAACTTGGATGGGAGCACGGTCAGCTTCTGCACCTTAGGATGGTTGGACGCATACTGTTGTCTCTTTGCAATCACCTCGTTGAACGACTGCTGCCGCTATGAGTAGCGAGGAGCAGGAGCATCTGGACCGGGAGATGATGGCAAAGAGAAACAGCTCCCTTCTGCAGAGGTGGTGGAGCCTTGACTGGCTGAAATGGCATGTGTGCCACTGGGCGCTGCTGCTGTTGCTGCGGCGGCAGGATCGAACACCACATCTGAGCCACGTTTCTCCCAGGCCACCGGATGGTGACGCTGCATGTGTTGACGCAGGGCCATGGTATCAACGTTAGCTCCCTGGCCACGCTTCACTTTCTGCCCACAGATTCTACATATACCCATATTCGGCTCCTCCGGTGTCTTAGCAAAGAACTGCCACACCGCCGAGTAGCTGATTTTACCGCCAACGCTCCGCACTGAGTGACTACTACTGCCACTGCCTCGCTGAGCCCCTGCTTTCTTGGACCTGCGAAGCGGGTTTTCTACCCCGTGGCCGCTTGGCTCCCGACCTCACACTGCTGCTACCCTGCTGACTCACGGCCACACAACCCACTTGCTGGCTGCGCCGCTGCCTGACGCGCAAGCTGACGCCCTCTTCTCCTGACGATGATGAAGCCCTTGCTTTACCTGGTTCCCAAGTGCGGTCGGCTACATCGTCATCGATTTGGGTTTCATCATTACTGCTGTCCTCATCACCAGTCTTGGTATGCAGAGGCTGACCTCTCACAAAAGACCTCCCATGCCACTCTCCACATCTATACTTTGCCGCCTACTGCAAGAAGCAGGGGATATTGGCCCCATTTCTTCGCTGCCAAGTAGCTGCTGACTGCCCTCCTCAAATTGTTCATCCTCGCTATATAGTGGCGCTGATCCCAGACCACATAGTAGATCTCTGGCTGAGGGAACCGGATGGGACAGAGATGGGTTAAGGACAGGTGAGGGCCGCTGACCCGCTCCCGGGCCATGCCAACTAAGGGTTGTGTCTGACGTTCCCACCAACTCTTGGCTGGGGTTGTCAGATGTCATCTGGGAGGAAGTGGATGACCTAGTCAACCAATCAAGAACCCTTGGGTTGCTGAACAACACACGGCCGCTAGATGACACCGGCAGTTCTGGCCTCACCGAGTGACCCCTGCTGCGTCGTCCCCTTGCTGTGCTGCGACCTGGGCCTGCTCCAGGAATGTTTGTGCCACTGCCACTCGCAGGTGAAGAGCCTGCCACCTCTCTGTCTGACATACTGTTTGTTCTAAAATGTACAGACTCTGTTTGATGAAGATATCTGTATGTGATAAATACACACCCTGTATTTGACTCCAAATGAACCCACCAACAAGCTTGGGTAACCCTTGGATATAAATTGCGCTCCACAAATCACCAGGAAAAATTTACTTATATGTGCCGTTTAAAAACACTGTGTATTTTACTGAATATAAAAGCACAAACAGGCTTAATTAACCTTCGGATATGAATTATGCTACAGAATTTCTTCTTTGGCGGTGAAAAAGAACGTTTCTTTTACTAAGTACAACTGCAGAAAAATACTTAGTTAACCCTTGGATGTAAATTGCGCAAAAGAAATGTGCTGCCAACAATTACCAGCTTTGTAGCGTGTTAAAACGGTGTGTATTTTACAGAACACAACAACAGAAAAACTTGTAATTAACCTTCGGATATGAATTATGCTACAGGCAAAATTTATTTTTTGGCGGTGAAAAAGAACTTTTCTTTTACTAATTACAACTGCAGAAAAATACTTAGTTAACCCTTGGATGTAAAATGCACAAAAGAAATGTGCTGCCAACAATTACCAGTTTTGTAGCGTGTTAAAACAGCATGTATTTTACGGAACACAACAACAGAAAAACTTGTAATTAACCTTCGGATATGAATTATGCTACAGGCAAAATTTCTTTTTTGGCGGTGAAAAAGAACGTTTCTTTTACTAAGTACAACTGCAGAAAAATACTTAGTACTTGGATGTAAATTGCGCAAAAGAAATGTGCTGCCAACAATTACCAGTTTTGAAGCGTGTTAAAATGGCGTGTATTTTACGGAACACAACAACAGAAAAACTTGCAATTAACCTTCGGATATGAATTATGCTACAGGCAAAATTTCTTCTTTGGCGGTGAAAAAAGACGTTTCTTTTACTAAGTACAACTGCAGAAAAATACTTAGTTAACCCTTGGATGTAAATTGCGCAAAAGAAATGTGCTGCCAACAATTACCAGCTTTGTAGCGTGTTAAAACGGCATGTATTTTACGGAACACAACAACAGAAAAACTTGTAATTAACCTTCGGTTATGAATTATGCTACAGGCAAAATTTCTTCTTTGGCGGTGAAAAGGAACGTTTCTTTTAGTGACCACAACAGCAGAACAACGCTTAATTAACCCCTGGATCTAAATTGCGCAAAATAAATGAGCAACCAAAAATTAAGTGGTATTTGGATTGTAAAAACGCTGTTTCTTTAACTGAATACAACAGCAACAGGCTTAGATAACCCTTGGATATTCAATGTGCTCAAGAACTGAGCAGATAGCATTAAAATGTATATGCAGCTGAATTGGATGCACCCTGGACTTTAGTTCCAATACCCCACAAAATCAGAATTAGAACTTAAGAGAAGCTGTGTCTGAGACAAACTGTGACATCCTCCAAAAATCGCTGTATAAAAGTGAGTTCTTTAGTAGGAGATACCATAAGCAGCCGCGGCAGCACCTTCCCTACACAGAACAGTGAGAGCGGTATGAGCTCCCAGCGTCGCGCCTGGACTTATATAGTGCGGTGATGTCACAGAATCCCGCCGGTCTCTGATTGGCTTCATCTCTGCACATGTCATGTAGGCTATGCCTTTCTTCCTCCCAGACTTCTTTGCCCAATGTAATGCCTTGTGCGCGCAGCCATTTTATCAATCAAAAACACGCAATAAATAAGGTAACACGCAATAAACACAAATAAGGTAGTAACGTGTGGACATTTGCCTTAACTCCTTACAGACATTTGGTGTCTGTGGTAGGGTGTAATAGGAGCACCATTTTTGTACACCTTTATGCATTATGTTTATAATGCAGAACAGTGTAGAAGTGATTGTGTCCTCTAGTGGTCAAGTACCCTAGGGAGACTACAAATTTCATGACCCTGAAAATCTGGAATAAAATGTAATCATAATATCAAAAAGATGGGAAAAATACAAATAACCCAAGAAAGAATATGTTTATAGTCAAAAAATAAGATAATTCACTGGAGTAGACCATAAAACTTAACTTTTACTTAGTTAATTAAAAGGAGTAAGAAAAAACTCCAGAATATAATTAAACATCCCAAACTGTCCCTATGTAGATACCTACAGGGAAAGCTACCTAGCCAAAAGTGTGGGATAGTCGCCCTGATAAGGACGCACCCACCAGGAACCTAAAGGGATAATCCCTATTCAAGCCCTATACACAAGACAAAGTATCCTGTGCAAAAAGTCACAAAATTAAAGCAAAAGGCCCCTTATACCCAACACCATACTATATACAAGAAGCAAAGGCTCGAGTCTCGAAAATTATGCGTGCTATATACAGAAAGCAGGCATAATTCTAGAATACATGCTAATACATGCCGACGAGCGCTGACCCCTTCGCAGGGGGACGCGTGCACTTATAAGCGGGGCATAAATATTGTGACTAGAGCCTTGTTGCTTTCTGTATATAGCAGGCATAATTATCGAGACTAGAGCCTTTGCTTCTTGTATATAGTCTGGTGTTGGGTATAAGGGGCCTTTTGATTTAATTTTGTGACTTTTTGCACAGGATACTTTGTCTTGTGTATAGGGCTTTACTAGGGATTATCCCTTTAGGTTCCTGGTGGGTGCGTCCTTATCAGGGCGACTATCCCACACTTTTGGCTAGGTAGCTTTCCCTGTAGGTTTCTACATAGGGACAGTTTGGGATGTTTAATCATATTCTGGAGTTTTTTCTTACTCCTTTTAATTAACTAAGTAAAAGTTAAGTTTTATGGTCTGCTCCAGTGAATTATAAAATGTAATCAAAAAGTTTCATGTATCCGTAAATGGTACCGAAAAAAACTTTCAAAAAGACCTTAAAAAACAAGCCCTCACTCCATAGCTGAAATAACAAAAAAGGTATTGTTCTAAGAAAATTATGCTGCAGCGCAAAATTTTTTAAAAATAATGTTTTTAATTTTTTAAAAGTACTAAAATATGAAAATGTAAGTGTGGTATCATCGTCACTTAATTATAAAAGAAGCACCTTAAGCAATATTCACAGGTTGTTGTTTAAGCAGACACTTTGAGGACCCGCTCCTCATTTATCAAGGACTTCACAGCCACATGTGCTGCTCCATTGAAAAAATACACATATTTTCAACATATTTCCTTTTTCACTTTTACTTAATTTTTTACAGTTTTTCATACATCTCCTTTTAACATGTTCATCAACAGGACAGGCCCTATATCATATACAGGCTCTTGACTTAAACATCATTTATAGTGGTATACATCACCATTCTGATGAGCTGAGACTACTTTGGTAGCAATCATACAATGTGTAACACCACACCTGTGCTACGTTTTGGGTGATGTATGAAAACATGAAAAACTGAAAGAAATGAAGTAAAAGTGAAAAAGGAAATATATTGAAAATATGTGTATTTTTTCAATGGAGGAGCACATGTGGTTGTGAAATCACCAGAATTGTAACAACCTGAAAAATGCAGAAAACACATCATTTATACTGAACAGTGACCTCCACGAAAATGAATCCTCGCAAAAGTGGCACAATTACGTTTTTTCTTTTCACGTTTCATTACACATACAATTTTAAGGGGGTTTTTCAGTATATCATATGGTATGGTCAATAGCACCATTAAAAAGTACATCTTGTCCTGCAACAAAAAACAAGCCCTCTCATGACCACTGAGATGGAAAAATTAAAAAGGTTTTAGCTTTTGGAAGGTGGGGAGGAAAAAATTAACAAACAAAAAAAATAGGCCACTGTGGGAAAGGGTTACATTATGAATGTCTCAAAAAAAAAATGTAAAAAAATATAATATATGTAGTATTTGGCATATTGAACCTACAAGCAACAGTGATGTTACTATAAAAAACATTTAATCTAATGCTAGAGGAATCCTTGCTACATGGGGAAATGCAATTTATCTATAACAATAGTGACCATATTGCAGCTGTTGGCAATGCAAACTTATGACAAATTATTGTCCAAGGTTTAATATAAGAGTAACAGATTTTTGGCACTGTTCTTGAATGCCACACGTTTGCCTGTAATAAATTACTCATACACTGCTTCTGTTGAACTCAGTAGTCTAGAGTCCAAAAACTGGCACAGGAAGAGATGACTAGATGTAAATGACTGGTAAATGGCTGTGACAACGTAAGTTTCTGTTAATGGAGTGCATTGCAGGGCCTTAAAGGAAACATACAGTTATAAACAAAATAATAGCAGTCTAACATCAGTAATCTGTTTAATTACTGTTTTTGTCTGAAAACAAAATTCAACATGTCAAAAATTCATGAATAGGTATAGCCAAGTAAAAGGCAACCAACAAAATCAAGAGTCATGACAAGTATGGTGCTTATTTGGTGTAAATGACTCCTTTAGGGTGCTTTCACACGGTGCATTTTTGATGCGTTTTTTGATGCGTTTTTTAAAAACGCACCATGTGAAAGCACCCTAAAGGAGTCATTTACACCTTACTGATAGAGAGGTGTTCAAATAAAGTGTCAACTTCAATTAGTGAGGGCATTCATTCTGTTAAGAAACAGGTGTCAATTATGGCCCTTATTTAATGGAGGAGGGAAGCCAATGTTGTATCTGCTGGTTTTAGGCCATTCTCATTAGCTACAATGGGTTGCTCCAAATATTGTACCAAAGGAGAAAAATAATTGATTAAGAAGTTGATTTGAGAGGGCAAAACATATCAAGAAGTGCAGAAAATAATTGGCTACTCAGCTAAAAAAAGATCACAGATGCTTTAAAATAGCATAGAAAACCAGAAACACGTGGTAGAAAAAGGAATTCTACCATCCGACTAGATCATAGAATAACAAGAATGACAAAGAAGCATCAAATGATGAACTCCAGGGAGATCAAAGAAGATCTTCAGTTATCTGTGAGTCAATCAGAAGCCACCTACATGAAGCCAAACTATTTGCTTGAAAATCATGTAAAGTACCATTGCTGAAAAAAATACGTGTTGTGAAAAGATTATAGTTACATATAAAGAGAAGTGACGCAACATTATATGGACAGATGAGACAAAGATTGTTCTTATTGGGTTTAAAGGCCACCGACCGATTGCCAAAAACACCAAATACACTGTGAAGAGTGTAAAACATGGTGGTGCAAACATAATGGTTTGGGGGTGTTTCTCATACTCCAGAGGTGGGCCAATTTATCACATACAAGGCAACATGGACCAATATAAATATAAATACTAGAAGAGGTCATGTTGCCTTATTCTGAAGAAGACTTGCCCTTGAAATGGGTGTTTCAACAGGACAATGACCCCAAACACATCAGCAAGCAGTCAACATCCTGGTTCCATATCAACAAGATTGATGTTTTCAAGTAGCCAGCCCAATCCCCAGACCTCAATCTGATTGAGAATTTTTGGAGTGACACTAAAATAATTTTTTTTAATGCAAAACCTAACAATGCAAATGAACAGTATGTGAATGTAGTATAGTCTGCTTGGGCTTGAATACCTGTTTTCAGGTGCCACAAACATGTAAAGCAGTTCTCAGAAATGAAGGTTACACAACTAAATATTAGTTCAGTGATCTACAGAAAAGCTAAATCTGGGAGAAAATTTCCATGTATCTTATAAATATTCCAGTTGGATGACAATGCACAAACTGCTTTTTTTTGAACAGCCTATTATATTTTCTTTATATTCAGTTTATAATTATATATCTAAATCATGTTTTCATTTGGAGGTGAATGTGCAGCACTCCCAATGCCTTGTATACATGGTGTGAGAACTCACACTCATCTGGACGCAAATCTTGGACCATCCTGGGGGCACTTTAGCTCTCGGGATCGCTGCCTTGGTAAATAGAATGGCAGTCGGACACAAGATTCTCTTGAACACTGGCCTCAGCCAGCTTTATTTCCTCTTCAGGCAAGGTCAGTAAAGATACAACTCAAAAACATAAACAAAGCCCTCGGCCATCTGGCCACTCACTACACAACTGTAGAGACTCTCTCTATCAATAGCCCCCGCCTATCACCGAGCACCATAAACACCTTACTCCCACTGGGTTTAGACTTCTGTCAAACCTCTGGGGCTAGAGCCTCTCATCAGCTCCTCTGCTGCTCCATTGCCAGGTAGCAGACCATGCCCCGAGTACCTGGAGCAGCAACTTTTTATAGGTTTCCAGGGACTTGCCGAAAACCTGCCCTGGAACACCCACCCAACACGTTGTCTACTCCCGATAAGAGCCGACCGAGAAATAATTATAGACAGCTGCCAACCTCTTACTGTGGCTGACAGCATATATGAATGGCTCTTATCTCACCAGGGCCAGGTACCCATGGTGGCGTGTTGCTTGTGGATGTTAGGTATAGCGCCACTCAGTGGCAGAAACATGCAACTGCCTGCAGTCGATCTACCACAGTGGAAATAAATGCTTTTATGAGGATTTAAATGTTTTTTTTCTCCTTTGTTTTAAACACTGTTATTATTCTGCACATAAGAGTATATATACTGTAACATAAATACACTGACAATTCTATTTCGATATGATTCAATAACCTGCATAGAGTCATTGCTGTGTAGGTACTGGGTGGGATCTTAGTCAAGAGTCATATGCTAAGAGCTCTACAGTGGGGAATAATTCAAGTGGTGTAACTCGCTTCACTTAGTTTGAGTCCGAACACTTTGTAGATTGTAAACCTTCACGGGCAGGGTCCTCTCTCCCTCTGTACCAGTTGTTAGTCATTTATTGTTGCCACTGTACTTTGACATTTTATGTATGTAAACCCCCTTGAATGTACAGTGCCCTGGAACTAACTGATTTACAATATACAATAATAATAATAACACTGTTTTCGATGGATTATATTTGTGATGTAGCATATTTAATATTGAGAGAGGTTTAAATCTGATTTTAAAATGATGGTTTTGGGTATAGGTATATGTCATGTGTCGGTAATGAGCTAAACCAGAAATAGATAGAAGAGGAAGAAGTCCTTCCATTATATTTATGATAGTATTACAAGTCCTACAAGCATTTCTTACCGAAATATAATAACTTCACACAAAACTTCAAAAGTAGTGCTTAAAATGGCCACAGCCTTTATTAATAAATTTATAACAATGAAACGACAAATTCCATGCATATAATAATAGCCTAGAATGCATATGATTTATGAACCCGCTCTACAGCAGGTCATAAATCCGGCGCATTCTAGCACTAGGGCGACATTTCTGGCTCAGGTAAACCACTTTGAAAGTGCTCTACCTGTTCCAGCAGTAATGCGCCTAGAAATGCCGTAGCGAAGCTATAAATCTATAGCTTCATACGGTTCTAGTGCGCCCCGCCTCCCTGAAATCAGGCGCATTACAATGTGCATCAGGCGCTATGTAATGCGCCTGGGAGTGGCATGCGGGCCATTTAAAAATGTAATGAACGAGGCTGTGCCTGATATCGGGCTGAAAAGACACTAGATATCTGGCGCAGCCCTGTTCATACATGCTGCCCTTTGTATCAAAATGAAGACACCAAGGGTGTGTTCCCACAGCACTGACAAAACACTGGTCGGATTTTCCGACTGATATTTTGTCTTTTTTTGGCACGTAAGGGGATAGCTTTTGTCCGTGGTTTGTGGATTCAAGCCGACCCCCTTTAGAATGAATAATAATAATAACCTTTATTTATATAGCGCCAACATATTCCGCAGCACTTTACAATTTGGAGGGTTTAGGTACAGACAAAAAGACATGCATTGCACAATGAAAACCTACTTACAGATGAGACACAAGGTGTAAGGGCTCTGCTCGCAAGAGCTTACAATCTATTAGGGTGTCGGGTGAGACAAAGGGTCAGAAGTGCTAGGTTTACAATGGTCCAGCCATGTTACATAAATATGGGTGGTTTATGTAGAATTCAGATGAACCTTCCACCAAGACAGGACATCTTTATACAGATAAATGTCGAAGTGTAGGGAGTGACAGAAATGTGTGCGCTAGAGAGTGGGGGGTTAGCAAATAGGGATACTGGTAGGTCAGACTGAGAAGATGTATTCTTAGGGCCCTCTTAAAACTATGAGGGTTGTGAGTGTGCCTGATCACCCATGGTAGCATTTTCCAGAGAACTGGTGCAGCACGTGTGAAATCTTGGAGACGAGTGTGGGAGGTTCGGATGACTGAGGCATGTAGTCAAAGATCATCAGCAGAGCGGAGAGACCGGGTAGGGTGGTAGATAGAGATGAGGGAGGAGATGTAGAGGGGCGCAGTGCTATGGAGAGCCTAAAGGGTGAGAATGTTGAATTTCTGTTGTATCCTGTACTGAATTGGCAACCAGTGCAGTGATTGACACAGGGTAGAGGCATCAGTATAGCGGCTGGAGAGAAAGATGAGCCTGGCTGCTGCATTCAGGACAGATTGGAGAGAGGAGAGTTTGCAGAGAGGGAGGCCGATAAGCAGGGAGATACAGTAGTCAAGACGAGAAAGAACAAGAGCAGCAATGAAAGTTTGAGTTGTTTCCACAATGAGAAAAGGACGGATTCTGGAGATGTTCTTGAGGTGCAGGTGACAGGAGCGGGCAAGGGATTGGATATACGGGATGAAGGACAGATCAGACAGTGGGCCTGCTGCCTAGGAGTTATGGTGGTGCCACATACTGAAACAGAAATAGCAGAGTGAGGTCGGTTAGTAGATGGTGGGATGACTAGAAGTTCAGTTTTAGTGAGGTTTAGTTTAAGATAGAGGGAGGACATGATGTCAGATACAGTGGACAGACAGTCACTGGTGTTTTGTAGGAGAGCAGGACTGATGTCATGGGAAGAGGTGTATAATTGGGTGTCATCAGCGTAGAGATGGTA
The DNA here is from genome assembly GCA_025379985.1 of Phyllomedusa bahiana. NCBI lineage: Eukaryota > Metazoa > Chordata > Amphibia > Anura > Hylidae > Phyllomedusa > Phyllomedusa bahiana. Next base: position 160,095 of record JAODAL010000393.1, on the reverse strand, counting down.
CTGGAAGCCAAATCTGCTGATGGTTTGTCCAATTGGGGCTGAGTAGAATGAAAAGAGGAGAGGACGAAGGACCGATCCCTGTGGAACCCCAACAGCAAGAGGGAGTGGAGCAAAAGTAGAACCTGCAAATGAGACACTGAAGGAGCGGTCAGAGAGGTAAAATGAGAACCAAGCAAGAGCAGTGTTCTGGAGGCCAATGATGCAGAGCATGCTGAGGAGAAGTGGGTGATAAACAGCATCAAATGCAGCAGAGAGATCCAGAAGAAGCAGCAATGAGTAGTTGCCTTGAGATTTAGCAATATGCAGGATATTAGAGACTTTAGCTAGAGCAGTTCTGTGGAGTTCAGGGTGCGGAAACCTGATTGTAGAGGATCGAGAAGAGAGTTAATAGAGAGTAGACCAGTCAGGCGAGAGTAGAGCAAGCATTCCAAGACTTTAGAGACGAAGGGCAAGTTAGAGACTGGTCGGTAATTAGCAGCGCAGGACAGGTCCAGAGTGGGCTTTTTCAGTAAAGGAGTTATAACAGCGTGTTTAAAGGAGGATAGAAAGATCCCAGTGGAGAGAGAGATTACAGATGGAGAAATAGACTGGGCAAGGTGGAAAGGAATGGGGTCACTAGAATAGGTGGTGGGGCGAGCAGACAGGAAAAGCCTGGACACTTCATCTTTTGTCGTCGGGTCATCCCAGGTGCCGCCACCATCCGGCGCCGATCGTTAGGGTTCTAAGTTGCCTGCGCGGCCTGGTGACATCACGCCGCCTGAAGAAGAAGACCGGGTGCTGCGACAGCATCAGGGAGCGAGGTAAGGTGAGTACTGTCAGTTTTTTTATTTTGAATTAGCCTTATACATGCTGGGGGAACCTATAATCTACCTATACCTGCTAGGAGACCTATAAGCTATTTATATACATGCTGGGGGAACTATAACCTACCTATATATGTGCTGGGGGATCTATATACCTGCTGGGGGACATATAACCTGCCTACATACCTGCTTAGGGACCTTTAACCTGCCTATAAACCCACTGGGGTACCTATAACCTGCTTATATACCTACTGGGGTATCTATAACCTGCCTATATATCTACTGAGGGGACCTATAATCTGCCTATATACAACTGGGGGAACTATAACCTGCCTATATACCTACTGACATATAACCTATACACCTACCTACTTGGAGACATATAAACTATATATCCACATACTGGTGTACCCTATTACCTACACTGTGGGACAGTTGCTAATTGTCGTTAAGCCGGTGTTTAAGGCCTCAAGTCGATTGATAAGAGCTTAGCAATCGACTCCGGGGACTACCGTCAGGGTCAAGAGCTGAGAGAAGACTAGAGGATGTGCGGGGGAGGGAAAGAAGGATTATTAATAGAGAATGAACATGTTATAAGTTTTTCAGACCGCCGGCGGTGTGAAAAACAGTTTGGCAGAAAATCCGTGCGGTGGGGACTGCTGAATGGATTTTCTATTACAGTCTATGGGGAGCGTTGCATGTATGTTTTTAGATGGTTTCTGAAACCGCAAACCGTCTGAAAAACCGACCAATAACCCTTGCCGTGGGGATTAGTCCTTACAGGCACACTTATTAGCTTTAAACATGTAGAGCTTTAGAGCTCTGAAACCTTCTGCCCAGCAGTTAAAAGCCCTCCATCTCATATGTCCTTCAGTAATTATCAAATTCTTGGAGGGAAATGCTGGTGCTTAGGGGTCCTAAGTTGATACCGATCGCTAAGGTATCGGCTTAGGACCTTGCCGATGGCAGCGTCACCGGGACTAACTGTATGTGCGTCCGCCAGACGCACATACAGTTACAGGCTTCTGCGGAGCAGAGAGCGAAGACTCTCCACTCCGCAAAGTACTCTGGTTAGCCACTGCCTGCGCAGCCTGGTGACGTCACGCCGCCTGAAGAAGAAGTCCGGGTGCAGCGACAGCATCAGTGAGCGAGGTAAGGTGAGTACTGTCAGATTTTTTGTTTTGAATTAGCCCTATACATCCTGGGGGAACCTATAATCTACTTATATCTGCTGGAGGAACCTATAATCTACCTATATCTGCTGGGGGAACCTATAATCTACCTATACCTACTGGGTGAACCTATAATCTACCTATACATGTGCAGGGGGAACCTATAATCTACCTATACCTGCTGGGAGACTTATAGGCTATCTATATACATGCTGGGGGACCTATAACCTACCTATATATGTGCTGGGGGACCTATATACCTGCTGGGGGACATATAACCTGCCTATATACCTACAGGGGGATATCTAACCTGCCTATATACCTGCTGGGGGACCTATAACCTTTTTATATACCTGCTCTGGGAACGTTAACCTGCCTATAAACCCACTGGGGTACCTATAACCTGCCTATATACCTACTGGAGTATCTATAACCTGCCTATATATCTACTGGGGGACCCATAATCTGCCTATGTACCTACTGGGGGACCTATAACCTGCCTATATACCTACTGGGGGACATACAACCTGTCTATATATCTGCTGGGGGACCTATAACCTGCCTATATACCTACTGGGGGACATATAACCTATACACCTACCTACTTGGAGACATAAAAACTATATATCCACTCACTGGTGTACCCTATTACCTACACTGTGGGACAGTAGCTAATAGTCGTTAAGCCGGTGGTTAAGGCCTCAAGTCGATTGATAAGAGCTTAGTAATCGACTCCGGGGAATACAGTCGGTCGTTAAGCCGTTTTTTAAGGCCTCAATTAATTTTATAAGAGCTTAGCAATCGACTCCGGGGACTACAGTCGGTCGTTAAGCCGGTTGTTAAGGCCTCAAGTCAATTGATAAGAGCTTAGCAATCGACTCCGGGGACTATTGTCAGGTCAAGAGCTGAGAGCAGACTAGAGGACATGAGGGGAGGGACATGAGGGGTATTACTAGAAAATGAACATGTTATAAGTTTTTCGGACCGCCGGCGGTGTGAAAAAACGTCCGGCGGAAAATCCGTTCAGTACGGACTGCTGAATGGATTTTCTATTAAAGTCTATGGGGAGCGTTGCTTGTCGGTTTTTAGACGGTTTCTAAATCCGCAAACTGTCTGAAAAACCGACCAATAACCCTAGCCGTGGGGACAAGTCCTTAAAGGCACACTGATTAGCTTTAAACATGTAGAGCTTTAGAGCTCTGAAGCCTTCTGCCCAGCAGTTAAAAGCCCTCCATCTCATATGTCCTTCAGTAATGATCAAATTGTTGGAGGGTAATGCTGGCGCTGGTCCTTACTAGATGTCGGCAGGGTCTTCGTCCACCACACAATCCATACGTTTAGTCCTCCAGTCATTTGACCGTACCTGGGGGCCAATTACATCTTGTTACCTGGCAGACTTCAGTCTGCCTGACAGCAAGCTGCCTATTATCATCACAATAACCAAATACATCTCTCACTATTAAAAAACAGAAAAAACACCTCCAGGGGGTACCTTAGAGATGACCGTAATCCCATTAGAGGCCCACCTGAAGGTCTGGGCACCTACATTCCTTTTGGATTTATTCCTGACAACGCTCAAAAAATTGGACCAAAAACTGCAGAGGGGTTTTTAAAAGAAATTTGTGGTGCCCCTCGGCCACGCAGCTGTCTCAGACATCCTCCCTGACTGTCATTGGTCTTGGTTAGTCCTCTAGTATTATCTGTTTCCAGCAAAGCTGGGTAAATGTTACCATTGAGTAGGATTTTAAAAAATGTAAATAAAGCATTTGACTCATTTTAGGTGGAAAAATAATACATTTTAGTAGGTAAAAACCAGACTGTTCTGCAGCTAATAGGGATGTGTAGAGATATTACACATGTAGTTCAGGGAATTGTCTGAGATGCATCTGAGAGCCACCAGCTGGACAGCTCTGGTTGATACCATGACCTATCACATTGTGTTAATGCTCCCTCGGATTCAGCTGTAGTCCATGTTTGTCATATGCCTGTCTGCAAACACTCAGGATCGGTTTCACAGTTCTCTGCGCCGTCCAAAGGAACATGGCAGAGACCTGCAGACATTCATCAAACATGATATGTATTCACCACTGTGCAGGATTATAGTTGAAAGCAGGTCTCAGAGGCAGTGATCGTGTACCAGCCTGCCTCACATATCCACTGATGACAAGCTCACATCAGCATGGGCGTCCATCAAATGATCTGTGCATTCAGAGTAACGTAGGCCTAAAACACAGAGCAGACACAGGCCTGCTGTGCATATGTGCAGAGTACCCAGTTTATGTGTTTTATATATCTGTGGGTAGAAGCTCATCCTGTAGTCTGTCTGTCCATCTATGTTGTGAGCTACCAAGATAGTTATTAATCCTACTATCGGTCCATCTATCTAACTATCTGTCTCATATTATCTCATTTTCATCTATCTAATGTGAGACTGGTGTTTATTAAGCCCACCATAAGGGTCAACCCCATTCATATAACACATCCACTGTAATTTCATTATCATCTTTGTTGTTATTCACACATAAGACATATCGATAAGGTTAGGTTCACACTGCATGCGTTTTTGATGCATCCAGGTATTTTTGTAATTAACTTCAGTCAGGGCCGTCTTAACAGCATTATGGGCCCCTGTACACAGCCGCCTGTATACATAGCCCCCTGTATACATAACTCCCTGTAATATGACCCCCTGTATATATGGCCCCTTGTAATATAGTACCCAGTATATATGGCCACCTGTAAAATAGCCAACTGTATAGATGCCCCCCCTGTAATATAGTCCTCTGCTTATATGGCCCTCTATAATATAGTCCCCTGTATATTTGGCCCCCTGTATATATGGCCCACTGTAACAGAGTCCCCTGTATATATGGCCTCTTGTAACATAGTACCTTGTATATATGGCCACCTGTAAATATGACCCCCTGTACATATGGCCCCTTGTATTATAGTCCCCTGTAATATGATCCCCTGTACATATGACCCACTGTAATATAGTGTCCTGTAATATGACCCCCTGTATTATAATTCAGTAATATGGCCCCCTGTATTATAGTCCCCTGTAATATGCCCCCCTGTATTATAGTCTCCTGTATATATGGCCCCCTGTAGGCTTCTCTGACTTAGAATATAAATAAATAAAAACGTTACTTACCTCTACGTGGTGCCTAACGATGAGCAGACTCCCCTGCCGACCCGGGAGCTAGTTTCGGGCATAGTGGCGAGATGTCATCATGCCGTCTACCCCGGGACATTGCTTCCAGGATCTCCTAGGTTGGAAGAATACGGGCTATTGGCTTAGAAGATACAGCGGCACAGGATTCACAATCTCACCTCCAGTGCCACTTAATGATGCGGCGGGTCTGGGCCTTCTGCACACAGACGTGCTGCCGGAATTTCCGCAGGGACTGTTACTCCACTGGGCAGGGTAGGCAGCTGACCAGAAAGGCCCCCTGTGCTCATGGGTCCCGTGTGCAACCGCCTACCCTACCCAATGGAAAAGTCGGCCCTTATTTTAGTTACTTTACACTGAAGTTAATTACAAAACCAATAACAACTTTCCCGACAAATGGAATTATACCAAAATACTATTATACCACAAAAAATAATTCCTATTAAAACTTAACCTTTATTGATACTCTTCATAAACAAACTCTCAAACATAAAAGACAACAATCCAGGGATAAATTAGATAAACTACTATTGTCACCCTAATTAGTTCAGGAATATGACCTTTGCGGAGTAACCGCCCCGATAAGGGCGACCCCACTATCCTAATCCTATTCTCCTGAACAATCCCTAAAGAGGACAAAGAAAATGTAGATATGAACTGTCTCCAAATTATATGTCCATATGGAGTAGTTACCTTGATTCAAAAGGAACCTCTACACCACAGACCTATAAATTACTTTGTACAGGAGACCTATCAAGTACCTATCAGGGAGAAACAACCATCCTAAGGGACGAGGGTCACATTGACCCTGATGGGAGCATCTTTCCTGTCACCTACCAGAAGACCTTTCCTGGGTAAATTTAGATTGTGAAACGAGTAGATGCAGTCTTTGGTATGTAAAACTTCTTTTTCTGGCGATATAAGATAAAACTGAAATTCTCCCTGTTTGGACCCCACTGATGAGTCTGCATGAGGATGAAACGCGTTTGGGGAAAATACTTTTGTGACTAGTAATTACCTACTTCATAGGTCTCCTGTACATAGTAATTTATAGATCTGTGGTGTAGAGGTTCCTTTTGAATCAAGGTAACTACTCCATATGGACATATAATTTGGAGACAGTTCATATCTACATTTTCTTTGTCCCCTTTAGGGATTGTTCAGGAGAATAGGATTAGGATAGTGGAGTCGCCCTTATCGGGGCAGTTACTCCACAAAGGTCATATTTCTGAACTAATTAGGGTGACAATAGTAGGTTATCTAATTTATCCCTGGATTGTTGTCCTTTATGTTTGTGAGTTTGTTTATGAAAAGTATCAATAAAGGTTAAGTTTTAATAGGAATTATTCATTACAAAACCATCTGCATTCAACAGACTTGCATGCAGTAATGTGATATGAGAACCCGGCCTTAAAGGGGTTTTCTCACCACAGTCTTTCACAAACATCTTGTGCTTTCTCTCTGGCTTACATTTTCAGATCCAAGGGTGGGTCTCTCCTCCCGGTAGGCATGTGTTCCCTCACTGAAAAGTGGTGGTGACATCATCATTCTGTGTAAGCAGTAGAAGGTAGAGGATGTCATAGCTCTGCAGACCTCCTGCTATGGTCAGTTTTCATGCCTGGAGAGCTGTCACCTCCCTCCAACCCCCTTGCAACCAGAACACCTGCATTGCTGTAAACAGTTATACATACAGCCTGAACTGATGAAACAAATGTGAGAAATGCAAACTACTATATGTCCTGCCTGAAAAAAGAGGGGGAGCAGAGTGTATATGGCTGTGTTATATGGGTATGTTATATCTGGCAGCTAAAGAGTTATTGCCCAAACCCTTCACATAGAGCTATCACTGTAAGAGGAGCAGAGAGATCAGGCATCAGGCAACCTTTATTAAACAGCTCAGAACACTCACACAGACAACAGCTAGCACAGAAAGCTCAGGCAGCCATTTTCACTTTCAGTTTGACACAGCTCAGAGGGGATTGAGCACAGAGAGGGAAGACAGCCAATCAACCCACAGAGGGCGTGCCCCACACAGGGGGCATGTCCCGACCAGGGTTGAACTAAATATCAGGCAGCCAATCACATTAAAGGGGGCATGCCCCGACCCACCACCCCCCTCAGGCTGCAGTTTTAGGTTAAGAACACACAGATTAGCTAATACAATATCTGCTATACTAAATGATTTAGGTAATACGAACCAATTGAAAAGATGCTTATTTTTACTGTCCCCATCATTACAGATATGATCTTTGTAGCAAGACAACCCCTTTAACCCATAACCACCAAAGACAGTTTTGGCCTTCCTGACAGAGGCCCATTTTTTAAATCTGACATTTGACACTTTTACCTATCCATGTGATTCAGCAACTGTTTTCTCATGATACATTGTTAGTATGGAATTTTGGTCCAAAAAGTCTTTGTTTATTTGTAAAAAATATCAAAGTATCTTGAAAAATGTAAAAAATGTACCATTTTCAAACTTCTAAAATTTCTGTTATTCCACTCAAAATAGTTTATAACTAGCATCCACCATATATCTACTGTAGGTTGGCATCATTTTTAAATGTCTTTTTTTATGACATTACGGGGCTTAGAAATTTAATAGTAATCTTCACATTTTCAAGAAAATTTGCAATATACATTTTTTTAGGGACCAGTCCATTTCTGACGTGACTTTGATTGGCCTGTATTTTAGATACTCCCATAAATGACTCTATCTAAGAAACTACACCCCTTAAAGTATTCAAAACAGCATTTAGGAAGTTTATTAACCAATTAGGTGATTCAAAGGAATTAAAGCTTTTTTTGTAGATTTTCAATTTTTATCCATTATTCACAAGAGCACGGTAGATTTGATCAGGGAAATGAAACTTAATATTGATTCCCCAGATTCTGCCGTTTCAGAGATATTCCATATGTGGCCCTAGTGCGCTATTTGGCTTAACCACAAGCCTCAGAATAGGAAGAGCACCTACCGGACTCTGGGGTCTCATTTTCAATACGATTTTATTTAGGCACCATGACAGATTTATGGACACCCTAAGATGCTAAAACTTAACAAACTCCCTAAAAAGACCCCATATTGGAAATTACACCTCTTAAGGAATATATCCAGGGTTGCAGTGAGTATATCAAGCCCACAGGAGTTTCACAAATTTTCTTAGCGTTAGGCTGTGAAAATAAATAATTTTTTTCACAACAATCTGCAATTTTAGCTGAAAATGTTTAATTTTTACAAAGAATCCTGGAAAAAAGCACCCCAAATTTTGTTCCGCAATTCTTCCAAGTTCAGCAGTACCCTATACATGGGTAAAAACTGCTGTTTGGGTGCATGGCAGGACGTACAAAGGAGGGAGCGCTATTTGGCTTTTGGAATGTAGATTTTGGTGGGTGCCATGTTGCATTTGCATAGCCCCCAAAGTACCAGACAAGTGAAACCTTCCAGAAGTTGCCCAATTTTGGATTCAACACTCCTCATGGATCTCATCTAGGGGTATATTGTGCATTTCATGCACACAGGTGTTCCATAGTTTTTTTTTTTTTAGCAGTGGGCCATGTAAATGAGGGGGAGGGGGACACAGTTCCATCATTGTTTTTGGGGTTTCAATTTTACAGCGTTCACCGTAGAGTGTAAATGACATAGTAGCTTTGCTATGTGGGTCGGTACAAATACAGTGATATAAATTTTATATACCGTATATACTCGAGTATAAGCTGAGTTTTTCAGCACAAAAAATGTGCTGAAAAATCCCTCCTCGGCTTATACTGTCGGCGCCCGGGCACTGCGATGGCCCGGTTGCCGGCAGGGACACTTCTGCTATATACGACTCGTCAGGGAGCGCATACAGCAGAATCCCAAGTAAGCTGACAGCGTCCGGGCTGCTGTGGCCCTGCTCTGGGAGCGCATACAGATGAAGAGATATCACTGCGGAGCAGAGAGCGAGTGCTCCCTGCTCCGCAGTGGACTCCGAACGGCCGCAGACTCGCGGCCGTCCAGAGTTTCCGGCACAGGCAGCGTGTGTCATAACGCTGCGTGCGCAGCCTGATGACATCACCCTGCCTGTGCCCCAAGATGGAGGAGAGCGTGGGGGACATATACCTACCTATACCCTACCTATTAGGACATATACTTGCCTATACCCTGCCTATAAGGACATATACCTGCTTATAACCTACCTACAGGGACATATGCCTGACTATACCCTACCTACACTCACCGGCCACTTTATTAGGTACACCTGTCCAACTGCTCGTTAACACTTAATTTCTAATCAGCCAATCACATGGCGGCAATCAGTGCATTTAGCATATAGACAAAGGTCAAGACAATCTCCTGCAGTTCAAACCGAGCATCGTATGGGGAAGAAAGGTGATTTGATGCCTTTGAACGTGGCATGGTTGTTGGGGCCAGAAGGGCTGGTTGATATTTCAGAAAACTGCTGATCTCCTGGGATTTTACGCACAACCATCTCTAGGGTTTACAGGAGAATGGTCCGAAAAAGAAAAAAAAACATCCAGTGAGCGGCAGTCCTGTGGGCGGAAATGCCTTGTTGATGCCAGAGGTCAAAGGAGAATGGGCAGACTGGTTCGAGCTGATAGAAAGGCAACAGTGACTCAAATAGCCACCCGTTACAACCAAGGTAGGCAGAAGAGCATCTCTGAAGCCACAGTACGGCGAACTTTGAGGCAGATGGGCTACAGCAGCAGAAGACCACACCGGGTGCCACTCCTTTCAGCTAAAGAACAGGAAACTGAGGCTCCAATTTGCCCAAGCTCATCGAAATTGGACAGTAGAAGATTGGAAAAAACGTTGCCTGGTCTGATGAGTCTCGATTTCTGCTGCGACATTCGGATGGTAGGGTCAGAATTTGGCGTCAACAACATGAAAGCATGGATCCATCCTGCCTTGTATCAACGGTTCAGGCTGGTGGTGGTGGTGTCATGGTGTGGGGAATATTTTCTTGGCACTCTTTGGGCCCCTTGGTACCAATTGAGCATCGTTGCAACACCTTGTTGAATCTATGCCACGAAGAATTGAGGCAGTTCTGAAGGCAAAAGGGGGTCCAACCCGTTACTCCCATGGTGTACCTAATAAAGTGGCCGGTGAGTGTATAAGGACATATACCTGCCTATAAGGACATATGTCATACCCGGTGAGTGATGATAATGATGTTGCCGTGCTGGAGGGTGTTGCTGGGTGTTGTAGTGCAACTTTGGGGCTCACCTTCTTCAACCTTCCTGTCACGGTGATTTACGAGGGTGATGGATCCATTTCTCCTCTCAGCATATAAACAAGAGAACTTCTTTAAATAAAATGTCTTTACACAATAATGGTGCAAATAGATGAAAATTTTACTGTAGGGATTAATTTTATACAGTTCAATACAGGTATATAAGGTCTTGAGTAAATGCAGGCTTGATCAGACTCCTTAGCTTCAGAGAGGGGGTTACCGTGGTTACTATGGATTTGGCCTTAGCAGATAGACAAAATGAAGTAGACAGACCTGCTCCAGGGACTTGCGGTTTTCATCCTTTATAAGGTGCGTGTGAATGGTTATTTGAAGTTACTTGAATAAACTTGAGAGAAGATGACGCTGTAAACACTCACTGACAAGCAGGAGGGATACGCATGGACACACTGACTTGTAAGCCAGTAAGACATGGACGGTGACTGGAAAACCCTCTAACACTTTACCAATCCGACAGCAGGCACTACTAAATACAGAAAATGTCCTACTGAGACAATGAGGACACACATTAATCCTTATAGCTGCCTGGGAACAGGTTAGGGGACTAAACCTCAGGTCTGAAAGGATTTCTGAGGTGATGCAGGGAGGTTAGATGTGACTCTGGCCAAGCCAGACTACCAACTGCCCAACTGTCAGAACCCGCACAGCCTCTTGGGTAGAGGGTGGGTGGAGCCAGCTTTCCCCTGGCCAATCACTAGAGATTGATGGGTTGCAGGGGAGGAGCTATGAGCAAGCTCAACACTTGTTTTACAGACATATGAATTGACCAATCAATATCACCTAGTGGGTTGCTATGGAAACTGTAACAACACCTTCACCACTAGAGGTCTATACACACAGAATATCACAGAAATAGAAATACATTGCTCATTAAATATACTACAAGAGAGGCTTAAACTAGAATATAAACATGTAGGCCCTAATACACATAGTCCAGGGTTGCTAATGGTAACAACACACCTCCTGACACCTGACAAATACTGGACTGGGCCGTTACACATATACCTGCCTATAACTACCTATAAGGACATATTCCTGCCTATAACCTGCCTATACCCTGCCTATGGGGACATATACCTGCCTATAACCTGCCTATTCCTGCCTATTGGGATAAATACCTGCCTATAACCTTCCTATACCCTACCTATAAGGATATATACCTGCCTATAACCTGCCTATACCTGCCTAAGAGGGACATATACCTGCATATAGGGGACATGTACCTGCCTATAACCTGCCTATGGGGTACATTTACCTGACTATAACCTGCCTATGGAGGACATATACCTGCCTATAACCTGCCTATGGGGGACATATACCTGCCTAGAACCTGCCTATAGGGGACATATACCTGCCTATACCTGCCTATGGGGGACATTAAACTGACTATACCTGCCTATGGGGGACATTAAACTGCCTATGTAATTTTATTGGAATCCAATTTACCAGTAGCTCCCACATTTTCCACCCTAGGCTTATACTCGAGTCAATAAGTTTTCCCAGTTTTTTGTGGCAAAAGTAGGTGCCTCGGCTTATATTCGGGTCAGCTTATACTCGAGTATATACATTTTTATTGGTACCATTATGGGGTGCATATTACGCTTTGATCACTTTTTTAAGGTTTTGTGAGGCACTTTAAACAAAATACAGCAAACCTGGTAGTGTTTTTTTTTTGTTTTTTTTTTACAGTGGTCATCGTGTGGTCTAAATAATATCCTAGCTTTACTCAGCAGGTCGATACAATTACAGCAATACCCAATTTGTATATTTTTTTATATTTCACTGATTTTATACAATAAAAACACTTTTTTATTGTAACTTTTGCATCGCCATATAGTCTGAAAGCCATAACTTTATTATTTTTCTGTGTACGGAGAATTGCAGGGGCGTGTTTTTTGCAGGATGAGTTGATGTTTTTACTGGTATCATTTTTGGGGGGACAAGGTTTTTTGATCAGTCTTAAATCTGTTTTTTGGAAGGCAGCGTGAAGAAAATTCTTCAATCCAAGTAGTGTTTTTTATTTTTATTTTTAATAGTTCTCACTGTGTAATATCCATGACAAGTTAGTTTTACTCTGTGACTCGATACGATTATGGTGATACCCAATTCATATATATTTTTATGTTGAAGCGCTGAAGTGTTTCTATTGTGTAAAACAAAATGTATGCATCGCTATCGTCTAAGAGCCATAACTTTTTTATTTTTCCGTATACAGAGCTTTGTAAGGACTTTTTTTGCAGGATGAACCGATGTTTTAAATGGTACCACTTTGGCTTTTATATGAATTTTTGATCGCTTTTTATTCCATTTTATGTGCTGCGGGATACAAAAATATGTTTACTTTATTTTTTATCTTTTTTGGGGGCAATTGGTATTTGTAAAGAGGAAAAGGGCGGTGTATGTGTTTTTATTTTATTTTTTGTGTTTGCGTTTCCCTTTATTACACTTTTTTTCACTTTTCCCCATAGGGGAATTGTATGAGTGATCTTCAAATCACTCATACAATAGGAGGTCAATACACAGCTTATTGCTGTGTACTGGTCTCCATGGCGACTGCCAATCACCATGCCCACAATGCGTTGCAGGCATGGTGACGTCACAGACAGCCCAGGAAGTGTTTACTACACTCCCGGGCTGCCTGGTAAGAGACAGCAGCGGCTCGCCGAGAGCAGGCAGAAGAAGCGTTTTTTTAAAACAAAAAAGTAGTAGGGGTGACAGATGCTAGTCAGCAGGCCAGTCAATACTTTTATAATGTATGCCATAGTAAAGGATAACATTCTGAACGGAACATCATCACTTACTGCCATACACATAATAATAAATATATATGTATAAAACACACACATATAAAACACATTACATCAATAAAGTCTATATATACCTTGTAGCCCATATTAATCCTAATTGATAAGAAAAAAGAACTGGATAACCTTTTTTTTGGAATTGCTCATCATGGGGGAGTGGCTGCCTCTATTTTGGTTGTGCTCTACACCCATTCACATAGACTGTTTTTAATCAAATTAGAGCATAGCTGGGAATTTCATGCCCTGATAGTATAGAGGCCAGCAAACCAAGCCAGTTGAGAATAGTTGTTTAGTTTAGGTCCCCATCTGAACTGAGGTCAGATTGTCATTGGTGGATGGGCCCTCACAGTTTTGAACAAAAATGTGAACCAAGAGTTTAAAATTTTCATGTATCCAAAAAGTAGCAGTAATGTATTTTGAAATTAGTCATATATTCATTAAATTTGACTGTCTCTACAGAGTGCTGCTGATCCGTTTAAATGTGTATGTATTGGTACACTAGAAATGGTCATTTACATGACAGAAAAGTTGTCTGACACCATGTTCCACAGTACTATAGACATAGGCTATGTTCAAACGATGTATTGCGGCGCGTACTGTACACGCCGCAATACATCACTTATACGACGTAAAATGTGTGCCGAAATTGCGTCGTGCAAACATACCTATGAGGTTAGGTTCATATCTGCGTCAAAGGTTTCGGATGGATCCATTACATGAAAGATACCAACAACGCTCGACGCACCTCATTGACTACATTAGAGATTTTAGGATTTTTATGATGATGTGGTTTTAATGAAAGAATATAGCACAGCTTGCTGCATTATTTTTTTCCATAAATTTTTAAGGGTTCTGCGACCAAGGCCTCAAACAAGCCCTCTGATGCAGATGTGAAGCAGGGCAAAGGTATTTACCCACATGCTGAAAGTTCTAGGTGCTCTGTCCGTCACATCTAGAGGGACTTTGCTGCCTAAACTATAGACAGTAAATGCTAAGTGGAATTTACTATTCGAGAATTAACAATAACATAAAAAAGGTGGAGACTGACACCTGGTGGTATAATTGTGATACTACCCAATCGGTAACTGGTTTCTGATTCAGTATACATTATATTAGGACAGGACAATCCGTCATTTGCCTCTTCATCTGTGTTTTTATATGAGTGAGGTACATTTTCCTCCTTTACAATTAAGTTTAGCACATTAGCTCTAAGGGTATCACTGATTTCATCAAAGCTTCTCCTCTACTTCACAACTTTTCTGAGTCCCCAGGCACATCATTTTATTAATTTTGGCCCCAACCAAGTTGCTGTTGTCAGATCCATGTTTTTTGAGTATCTCTGTTTAGTACTTAATGCATAGTTTATCACGGGTCCATTATATGGTAACTGTTTGTAGTTTAAAGTGAACCTGTTGGTTTATGCTGCACTGAGATCAGGATGTGATAGAGGGAGAGAAGATGAGCTCTGTGATATATAGGGTTATATGATAGAGGGTTAGCTGAGCTCTATGATATATAGGGTTTTATGATAGAGGAGAGAAGCTTAGCTCTGTGATATATAGGGTTATATGATAGAGGGAGAAAAGCAGAGCTCTGTGATATATAAGATTATATGATAGAGGAGAGAAGCTGAGCTCTGTGATATATAGGGGTATATGGAAAAATTGGTACTGGAAAATATAAAAACAACAGACGCCAAGGCGCACTCCTAGTGCAGACAACGTAAAAAGTTTTTTAGGGTTAGTATATAAGTGAGACTCTCAACTTACAGTAGTTGTATTCAGGCATATAGTAAGCAGCTGGTCCCGACTCCTCAAATCTTGGACGCGGTACCTCGAGTCCTCGATGTCAGAATATGCAATTCAATTTTACTTTTGTGTGGCAAAAGAAAATTTAAGGAGATAGCAAGGGTCTAGCGCTTTCGATAATAGTAGTAATGGCAGTGCCGGATAAAATAAGGGATATAATCCCAAATAGGGTTTATCTCTTTATTAAATAAATAAAATATAACCACTGATTAAACTATAAAATAAGTCAGACCTTTTGAATAAGTCTGTAAAAAGAGGGGACAGATGCAACGCGTTTTGCCGATTCACGTGCTCGGCTTCATCAGGCAGTATGTGGCTGCTGCATGGAAGTCCATGCTTTATATAGCACTGAGTTAAATAAATTTTTAATAAAAATTAGCAATTTTATTAGAAACTTCCTTTTTTTTTTAAAAATTTATTAGCAACTTCCTGTTTTTGTTCAAGCCGAGCACGGTAATCGGCGAAACGCGTTAAAGCATCTGTTTCCTCTTTTTACAGACTTATTCAAAAGGTCTGACTTATTTTATAGTTTAATCAGTGGTTATATTTTATTTATTTATTTAATAAAGAGATAAACCCTATTTGGGATTATATCCCTTATTTTATTCGGCACTGCCATTACTACTATTATCGAAAGCGCTAGACCCTTGCTATCTCCTTAAATTTTCTTTTGCCATACAAAAGTAAAATTGAATTGTATATAGGGGCATATGATAGAGGAGAGAAGCTGAACTCTGATATATAGGGTTATATGATAGAGGGAAGCTGAGCTCTGTGATATTGGGGTTTTTTAAAAGGGGAGAAGCTGAGCTTGTGTCTAAGGGTTATATGGGAGACGGAAAGAAGTGAGCTCTGTGATCCTAGGGTTTTATATAGAGGAAAAGAAGCTGAGCTCTGTATACATATGGCTTATAGATATGATAGAGGAGAGAAGCTGAGCTCTGTGATATATAGGGTTATATGATGGAGGATGAGAGAAGCTGAGCTCTGTGATATATAGGGTTATAAGATAGAGGGAGAGAAGCTGAGCTCTGTGATGTATAGGTTTATATGATAAAGTGAGAGAAGCTGAGCTCTGTGATAATAGGGCTTATATGATATAGAGAGAGAAGCTGAGCTCTGTGATATATAGGGCTATATGACAGAGGAGAGAAGCTGAGCTCTGTGATATATAGGCTTATATGATAGAGAGAGAGAAGCTGAGCTCTGTGATATATAGGGTTATATGATACAGGGAGAGAGAAGCTGAGCTCTGCGATAGTTAGGGTTATACGATCCAGGGAGAGATGCGGAGCTCTGTGATATACAGGGTTATATGACAGAGGAGAGAAGCTGAGCTCTGTGATATATAGGCTTATATGATAGAGAGAGAGAGAAGCTGAGCTCTGTGATATATAGGGTTATATGATACAGGGAGAGATGCGGAGCTCTGTGATATACAGGGTTATATGACAGAGGAGAGAAGCTGAGCTCTGTGATATATAGGCTTATATGATAGAGAGAGAGAAGCTGAGCTCTGTGGTATTCAGGTTTATATGATTTGGAGCAGGATTTCTGAGTGAAAATCAGAGCAAATCCTGACTGGACTCATTAACCCTTTCCTGACAGCCATAGTTTTTTAGCTCTTTGTTTTTCTCCTCCCCACCTTCCAAGAGCCATAACGTTTTTATTTTTCCACTTACATAGGCATAGACATTTTTTTGCAACATGTTCTTATTAGGCCTTCGACCGTACTATAGTATATACTGGGAAACATGAAAAAAAACATACTTGCACCATGTTTCCAGGGGTTTTGTTTTTATGGCGTTCCCTCTTTGGTATAAATTATAGGCTACTTGTATGAAAACTGTCTGGGTCTAAAACTCACTTTGTTGCCCATAGCAACCAATCACAGTGCCCCTCCATTTCATATAGTGCTCTGGAAAAATGAAAGGAGTGCTCTGATTGGTTGCTATGGGCAACAAAATGAGTTTCAGATCTAGACAGTTTTCATACATGTTGGCCTATGTGTTATGTGTATTCGGCAGGTTGATACAATTCTGGCAATACTAAAAATGTAGTTTTTTTTTCTTAGTATTGTAAAAAAAATCCAACTGATAACTTTTTTGCACTTTCACCTATGGACCTGATGGTGATGGTGCGTTGTCTGTGGGCTGAAGTGTACTTTTTATTGGTGCCATTTTGGGATACAGGTGACTTTTTGATCACTTTGTATTCCAAACTTTAGTGGACATGAAGTGGCAAAAAAAATCCCCACAAATTTAGGGTTTGGAATTTTTTTTCATCTACAGTGTTCAGTGTGCGGGAGAAATTATGTTATATTTTATTAGATTGGACTTTTACGGATGTTGAAATACCCATTATGTATAAATGTTATTATTTTTATTTGTAACATGGAAAAAGGGAGTGATTTAAACTCCACCTCTTACATTTGTCTCTTTCTCTCTGTCTTTCTGACTCTCCCAAGGATGTAGACTCCATATATGAACGGGGCTGCGCCAGAAGTTTGGTGTCTTTTCAGCCTGAAGACTAGCACTGCCCCGTTCGCTATATTTTTAACCAGGCGCACTCCAATATTAGGCGTATTACAAAGTAAACGTGGCACTTTGTAATGCGCCTGAAATCGGAGGGCATGCTCGAGGCGTGTTACACTACAACCATACAAAGCTTTTGTATAGCAAATCCAGGCGCATTACTGTAGGAAGAGGTAAACCACTTTAAAAGTGGTTTACCTGAGCTAGAATTGTCGCTTTGTAGCTAGAAAGCGCTAAATCTATGACCCACAGTAGAACAGGTTCATAGATTCAGGCACATTCTACGCTACAAATGCACGCAAAAATAAAATGGCGCCTGGGCGACAAAAGTCATATATATCGCACCATTTCTGGGCCACCGGGGGTTTCCTCCAGTTGTCTAGTCCGAGCCTGGAAAACATTGATCTAAAAGTCTAATAATCTAATTCGTAACTACCATCTAGTGAACACAAGGGGAACTACATCATATCTATTTCCATTTGCTAAAAGTGCACATTATAGGAACAGTAAATTAACAGCATAAAAGAAACATTCATTCTGCACACACTATACAACTATATGCTGCTTTATTTCAACATTTTCTATTTTGTCTTACAAGTTAGAGTTAACCTCTTTCTTTTTAGGCTATGTTTACACGGCTTAATAGCGGGACGTATTTCGCCCCGCAATTACGCCGTGTGTAAGGGGGCGGGAGCGGGGCGGGGGGGATCGGAAGCCCGCTGGCACCATAGACATTCATTATTCTCGGCACGTATTCTCGCCGTGAATAATTGACATGTCAGTTCTTTCCCCACTCACCGTATTGTGCGAACAGGGAGAGGAGCCGTAATCCATAGTTCTCTATGTAATGACTGGGAAGTATTTCAGCCCGTAATTCGCAAATGACTGTTGACTGTTGACTGTTGACTGTTGTATGCAGCAATGTCCATCTGAATGTATGGACATGAATCTCTGCTGGTAAATAATGCTGGACTGAAAAGTGAAACCCGTTAACTTAAAAAAGGATGTACTGAAAAGGTGAAATATGCTATTTATTCAGGTTGTATTTATTTATATATATATATATATATATATATATATATATATATATATATATATATATATAGGTGAATTGCATTGTTATTTTATAACTGTGGCAGCGAAGGAACATATGTCTATCAGATAATTGTGAGTGTAATTGGGGACCCACACCTGCTGCCATTTCATAACCTGTGGATAAAAAACTATAAAGGTGTGGTTGGTTGTTTTGTAATGGAGTGCTTATCGGAGTGGACCATTTAAAGGGGTATTCCCATTGTAGACATTTATAGCAAATCCATAGATATACTGTGGATGTGCTTGCCCATACAGTGCCTTGCGAAGGTATTCGGCCCCCTTGAACTTTTCAACCTTTTGCCACATTTCAGGCTTCAAACATAAAGATATAAAATTTTAATTTTTTTGTGAAGAATCAACAACAAGTGGGACACAGTTGTGAAGTGGGACAAAATGTATTGGATATTTTAAACTTTTGTAAAAAATAAAAAGCTGAAAAGTGGGGCGTGCAAAATTATTCATCCCCCTTAAGTTAATACTTTGTAGCGCCACCTTTTGCTGCGATAAGAGGTTCAAGTCACTTGGGTTATGTCTCTATCAGTCTATCGAGAGACTGGAATTCTTGCCCATTCTTCCTTGGAAAACAGCTCAAACTCAGTGAGGTTGGATGGAGAGTATTTGTGAACAGCAGTTTTCAGCTCTTTCCACAGATTCTGGGATTGGATTCAGGTTGGACTGTGACTTGGCCATTCTGCACCTGGATACATTTATCTGTGAACCCTTTCCCATTGTAGATTTTGGCTTTATGTTTGGGATCTTTGGGTCTTGTTGGAAAATAAAATCCCCTTTCCATGTCTTGGTCTTTTGCAGACTCCAAGAGGTTTTCTTCAGAATGGCCCTGAAATTTGGCCCTCCACCCATCTTCCCCATGAATTTTAAACATCTTCCCTGTCCTTTTGCTGAAAAAAGCAGGACCCAAACCATGAAGCCTCCAACCACCAAATTTTTTGCCCAGTGGGGAGGTTGTTCAGGGTAAATGAGCTTGTGTTGCTTTTAACCAAACATATCGTTTTGAATTGTGGCCAAAACTTTGATTTTGGTTTCATTGACCAGAGCACCTTCTTCCACATGTTTGGTGTCCCCCATGTGGCTTTGTGGCAAACATTAAAATGAGACCTGTTTTATGGATATCTTTGAGAAATGGTTGTTGTCCTATGGACAGGCTCTCCCACCTCAGCTACAGATCTCTGCAGTTCATCCAGAGTGATCATGGGCCTCTTGCAGGGCCGGACTGGGAATAAAAATCAGCCCTGGCACTAAGCCCGAACCAGCCCACGTACAAAATCCGCTTAAAAAATTCCCTTGTTCTCGCACCTCGCCACTTTCTAAAATAAACTACACAATAAAACCCTGCTTTCCCCACGGAGTGTTTTTGATGCATTTTTGATGTGTTTTTGGTGCGTTTTTTTTGCTCAGAAAGGCAGAGTAGTTAATGCTGTACATTTCTGCACAAAAAACGCATCAAAAATGCACCAAAACCGCTCCGTGTGAAAACCCCCTACACACAAGCAAGAAAGAAACAGTGGTGCAGAGAAACCCCTCATCACAGAGTCAGGTGTGCACTTGCTTTACAATCCGGGACAAGCCCACACTGACACTACATAAGCACCAACATAACCTACAACCAATCACATCACCATCACCTGAATACAGCACTGATTCAACATAGAAGTAAAAAGACCCCTGACAGCAGGGACTCACAGGAGACATCATCTCTGATGGGAGTTGTCTTCTTCTCCTTTTCTTCTCCATCTGGCCCAAACCTCCATGATGTCTTCCCTGATGAGTCGTTTCCTTCCATTTCTTTCTCTGTCCGGACAGCATGCAGTGTCCTTTTTCTAGTGGTCCTACTCGTCCTATAGAATTTACCACAAATAAAAATCATAGACTCCTCTCTTTTCCAGCACTTTCCATATCATTTCCCAAACAGCGTATGTTAGACCCTAAAAATTAGAATTAAAAAATGTCAGATAAGTGGCATGTAAAATAGGTAGACTCCCATTAGTTAGGTAAACAGAGCCTTCCTCCATTAATTTGGTAGGTAGACAGGGCCTACTCCTGTAATTAGCCAGGTAGCTGGGGCTGCCCCCAGTAACTAGCCAGGTAGCTAGGGCTGCCCCCAGTAAAAAGCCAGGTAGCTAGGGCTGCCCCCAGTAACTAGCCAGGTAGATAGGGCTTCCCCCAGTAACGCCAGATAGCTAGGGCTGCCCCCAGTAACTAGCCAGGTAGCTAGGGCTGCCCCCAGTAATCAGCCAGGTAACTAGGGCTGCCCCCAGTAATCAGCCAGGTAAGTAGAGCTGCCCCCAGTAATCAGCCAGGCAGGGCCAGTAATTAGCCATGTAGGGCCAGTAATTATCCAGGTAGGGCCAGTAATTAGCCAGGTAGGGCCAGGGGCAGTAATTAGCCAGCTAGGGCCAGTATGTAGGCAGTCAGGGCCAGTATGTAGGCAGGCAGGGCCAGTATGTAAGCAGGCAGGACTAGTATGTAGCCAGGCAGGGCCAGTATATAGACAGGGCCACTTATAGGTAGACAGGGGCAATATATAGGCAGACAGGGCTGTTATATAGGCAGACAGGGCAGCATATAGGCAGACAGGGCAGGTATATAGGCAGACAGGGCTGGTATATAGGTACACAGGACTGGTATATAGGTAGACAGGGCTGGTATATAGGTAGACAGGGCAGGTATATAGGCAGACAGGGCAGTATATAGGCAGACAGGGCTGGTAAATAGGCAGACAGGGCTGGTAAATAGGTAGACAGGGCTGGTATATAGGCAGACAGGGCAGATATATAGGCAGACAGGGCTGGTATATAGGTAGACAGGGCAGGTATATAGGTAAGGGGGTGGTATATAGGTAGACAGGGCGGGTATATAAGTGGGACCTGGTATATAGGTAGAGAGGGCAGGAAAAGGGCAGACAGGGAAAGTATATAGCTAACAGGCTGGGTTAACCACAGGGCGGTATATAGTAGACGGGGCAGTATTAGCAAGCAGGCTGGTATATAGTGGGTTTAGGGCAGGATAAGCTAGACGGGCAGTAAATAGCTAACAGGGCTGGTATTAGCTAGACAGGGCTGGGTATATACTAGAAGGGCATTATAGCTAGACAGGGCTGGTATATGCTAGACAGGGCAGTAATAGGAGACAGGTATTAGCTAACAGGGCTGGTTAAAAGCGAAAAAACCCACGCACCCCCCGGGTGAATGAAAACAAATCCTTTTATTCCCCCCGTACTTGCAACGTTTCAACCCCCACATGGGATCTTTCTCACAATGTATACACGCAAATGAAGGGTATTTTAAACCTAATTGTGCAAACAATCAAGTTTAAACAATCAATATTTGATTAATAATAAAACTCAAAATATGACCAAAATGTTTTATCAAAAAAAAAATTTTATAAAAACGGTTACAATTATTTCATTCCATACTCGAATCTAATCCATAAATTTTTTAACCATAAAAGCATGAAAAAGTGAAAAATAAAGTAAATTAATCAAAATTTGAAAAAGTAAAAATCAGCGTGAAAAGGTTTTATGTAAAAGAACCATAAACCCCAGAAGAAACATAGATCCGAAAAAGGGGCGTCCTTACAGCGAAAAACTGGCATTCAATGACGTAAAAAACCATGGTTTAAATTTCCTCTGTCACACTACGGGCAACCCCAGGCGCATGCGCAAAAACCCCCGCCAGCGTCATACATACAAAGGCTGCCCTGACTTAAATATAGAACTATTATATTTACACTGCCTTGCGCACATCCCCGGTTTGTGCACAAAAAAAATGAAATTTTTTTAACGGGGCATTATACGGGGGCAACAGTGATAAAAGATAAAACTAATTCCCCATAACCCCCAAATATTGGGTTAAGGCACAAAAAACCCCCTAAAATTAACACAATAGCACTACTAGGGGCACCAGAATAAAGAGGAGTAGTAACCCAAATTTTAAAAGGCACATACACCCCCCAAAATTCACCCAAAGGGCAAAAACTTTTCCCTCTCCCCGTACTGGAAAAAAGAGAGATGTCCTACAAACCCCAAAGAATAGTTTAAAAATTGTGTTCGGAGGGACCAAAAGCCAAAGGGCGCGCTATTCACCTGTCCATAGGGACCAGGATTAAATATATATACATCAAATGTGAAATTTCAAAATAAGATGTTTTTTTTAAAGAAGAATTTTTTTAAAAAAAGGACTAAAGGAAATGGGCAAAATAAAAAATTAAATTCAAAACTACTAAAAAAATATAAAACAATCGTCCAGGTGAGGGGTTTTCCAATTTTTTTCTAAAAAATTTTTTTTTTTTCAAAAATTTCATTTTTAGAACCCATTATAAAAAAAGAAGAAAAACAAAGAATATTATATGCAATGAAAATACCTTCTTATATTCATTATACATGCATATATCCCCCTTTAAACAACAACTTTTGGTGAACAATTCACAAACGAAGGGGGAAAAACCTCATACCCTACATACCGGGCATATTTTAAACTCTACATTTAATCCTTTTGGTTTTAATGAATTATAAAAATTATCCAGAAATTTCCCCGGGGTTTTTAACGGTGATCCTATCCCCACCTTCCTGTTTAGGGAATGTCTATGAGCATAAACTCAAACTCTCTCACTATGCCCCCTTCTCCGCAAAATGCTTAGGCAGGCAAATCCAATCTCTTTTTCCCTAATCGAATCTATGTTGATTAAATTAGCTTTTGGCGTCACACTTGTCTCTCCAATATACAAAAGTTTACATGGCACCATAATCATAAATCCCCCCAACCCAAAATGACACGTCAGTAGTTTTTAAAGTTATGTGATGGCTTCCCGGGGATGAAAAAAAATCTCTCCTTTTTTTTAAAAAAATTCACAATTAACACAGGATAAGCTGGAAAACTCCTTTCCGAAAAACCAAAATTAGGTCTTGGACCTAATTTCCCCTTGTCGATCTAACTAAAAAATTTCCTTTAGGGTTCCCGGAAGATAAGACATAAGTGGGCTTTCACAAAATTCCTTAAAATTTTTTCAGTGTTTTTTTTTAAAAATTCCCAATGCTTGTTAATAATGACAGAAAATTTTTCTACGTAATCATTTAAGTTGATACAAAAGGAACACGATTTAGTTTTTCCCTTGTTTTGAACAAAAGTTTCTTTCTGGTCAATTGTTTTTACCCCGATTTATGTTTTAATAATAAACTTTTAGGGTAACCTTAAAAAAAATTTCCACCTCCTATTAAGGGGCCCAAATCTATTTTTTTCTCTATCCCAATTCTTCTAACCCAACATCTGACTGAATGGGAGGAATTTAAACATCCCCTTGGAAAGCACTTTCAAAGCAAAGTTGTATTCCTGTCTGTCCCCCTTTTACAAAGATATCTTTTACAATCTATTCCCCCAATAGTTTCCAATGTATCAAGAATGAATTCTACTTGATGAAAATGATTTTAGTGAACTGAAAACCCGGGTCAATGCTATTCAAAAAATGAGAAAATATGTAATCTTCCCCATGCCATTCCAAACCAAAAAATATCTCTAAAACGCCCCCATCCCATATGAACCCGAAATGAGGGGGGAAAAAATAGTGAAAAGCTCTTTATCCAAGCCATATAAAATTTGCATACGATGGGGGGAACGTGGGGGCCCATCGCCGTCCCTTTTAATTGAAGTAAAAAAACATCCTCAAATAAAAAATAAATTTCAGGTGAAAAAATACAACAAAAATAAGTAATCACAGCATTTTCCCGAAAAAATTTGTTTTATCAGAAAAAATCGTATGATTCTTTCCCTTTCTGGTCAATGACTTTTTATAAGGAGCCCCATCAAAAGGATTACCCCCAAAAAAGAAAAAAAACCCCCTTGGGACCTATTCCTCAATTTTCTTTAAAAAAAAAGTGGTTCCTCAAATAGGAACCCTCCCTAACTAAGATGACAAGACACGATCCAGAAAGATGGGTATATTACTAGTTATGTTCCCCGGCTGACACATGGGTCTACCTGGGGGATCTATTAAAAAGATTTTTGAATTTGGGAAATATAAATACAGGTGTTTATGGAAAATCTACCTTCAAAATTCATACATTTTTTTTCCAAAAGTTTCAGATACCCCTATCTAAAATATCCCCAATTTTCTTCTCAAAAACTCTTTTTTGGGTCTTAGTAACTTTTTTATCGTACTTTTACTTAAAATTTTCGGTAAACTTCTTTTAGATACAAAATTAATCCATAATCACCATTTCCCCACCCCTTTTCTGCCGGCTTCCCATTAAAAACGATTGTTAAAACCAAAATCCCCGAAAGCATTTAATTTAGATGTTGTCAATTGGATGCAAAAATACCTTTTTCCATTTCACGCAATTAATAATATCCCCCTTTTTAAAAAATTCAAAAAATTTAAAATTTAAATAGCCGATTGAAACAACAGGGGGGATTAAATTGACCTTTGTACTCAATTCAAAATTTCCCCAAGAAGCTCCAAAAATCCCACCGATTAAATTTTCCCATTGGATAAAGACTGTTAAAAAACCAAATTTTTAATTTTAACCTCCTGAAAAAGATGTAAAACAAGTTCCCAGTGGAAAAAGTCCATTTTACTTTAGGACAAAAAAAATTCCCCTTTACTTAATAACTTCTTTTGATCAACAGTCAATTGACAAGAAGAAAATTTACCACGATCTCCCGATTTGCTGATTCCTCTTTCTTTGTGTTCTGTCCGCGGTGTTTTGACTTCCCCAGTTGTTTCTGTAATCTTGTTTTTCTGTTGTCGTTTCCGTCGGCGACCCCCTCTTCTGGTGCGTTTCCCAGAGTGGAATCTAGACGGAGATGAGATTCTAAAAAATCTTCTTGTAGTCCATTAGTAGACACTTTTGAGTCAGAGCCAAACTTTTTGTTAAACCTCTTTCCATCATTATTACCATAAGCATTATGCCATGTATAAATCCTACCAGTCCGATAGTCATTCAGTCTCTGTGCCACTTTCTCTTTTTGGTGTCCTCAGTTTCACTACGAAATTGAGTTAAAGAAACATTAAGTTTGTCCAAAAATTGTGTAACCTCTTGCTCAGACAAACAAGATTTCAATGAAGACAATAATTTCCCTTTGTATTTTTTTTTACATAGCAATAATTAAACTGTTCAAAAATTCCATATTCAGCAACATCAAGTCCATGCGTACCTATTAGAAATTTGCTCATACTTCAAACGAAAATCATTATTGTGCATGAACATTTTTTGAATAGCATTGACCCTAGGTTACAGTTCACTATATCATTTTCATCAAGTAGTATTCAGTTCTTAGATACATTGGTAACTATTGTGGGAGATAGATTGTGTACAGATATCTTTGTAAAAGAGACAGACAGGAATACAACTTTGCGTTATGAAAGCTGTCATCCAAGGCGGATGATTAATTCTCTCCCATTCAGTCAGATGCTTAGGGTTAGAAGAATTGTGGATAGAGAAGAAAAAAATAGATTTGGCCCTTAAAAGGATGGTGGATAATTTTTTGTCCAGAGGTTTTCCTAAAAGTTTATTATTAAAACATAAATCTAGGGTAAAACAAAATTTACCAGAAAGAGAAACTTTTGTTCAGAAACAACGGAATAAAATGTCGTGTTCCAATTTGTATCAACTTTTTAATGATTTACAGTAGTAAAATTTCTGTCATTATTAACAAGCATTGGCCTTTTGTTCAAAAAACACATGATAAAATTAAGGAATTTTGTGAAAACCATTATGTCTTATAGACTTCCCCAAAAAACTAAAGGATCGTTTTTTTAATTGAATAGGAGGTAAATTGGGCCCAGAAAAACATATTTTGGTACTCTAGGAAAGGATTTTTTCATGTACCCTGTTTTTAATTTTGAATTTTTACAAAAAGGAGAGTTTTTTTGCACCACAGGGTAAGCCCCATAACATTAATACTATTGACGGTCATTCGGATTGGGGGTTGTTTTGCATTATGGTGTCCATGTAAACTTTTGAAATTTTGGGAGAGACGAATGTGACCCAAAAACGGTTTTAAATCAACATAATATACTTTGGGAAGAAGAGTTTGGGGATTTCCCTGTAAAAAGCATTTTGGGGAAAGGGAAAAGGGTAGAGAGATTTGAGTTTTGCCCATAGACATTTACCCAAAAACGGGGGGGTGGGGATGGGTCCCGCTTAAAAAACCCCGGGAATTTAGGGATACATTTTTTAATTCTTTAAAAACCAAATGTTTAAAGTAAGTTTAAAATACTCCCTGGTATGTAGGATATAGGTTTGCCCCCTTCGTTTGATAATTGTTCACCAAAAAAAAGTTGTTTAAGGTGATTATGCTGTATAATGAATATAAAAAGGGGTATTATCATTGCATAAATTATTCTTTGTTTTTTTCTTTTTATAGATGGATTTAATAAAAAGAATTTTTGAAAAAAATGTTTTGAGAATGAATATGGAAGAACCTCTCCCTTTGGGATTGTTTTATATTTTTTTTTGTATGTTTTCTAATTTAAATTTTTTTTTTTTGCCCCTTTTCCCTTTTGTCCTTTTAAAGATTTCTTTTTAAATTTAAACTCTGTATTTTGAAATTGCCAATTGATGTAATATGGATTAATCCGTGGTCCCCGTGGGAAGGTGAAATAGCGTGCCCTTTTGGGTTTGGCCCCCCCCGAAAAACATATTTTTACATATCTTAGGGGGGTGCTGTAGGGGCATCTGCTCTTTTCCCGTACGGGGGGAGGAAAAAAGTTATGCCTTTGGTGAAATTTTGGGGGGTTGTGCCCTTTTAAATTTGGGTTATACTCCCCTTTTTTTCTGGGTTTCCCCGTGAGTGCTATTGTGTTTTAATTTTGGGAGGTTATTGTGCCCGTACCACATTTTTTTGGGGTTATGGCAATTAGTTTTTTGCTTTATATACATGTTGCCCAGTATAATGCTGTTAAAAATTACATTTTTCCATGCAAAGACCGGAGATGTGGGAAGGCGGGAAGTGTGAAGTTTTAATGAGTTCTTTTCACTTAGTCAGGGGAAACCTTTGTATGTATGACGGTGCGCGGGGTTTTCGCCAGCGCTGGAGTTGCCGTTGTGGACAGAGGAAATGGGGTTCACGGTTTTTTTACGTCATTGACATGCGCAGTTGCGCTGTAAGGACGCGTTTATCGGATCTATGTTATTTCTAGGGTGGAGTGGTTCTTTATCATAATAATCCTTTCACAGCTGATTTTCATTGTCAATTTAGATTAATTTACTTGATTTTTACTTTTTCATGACTTGTATGTGTTATAAAAATTAGGGATTAGATTCGAGTATGGAATGAAATATATGTATCACTTGTTTATAATTTTTTTTAGAAAAAACATGTTTGGTTTCACTATTAAGAGTTTTTTTATTAATCACTATAATTGATTGTTAATCATTGATTGTTTGCACAATTAAATGGTTTATATACCCTTCATTTTGCGTGTATCACATTGCTTGAGAAAGATCCCAGTGTGGGATTGAAAGTTGCAAGTTACATGGGGTGAATAAAAAGGATTCGTTTTCATTCTATGGGTGCTGTGGATTCTTCGCTTATATAATTTGGTCTTGGTCAGGACTTATTGCCGCTGGCACCCACTGTAAGTTTTTTGGCTTGGAAGAGTGCTGCATTTTTTTTCTTTTTATATTATAGACAGGGCTGGTATATAGCTAGACAGGGCAGTATATAGCTAGACAGGGCTGGTATATAGCTAGACAGGGCAGTATATAGCTAGACAGGGCTGTTATATAATGAAAGGGCAGTATATAGTTAGACAGGGTGGTATATAGCTAGACAGGGCTGGTATATAGCTAGACAGGGCAGTATATAGCTAAACAGGGCAGTATATAGATAGACAGGGCTGGTATATAGCTAGACAGGGCTGGTAGTTTTCCAAAAATAAATAAAAACAATACTTACAGTACCTGATGTCTCTGCTTCCTATTCTGCCTTGCCCGGAGCGGCCGCAGGCAGCAGTGTGCGGGAAGCGGAGCAGGCGCGCGATGACGTCATCACATAGCGCACCTGCCCCGCGGCCTCCTGGGAGCTGAACAGACAGGATCAGAAGATCCCAGCTGTTCAGCCTCGGCTGCTGCTTGCACCGCGCGGTGCAGGCGGCGGCCGTGATGGCTGCATGGCTGGGTTGGTGACCCGGCCGTGCAGCCGTGTGGCGAGGGGAGCCTGTCGGTCCCCTGCCACAGGGGTCCGGTCGCTGATGCGACCATTGCAGCCCCTGTAGCGCGCTACAGACCGGCGCTGGGACTCAGGGCCCACCGGGGGGAAACACTGGTCCCCTCGGTGGGCGATCCGAGCCTGGCCTCTTGGCTGCATCTTATATAGTTACATAGTTACATAGTTAGTACGGTTGCATGAAGACACGTGTCCATCAAGTTCAACCAAGGATGGGGAAAATGTTGGTGATGGGAGAGAGACAAGGACATTATGCCCATCCTCACCACTGGTTAATTACCTTGAAACCCACAAGGCAAGAACCAATCTGCTCCAGTGGAGACCGTATGTCTGACCACAGAGCCTCCACGAGCCAGGATCCAGAATTTTACATGGCTACATACGCATTAATATTCTTTAGTTCCAGGTAGGTATCTAAGCCTTTCTTGAAACTCTCTACAGTTCATGCCAGGGATTCGTCCTAATGATATCTTTATTGTTTGAGCATGAAATGTGGAAAGGGAAAGGTTGGGGCGAATACTTTCGCAGGTCTGATATTCTTACCCATTTCATAAATAGATGACTCACTGCACACAGTTGCTCTTGGGCTTGTATAAAAGGGGGAATGGGAATAATTTTTGGGGGTATCCAAATGGCCCTTTTAAATTCTCCATTAATTTTCATAACTGTGCTGGTGTGATACCTTTAGTTTCATGATTGAAATCATGCATTTAAGACCATATCACCAAAAAGGATACAAAAGAGTATTTGCATAAACGGTTAGATGGATTAGAAACAGGGGATTAATGAATCAGTACATTTACCATATATCAGATTTTTTACCCAAATTTGTTCTGACGGGAAAGTTTTCTGCACATAAGTAAAAGGTCTGAATAAATATTGCACCCCCACTTTTTTAGTTTTTTTTTTTTACAAAATTTAAATATCAAAATTTGTTCCACTTCAAATTGTTTATTGTTGTTGATTCTTCACAAAAAAAAATTAAAATTTTATATCTTTATGTTTGATGACTAAAATGTGGCAAAAGGTTGAAAGGGGGCCGAATACTTTCGCAAGGCACTGTATTCTAAACTCCTTTAGCACTGAATAGAGAGAGCTACACATGCACAAACATCTCTGCTCACTGCGGCTACAGTATGAAGCAGGACAGGAGATCCGGAGACTAATGTAATTAAGAGTGGTGCAGGTCCCAAAGTGGGGCCCCACGTTTTTATGATGTATCCTATTAATATTCTATAAAAGTCTGTGATAGGGGGATAACCCTTTAAAGATTGCATTATGAGTTGAATCATTGTCAGGGTTTAGTGTCCATATCACCAGAAAAGCATCACAACAAAGTACAGTAACTGGCTCTAATTAAAAAGAAGAACCAATTGAGGAATACAGCGGGAGGAATGAAGTCAGGGGACATTTACCTATAGTAGATTTCATCTTTTATCACAATGGGCTTGTTCTGACAGGAAGCACATGAATTTCTGCACATCCTATGCAGATGAATGGTCTGCAAAAATGTCTGCAACAATTTTTTTTGCATGTAAATATCCCAACTGGTTTTTGGTTGTGATTTCAAATTCCACTCTCACATATAGCTAGAACAGCTACAATATACTGTTTTAGTAAATGTGGTTACTGAAGAAAGCAAAGCTTAAAAAACACCCTGGTATTTTGTCTTATATTGTTCAGCAAAGGCTATTATGAAATAATAACATGAACAGTATGTGTAGGATGTGTGACCACCCTACAAGTGGTCTTATTTGCATTCATATTTGAAATGTGTATATATAGAGCGCTTAGTGTAATAATAATAATAACTAAGCACATCTATTAAGCTGCACGGGTGCTCTAAGCACCACAAAGTAGTGGAAGCCTGCAGCCAATCACAGCAGGAAAAGAAGGAGGGGCTGCAGGCACCTATAAGTGAGAACCTGCCATTTTAGGCAATTAGTTTTGGTTAATGTGTTGAGTTAAAAGGATCCTGTTAGACAGTTCAGACATAAAAGGCCATTTTCTTACCTATCGGCAGTGGAGTGAAGCATGCTAAAGGCAGACCGGCAGCCAAGATACAAACAGAAAGCTAAAAGGAGAGAGAAATAGAGAAGAAGAGGTAGACTAAGGAAGAGAGTGACAGAGATAGAGACATTACACATACCCATCTCAGCTAGATCTTAGTTTAACATGGTCCAAGGCGACAAGCTCATATGGTCTATGATACTCAATAGAGTGCAGTGGTGGTTTTTGTCTGAGCTGGTCATCTCTATTGATGGCATAGATGGTTCAGTTATGACACTACTCTTCTCACCATGTCTTCTCACATTCCAACCCAGAAAAATCTCTGCTGGATTAGTGACTCTGTTTTTTGGCACCCAAAATGAACTGTATGATTGTGGTAGGCATTCGTAATAAGATGGGCATCCTGCCTTGGTACTATCTTAATCTCTGGTCAGAGGATCAATAATGGAGTTTAGCTAATTATAAAAGAGGTGTCTCCTATATCTCCACAGTTTGATTAACTCAGGGTTGGCAGTTTCTCTCTGTTGTGGAGTAAGTTTCTTATCAGTTTGTAGCGCAGTCTTAAGTTTTTCTTGAAGGACTTTGCCTTCACACTGAAATAGGGTCCAATCCATTCTAGTTGCTTGAAGGTTGACAGGTTCTTGTTGTCTGGTCCCTTGGGTGGTGATGAGGTTCTGTTTGAGACCCAAGGCAAAAAAGGCTGGCATTTCAACGTCTTTCCAATAGTCATCAGGCTGGTTGGCTGGTAAACCTGTAGGGAGTCTTGAGAGGTCATCTGCATTAATGTTACATTTGCCAGAATGGTATTTGATTGTAAATGTATAATTAGTCAGTCTAGAGACCCAACACAGTTCTATGGCTCCTATATGTGCATTGACAAGATGAACTAACGGGTTGTCACCAGCATAGAACACAAAGGGCGACAAGTATTGAACGGGCTTCGCCAGAATTCTGGCCTCAAAAAGCTGTAGTAGACCAATTCTATAGATGTATGAACAGGTGTACTCCAAACTTTGGCGCCTCAGTACCGTGCCAAAGACACTTTTTAGCGCGCCAAAGATTTGGGCCGTTCTGGGGGCGTGTCGCATCACATTAGTAGAAATAGACACATTTATGATTCTTTGACGCCAAAACTTTGGCGCAGAACAGTTAGAACAGTCAGACCAAGTTAAAGGTGGTGCCTGAGCCAGACTTGCCGTATTGGCACTACACTGCGCCTGTATGTATTAACTGCAGAAGAACAGGTTCAAACATTCTGGCATAGTTTACCGTAAAGCGATTTAGAACTGGTCTATCAGCGCCAGAATTCATACATGTTGCCCAAATTCTGTAGCAGCCAAGTGTTTCCTACATTTTTCTGTAACTGTTTACACCAAGGCAAGAAATTCTAGCTTAAAAGAGCTTTAGTTCGCATATGTAACACTTTGCAGACAGAGGCTGCAATTGTCAGTTGCTGCAGAATAGACATCAATTCTCCCACACAATTTTGCAGAATATTCATCCCCAATATTGCTGGAAAAACCCTCATCATACACATGCATAACTATTAACCCTTGATGTTGTAATTCAGTGTTACCAATTAGTACAGTGGGCTCCCAGTATCCCTGGGACGCTATGGGTTGGTCATTGCTGGAAATCACATTTATTTTATTCTGAGAATGGATGAGCTGGTTTAGCTCCCAACACTGCTGAAATAATGGTAGTTGCATATTGATCACTTGGGACACAGTGTCTGCTAATGCAAGGCAGGATACACCATTTATTTGGACAGTAATGGTAGGACATTTTTCAATATATGCAGCAAAATTTGGATCCAAGTAGTCTCCCCCCGAAGGTTGGTTCATTTCCCTGGGAGACAACTGCATGCACTCAAATTCACTGATATGACCAGCTTTTTTACATTTGCGACATATAGGCCTACCATGGGTAGGTGTGGCTCCTCTGGACCACTGCAAACAGTGGTGTAAGCCACATCACCAGAGTCCATCACAAAGCAGTTTGGACTTGCTGCGGCAGTCACTACCCCTGACATGATTTGCTTGCAGTGGCAGCCGGGGTGCAGAGTGGTACAGAATCAGTAGGCAATCTCATAGCCAGGGACTGGCTAAGAGATCAGGGCAGGCAGCAGGTAAAATGTGGTCAGAGGACAGAGGCAGAGAACAAGATACATGGCAAGACAGGAACACTAACAGAATGCTTTCACTAAGGTACTAGGTACTGTAGATCTGGCACGGAAGTAGAGGAAGTGACCAGAAGATATAGGGTCAGTGCCAAGCAATTAGCCAATTACTTGCGCATTTGTCTTTTAAATTTTACTGAGCTGGTGTGCATGCACCTTAGGGACTAGGGACGCGTGTCAGCAGGCAGAGGAGAGCCAAGGGCCAGGAGCGGGGGAAGGTAAGTACTGGGCCAAAATACCAGTGCCCACATAGCCCAATACGCAGACCATGGCGCTACTCCTCCCCGGCTGCATGACTGGAGAGGGGACACAAGTGCGCCCATGGCCACAACCACAAGTGTGGGCTGCGGGGTGGTTCGTTAACAAAACTGATCTGATTGCAGTCGTCCGTTTTTTCTAGGGTTACCATTAGGACAATATCTTGGTAAACCTCTATAAAGCCAAGAACCTCTATCAGGTTGGTGGGCTTATTTCATTCCCTGTAACTCTTATTGCATATTGAGCTTTGAATGCTAGAGCAGTGATGGCCCTTTTTGAGACTGAGTGCCAAAACTGCGACCGAAAATTACCTTCGGTACCGCAAAGTGCCACCGACCTCGTCACGAAGCAGGGAAGTAACGTTGGGAAACAGGGTCGCACAACAATTAATACGAGGGATGTGACAGCCGCTTAGCCCATCCCTCTGCCATACTTCCACTATACAGTGACCATATAGTGGTAGATAAAAGTGTACACAGGTGCTCAGCAGATCGTTGACTGAATAATACCACAACACCACGACTACATATCACCACCACATAGTGACTGAATAATACCACAACACCACCACATAGTGACTGAATAATACCACAACACCACCACATAGTGACTGAATAATACCACAACACCACCACCACCACATAGTGACAGAATAATACCACAACACCACCACCACATAGTGACTGAATAATACCACAACACCACCACCACCACCACATAGTGACTGAATAATACCGCTATGTATCACCACCACAAAGTGACTGAATAATACCGACACATCTCGTCACCACATAGTGACTGAATAATACCGCCACACCATTACTGAATATAAACCATTACACTTTGCACACATATAAGAGATTACATTTCAGGCACATTTAGTGACTCACATGTGACGTTTCTCCAGTAAGTCGTTCACATTCCGGTTTCTTCTCCATCTGGTTCACACCTTCATTCTGATTTCTCCCGACCAACACTCACCCCTGCACATTTAGACACAAAAATATTAGAATCCTCACTTTTCCACCAACTCCTTACTTAGAATTATATAAGTCCCCTAAGTTAGGTGGGTGTATAGGTCCCCTCAATTAGGCAGGTATATAGATATAGGTCCCCACCAGCCAGTATACAGATAGATAGCTCTCTTCACCAGCCAGTATACAGATAGATAGCTCTCCCCACCAGCCAGTATACAGATAGCTAGCTCTCCCCACCAGCCAGTATACAGATAGCTAGCTCTCCCCACCAGCCAATGTAACGGCTGAGTAGTGGATCCGCTGGACCACCGCAAGCGTTGGTAGTTAAGCCACGCCAGGGAACGGAATCTAAGTAGCCCCCGGTTTTCACCAGAGCCCGCCGCAAAGCGGGATGGACTTGCAGCGGCGTGAGGCTACCAGGTCGTCCCTCCTGACGTGATTGCTTGCGGTGGCAGCCGAGGTGCAGCGTGGTACAGAGTCGTAGTCCGAGAATCGTAGTCGTGGCAGGCAGGAGGTCAGGACAGGCGGCACAGGTTCGTGGTCGTGGATAGGCAGGAAGGTCAGGGCTGGCGGCTGAGGTTCGGAGTCGAGAAACGTAGCAAGAGGTCTGGTACACGGTAAGGCGAGAATATACTTAGGGAACGCTTTAGCTAAGGCACGAGGCAACATAGATCCAGCAAGGAGTGACAGGGAGTGTAACCTTAAATAGAGGAGGCGTCTGGCAATTAGCCAATTAGCGGGACGCTGGCCCTTTAAATCTCCGAGAACGAGCGCGCGCGCACCTTAGAGACCGGGCACGCGCGCCTCGGCCGGCAGAGGGCGCGGACGGGACAGGAACGAGGTCAGGTGAGTCCCTGTGTGCTGCGGTACCGCTGCTCGTCCCGTGGCCAGCGTCGCGCCCCGGACCCAGCACACACCCGGGAGGGCAGACACGGTGCGCCCGCGGCCCAAAAGGGCCGAGGAGCGGAGGCACCCGTGACAGTACCCCCCCCCTTAGGTCTCCCCCTCTTCTTAGGCCGAAGGAATCTGTGGATCAGGTCTCGGTTCAGGATATTGGACTCCGGTTCCCAGGACCTCTCTTCGGGACCGAAGCCCCTCCAATCTACAAGAAAAAATCGCTTACCCCTGATGGTCTTCATATCTAAGTTGTCCTTCACTTCAAAGACATCAGGGGATTCTAACACCGGAGACGGAGCAGCGCTCCTCTGGGAGAACCAGTTCAGGACCATGCGTTAGGAACCCGGAGAGACGGAGGCAGGCAGAGTTTATAGGACACCGGGTTCAGTTGTCGCAGTATTCTGAAAGGTCCCAGAAACCGCGGACCCAGTTTAAAGCTAGGGATCTTGAGTCGTATGTATCTAGAAGAGAGCCACACTTTATCCCCTGGGAGGAATATTGGGGAAGGTCTTCTCCTCTTGTCAGCTTGCGTTTTCATGCGGGCTGAAGCCTGGAGTAAGGCTTGTCGGGTCTCTCGCCAGATGACACTGATATCCTGAACCTGGTTGTCCACGGCGGGGACCTCGGAGGCAGAAGCCAAGGGGAGGGGAGGGCGCGGGTGACGTCCGTAGACCACAAGAAATGGAGAGCGGCCAGTTGAGTCGGAGTCCCGGTGATTATACGAGAACTCGGCCCAAGAAAGCAATTCGGACCAGTTGTCCTGACGTCCGGACACGAAGTGCCGTAGATACTCCCCCAAGATCTGGTTTACCCTCTCCACCTGCCCGTTAGTCTGGGGATGATATGCGGAGGAAAAATCCAGCTTGATTTGCAACCGGGAACACAGGGCACGCCAGAATTTCGAGACAAATTGGACGCCTCGATCAGAGACGATGTGGGATGGTAAACCATGCAGGCGAAAAATGTGCTGGAAAAAATAGCCCGCCAATTGGGGAGCTGAAGGGAGGCCAGGCAGCGGCGCAAAGTGGGACATTTTTGAAAATCGGTCAGTGACCACCCAGGTGACGGAGTTCCCCTAGGAAGGGGGAAGGTCCGTGATGAAGTCCATGCCTATGTGTGTCCATGGAGCCTCCGGAACAGGCAGATGGACTAGGAGACCTGTGGGCCTATGGTGTGTGACCTTGTTTCGGGCACAAGTGGTACAGGAAAGAACAAAGTCTTTGACATCTTGGAGCAGAGTTGGCCACCAGTAGTGTCGCGAGATGAGGGCATAGAATTTTTGTACCCTGGGATGACCGGCCAGAAGAGAGCTATGCCCCCAACCCAGAATTCTCTTTCTGAGTGCGGGGCGCACATAGGTTCTGCCCGGAGGAACGCTACGGAGATCCACAGGAGCCATGTGGACCAGTCGTTCAGGAGCAATGATGTGCTGAGATACTGGTTCCTCTCCGGTAATGTCAGAAGCACGGGAGAGAGCATCCGCCTTGACATTTTTCTCGGCCGGACGGAAGTGTATCTTAAAATCAAAACGAGAGAAAAAAAGAGACCACCGGGCCTGGCGAGGATTTAGGCGCTGAGCCGTCTGCAGGTATTGCAGATTCTTGTGGTCTGTAAAGACGTCAAACGGATGTCGAGCTCCCTCCAAGAGATGCCGCCACTCCTCTAGGGCTAATTTTATGGCCAACAGCTCCCGATCTCCAATGGCATAATTTCGTTCTGCCGAAGAGAAGGTCTTTGAAAAGAAACCGCATGTGACGGTCTTGCCTTTAGGGCCCTTCTGGGTCAGGACCGCCCCTGCTCCCACGGAAGAGGCATCTACCTCAAGGCTGAAGGGTCTCTCTGGATCCGGACGGACCAAAATAGGTGCGGAGGAGAACGCAGACTTTAGTCGGGAGAACGCTTCCTCGGCAGATGGGGGCCAACATTTAGGATTAGCGTTCTTCCTGGTGAGAGCCACGATGGGAGCCACCAACGTAGAAAAGTGGGGAATAAACTGCCGGTAGTAGTTGGCGAATCCTAAAAATCGTTGAATCGCCCGGAGACCGACAGGTCGCGGCCACTGCTGGATCGCAGAGAGTTTCGCAGGGTCCATCTGAAGACCTCGATCAGAGACTATGTACCCCAGGAAAGGAAGGCTGGCCTGGTGGAAGCAGCACTTTTCCAACTTGGCATACAGTCGGTTGTCCCGCAGGCGTCGTAGGACCTGGCGTACTTGTCTCTGGTGAGTCTGTAGGTCAGGAGAAAAAATCAAAATATCGTCCAAGTATACAATGACGCAGGTGTACAGCAAGTCCCAAAAAACTTCATTGACAAACTCCTGGAAAACGGCTGGGGCGTTGCACAGCCCAAAAGGTATCATGAGATATTCGAAATGCCCGTCCCGTGTGTTGAATGCCGTTTTCCACTCATCCCCCTCACAAATTCTGATGAGGTTGTAGACTCCACGTAGATTTAATTTGGTGAAGACCCTGGCTCCACGGAGGCGGTCGAAGAGCTCAGATATCAGGGGTAGAGGGTAGCGATTCTTCACCGTAATCTTGTTTAGCCCTCTGTAATCAATGCACGGGCGAAGCGAACCGTCTTTTTTCTGGACGAAGAAGAAACCGGCTCCGGCAGGCGAGGAGGATTTGCGTATGAATCCTTTTGACAAATTCTCCTGTATGTAGGCCGACATGGCCTGGGTCTCGGGCATAGAGAGAGGATAGACCCTACCCCGTGGGGGGCTGGTCGCGGGAAGGAGGTCTATGGGACAGTCATACGATGAGGAGGTAACTTCTCAGCCTGTTTCTCCGAGAACACATCTCCAAAATCTTGGTACTCCGCTGGCAAACCCTGTAGAAACCTGACGGACGACTGGGGAGGAGAGATGGACACCGGGCGTGGTGCCACCAAACAAAGTTCCTGGCACTCCGAACCCCAACGAAGGACTTCGCCTGTCTTCCAGTCAAGCGTAGGGGCGTGGCGTTGCAACCAGGGTAGCCCCAACAGGATCGCCAAAGAAGCGCGAGGCAGAACGTGGAAGGAGATCTTCTCTGTGTGCAGGACCCCAACACGGAGGGTCACTGGCCTGGTGATAAACTGAATGGAGTCGCTGAGGAGCTCCCCACTGATGGAAGAGATAAGCAACGGCTTTTCCAGACGGGTCACCGGCAAGCGGTAGCGTGACACCAGAGCCGCATGAATAAAGTTCCCGGCGGAGCCCGAGTCCAGGAAGGCAGAGGCATGTAGAGATAGACCCGCTTCCGTGGTTACCTCCACTGGCAACAACAATCGTGGAGAGGAGTGCTGAGCACCTAGGGACGCCTCTCCTACAGCCCCTAGGTGCGAGCGTTTCCCGGCCGCTGAGGACGCTTCGGACAACTCCTGCGAAAATGGTCCGGACTGGCGCAGTATGGGTTCTTCAGTGGGCAACTGGTCGGCCATCAACTCCACGTGCATGGAGCACTGCGTGACGAAACCTCTACAGAGCTTCGAGTCCCCATCAAACTTGGAAGGCAGTGGAAGGCGAAGCTTCGGACCCACGGTTGCCAGTGAGACGGCCGGGATAGAAGAAGACACCGGCGCAGAGACAGGTTGCTGCTGCTGGGACGCCAGGAGTTGGCGCATCATGGCGGACAGCTGTCCCAGTTGCTGAGCTTGTTGCGATATCTGCTGCGACTGTTGGGCGACAATGGACGTGAGATCTGAGATGCTTGGCAGGGGCACCTTGGCGGGATCCATGGCTGGATCTAACTGTAACGGCTGAGTAGTGGATCCGCTGGACCACCGCAAGCGATGGTAGTTAAGCCACGCCAGGGAACGGAATCTAAGTAGCCCCCGGTTTTCACCAGAGCCCGCCGCAAAGCGGGATGGACTTGCTGCGGCGTGAGGCTACCAGGTCGTCCCCCCTGACGTGACTTGCTTGCGGTGGCAGCCGAGGTGCAGCGTGGTACAGAGTCGTAGTCCGAGAATCGTAGTCGTGGCAGGCAGGAGGTCAGAGCAGGCGGCAAAGGTTCGTGGTCGAGGACAGGCAAGAAGATCAGGGCTGGCGGCAGAGGTTCGGAGTCGAGAAACGTAGTAAGAGGTCTGGTACACGGTAAGGCAAGAATATACTTAGGGAACGCTTTAGCTAAGGCACGAGGCAACATAGATCCAGCAAGGAGTGACAGGGAGCGTAACCTTAAATAGAGGAGGCGTCTGGCAATTAGCCAATTAACGGGACGCTGGCCCTTTAAATCTCCGAGAACGAGCGCGCGCCTTAGAGAACGGGCACGTGCGCCTCGGCCGGCAGAGGGCGCGGACGGGACAGGAACGAGGTCAGGTAAGTTCCTGTGTGCTGCGGGACCGCCGCTCGTCCCGCGGCCAGCGTCGCGCCCCGGACCCGGCACACACCCGGGAGGGCAGACACGGGTGCGCCCGCGGACCGCGGGCCGAGGAGCGGAGGCACCCGTGACAGCCAGTATACAGAAAGTTAGCTCTCCCCACCAGCCAGTATACAGATAGCTCTCCCCACCAGCCAGTATACAGACAGATAGCGCCCCCACCAGCCGGTATACAGATAGCGCTCCCCACCAGCCGGTATGCAGATAGCGCTCCCCACTAGCCAGTATACAGATAGCGCTCCCCACCAGCCGGTATACAGATAGCTCTCCCCACCAGCCAGTATACAGATAGCTCTCCCCACCAGCCAGTATACAGATAGCTCTCCCCACCAGCCAATATACAGATAGCTCTCCCCACCAGCCAGTATATAGATAACTCTCTCCACAGCAGTATATAGCCAGCTCCCCACAGCAGTATAGAGTCAGCTCCCCACAGCAGTATAGAGCCAGCTATCCACACAGCAGTATAGAGCCAGCTCCCCACAGCAGTATATAGACAGCTACCCCAGCCTGTATATAGACAGCTCTCCCCCAGCCTGTCTAGAGCCTGCCCCCTCCAGCCTGTATATAGCCTGCCCCCCAGCCTGTATATAGCCCGCTCCCCCAGCCTGTATATAGCCTGCCCCCCCAGCCTGTATATAGCCAGCTCTCCCCCAGCCTGTATATAGCCTGCCCCCCCAGCCTGTATATAGCCTGCCCCCCAGCCTGTATATAGCCAGCTCTCCCCACCCTTTATATAGCCTGCCCCCCCCCACCTGTATAAAAGCCAGCTCTCCCCCACCCTGTATATAGCCAGCTCTCCCCCAGCCTGTATATACCTGCCCCCCCACCCGGGTATATAGCCCCCCCCCACCAAACCTGTATATAGAAAGCTCTCCCCCGGCCTGCATAAGCCAGCTCTCCCCCCCCAGCCTGTATATAGATGGGCTCCCCAAAGCAGTATAGATATTACACAAGTAAAATAACAACACTAATACTCACCTTACCTCCGTCCCAGCCACGCGCTCCTCTTCTCTTGTCTTCTTCTTTCCCCACGCGGGGACGCTCCTCTGTCAGCTCCTCGGGCACACAGCCTATGACGGGCTACGTGCCCGAGGTCAGGCAGCGGCACGATGATGTAATTACATTGCGTCGCTGCCCAGCTGAGCAGATGGACCGCCGTGCACCCTCAGCGCAGAGGGTCCGCGGCGGGTCCCGACTGCCGCCGTGTTCGCGGCAGCCCCAAGTCCGACACTGTGACGCGGACGCCGAGCCCTCCCGGCGCGGCGTCCGGGTGACAGTGCAGGAAGGCAGCGGTGGCCAGTCTGGCATGCATGCCAGCAGAGGTGGCCCTGCGTGCCACCTCGGGCATGCGTGCCATAGGTTCGCCACCGCTGATCTAGAGTCTTCTAACGGGATGGGTGGAGTGAAGAAGCACAACCCTTACAAAAACATTGTTACGATTTCAGTCTCTCATACATTTGTATAGAGCTTCCATTGTGGCCTATGGGAAGGACTCACATAATTCAGATGCGTCCAAGGGATTTTAAGATAACAATCCAACCCTTTTTTCGTAGCTACCATATAGCCATACAGATGTTCCCACAGCTTATCTTCCCACAACCATGTATCCAGATAGTTAAGCCATATAAAAGCTCATCAACAACATATACCAGTTACTCTCCCACCACCGTATATAGATACTTCTCCACAGCAGTATATAGCCATCCCCACTTCAGTTATAGAGCCAGCTCCCCACAAGCAGTATAATCCACTCCACAGCAGTAATAGACAGCTACCAGCCTGTATATAGACAGCTCTCCACTTAGCTGTATAAGTCCGCCCCCCACCTGTATAAGCTTCCCCCCAGCTGTATATAGCATGTCCCCACCTGTAATAGCCTCCCCAGCCTGTATGCAGCTCTCCCTAGCTGTATTAGCCTGCCCCCAGCTGTTTTAATCCTGCCCCAAACTGTATAAACAGCTCTTTCGCCCCAGCTGTATATAGCCTGCCCCACCAGCTGTAATAAGCCAGTTCTCCCCACTGTATATTGCCAGCTCTCCCCACCTGTATAGCCTCCCCCCCAGCTGTATTAGCATCAGCTCTCACCAGCCTGTATATAGCCCACCCCACGCCTGTATATAGCCACTCTCCTCCAGCCTGCATGTAGCCAGTTCCCACTGTAATGAGGGCTCACAAAGCAGTATATTATTACACAGGTAATAACAACACAGAACTCCCTACTCCGTCCAGCCAAGCGCTTCCCTTCTTGTCGTCTTTTTCCACGGGGGACGTCCTGTCAGCTCCTCGGCACTCATGCCTATGAGGCTACGTGCCGAGGATAGGCAGCGGCCGTGATGTAATTGCATCGCGTCGCTCCACTGACACAGACTGCAGCGCAACCCTCAGCCTGAGGTCATGTGTGCGGCAGTGACCGCGGTGTTCGTGAGCTAACAGGTCGACACTGCGACTGTCAGTGAGCCCTCCCGACCATGATTCGGTACTATACAGGAAACGCGTGCAGCTGCATGCGTGCTGAGCGGTGGCCTCTGCGTGCCACCTTCGGCAGGTGCATAGGTTCCCACGCTATCTGAGTTCTAATGGATGGGTGGAGTGATGAAGCCACCTTACAAAAACATTGTTACGATTGCAGTCCTATACATTTGTAAGCTAAGCTTCATGGGCTATAGGAAGGACTCAGCATAATTTCCATGGCTGTAAGGATTTTAAATAACAAATCCAACTTTTTTCGTATACCATATAGCATAGGTTAACTCTGGCAGCAATCCCCTCTCCACCCCTCTATGTATCCAAGTAAGCATAGTAACTCAAAAACATTCCTTTCTTTATTTTCACAATAATAGTCCAACTTTCTTAAGACATGCATACAAAATATTAAAAACAAATAGAAAATGCTATGGTATACTTAGTTTTAAGTCCGGTGCAACACCTCCGTTAAGTTGCTGATAAGTTCATTAAGGATAGTAAGGAGACGTCTAACCGGGCGAGATGTACACCTGTGTTACTATTGCAACGTTTCAAAGGTAACACCATTCTTTCTCAAGCATGCGTGATTCATTACAACATATGTTTCCAACGAAAGTTGGACTTTTATTGTGAAAATAAAAAGAAGGATATATGTTATTTGGTTATTTGAGTTTACCATTGCTTACACTCAGATGGTGTAAAGGTCATTGTCTGAGATTATCCCTCCAAACTCAACTTTGAAGCTCAACTCAACTCAGTCCACAGGTAGCAAGTTTCAGAGTCTTTCAGTATTAGTTGGCTATGTGTTAACACTTCCCACAGTGCAGATGATAAAATATAATAAACAATTACGGCGACATGTATGAATTTCGCCACGTCGGGGCGCACCTTTCCGCCAGTTTTCCGGTGAAATTTGCACCTGATTTATGACGGCGCTGGGGCGCGCTCATAAATACTATGTAAAGTCCGCCGCGTCTCGCCAGTGTTTGAGGCGCAGTGCGGGGACATGGGCGCACTGCGGGACTGCGCCTCAGAGTCGCCGTCCGCGGAGGTGCGCTCATACATGCGGGGAAAAGTTCCCTGCGCCTCGCCAGTGTATGGGGCGCAGTGCGAGACTTAGGCGCAGAAGGGACTGCGCCGAAGATGTGTTCTGATTCGAGACAGGCTGGAAAACAGCGAGAAATCATTCAACATGTCCGTGCGGAGTATGAATAAAAAATCGCCTTTATAAAGGCGGAAAACAGTGTCAGAAAAGAGCTCAAACCTCAAAAATAAAAAATACATTAAAAAAATCACTTTCCAAAAATCTAGAACGGCGCTATATCAAGAATTAGGATATTGGAAATTGCCGGTAAATAAAGTAAATCAAATTCTGAAAGCTATTCTCATTTATCGGCAGAAACCGGCCAATCAGAATAGGAGCGACAGTGAACCATTAAAACCTATGGAGAACTATTAACCAATCAGAATCAAAGGCGGGACAGTTAAAAATACAGTAAAAATGCAGAAAAGAGCTGATTGGCTGAGCTAGCGGGGGCTTGGCTATCTCAGCCAATCAGAATAGGAGTGACAGGGACCCATTATAACCTATGGAGAAGTTTGGACCAATCAAAATCAAAGGCGGGACAGTTCAAAAGACAGTAAAAATGCAGAAAAGAGCTGATTGGATGAGCCAGTGGGGGCTTGGCTATCCCAGCCAATCAGAGCGCGAGCTACTTCTCCCATTGTAGTCTATGGAGAGATCAGCGCAATGAAATCTCGGCGCTCAGCGCCGTGCGGCATGGAGTATGAATAAGAAAATAATTTTTATTAGTTGTAAAATATTCTCTGAAAAAGAGCTCAAACCTTCTATAAACATAAATCAAT
Organism: Phyllomedusa bahiana; assembly: GCA_025379985.1. Taxonomy (NCBI): domain Eukaryota; kingdom Metazoa; phylum Chordata; class Amphibia; order Anura; family Hylidae; genus Phyllomedusa; species Phyllomedusa bahiana. The sequence goes on along the minus strand of JAODAL010000393.1, from coordinate 116,263 downwards.
TAAATCCCGAACAATGCGTTTGTCGCTGAGACCGGCGCTACATCAGGAATTGGGATATATAGAATTGCCGGGAAATACAGTAATTCAAATTCTGTAAGCTCTTCTTATTGGTCGGCATAAACCAGCCAATCAGAATAGGAGCGACAAAGAGCCATTATATCCTATGGAGAAGTTTTGACCAATCAAAATCAAAGGCGGGACAGTTCAAAAGACAGTAAAAATACAGAAAAGAGCTGATTGGTTGAGCTAGTGGGGGCTTGGCTATCCCAGCCAATCAGCGCGCAAGCTACTTCTCCCATGTAGTCTATGGAGAGATCGGTGCACTGAAATCTCGGCGCTCAGCGCCGTGCGGCATGGTGTATGAATAAAAAACTCATTTTTATTAAAACATTATCAGATAAAGCGCTGAAACCGTCTATAAAAATAAATCAGTTAAATCCCTAACAACGCATTTGTCGCCGAGACCGGCGCTACATAAGGAATTGCAATATAGAGAATTGCCAGGAAATACAGTAATTCAAATTGTTTAAACTCTTCTGATTGGTTGGCATAAACCAGCCAATCAGAATAGGAGCGACAGTGGCCCATTATATCCTCTGGAGGAGTATTGACCAAACAGAATAGGAGCGACAGGGACCCATTCTAACCTATGGAGAAATATTGACCAATCAAGTTCAAAGGCGGGACAGTTCAAAATACAGTAAAAATGCAGAAAAGAGCTGATTGGTTGAGCTAGCGGGGGCTCTTCCAGCTTAACCAATCAGAGCGTGAGCTACTTTCTCATAGAGTTCTATGGGGAAAAGAAATTCCGAGCGAGCTCTGTGATTGGCTAACTTAAAAGAGGCGCGGTTATTTGGACCAATGGGAGAGCGAGCGACGCTCTTATGGGTTTCCTAATGCAATCGGGAATACAACTGTACATGGCCGAAATCAAATGATAAGAGTATAGAAGTTGTACCGATGTGTATATAAAATGAACAATAATATTGGGGTAAAGAAAAAAAAAATAATAATTCAATAAAATCATGTTTTCAGAATTTGAATTACTGTATTTCCCGGCAATTTCCAATATCCGAATTCCTGATATTGCGCCGTTCTAGATTTTTGGAAAGTGATTTTTTTAATGTATTTTTTATTTTTGAGGTTTGAGCTCTTTTCTGAGAATGTTTTCCGCCTTTATAAAGGCGATTTTTTTTCTTCATACTCCATGCTGCACGGAGCTGAGCGCCGAGATTTCTGTTGCGATCTTCTATGTTTCCTCGCATGTTCCGTTCTCGCTTCACTTCGCCTCCGCCGGAGCATTTAGACCAAAATAAACTAGGTCTGACTGTCGGAGCTGCCGAGCGCTGCAATGCGCCGCACTTTGCCAACTCGCGATCGTACATGCCTCGGAGTTTTCGAGCGCGCCGCGTCCCGCCCCGGAACGCCTACACCGCGCCCACACCGCGCCCATTGCACGCCCCTTCATGCGGGGCGCAGCTGAAAGTGGCGAATGCTGCGCCTAACACCGCATCCCTGCGTCCGACAGGGGAATTCGGGCCGGGAGGCGTAGGATATGCCAAAAAACAGGCGAAAAGCCTGATCATACATGTCGCCCTTAAAGTTGAGTTTATCAATATAAAACAGTAAATAAGTACATTACAGTATTAACCATGATACCAAGAAAGTAAGGTGTTAATGGCTTTGCATAGTAGCAATGGGGTGAATGTCCATAGTCCAAAGTACCCTTGCTCTGGGGCACTATATGCTCTTGTATATAAGGTGTGTATAGCTATTTAGTTTAGCACATTTATGGGTTGTCTGCAGTTTTGATTACTTTGTTTCCTCTGGTTTGGTTTCCCTAATACAGCCTACATTTGCTATTTCTAGTTCTTCAAAACGGTGTCAGACTGGGGTGTCTGGATCTGACTAGTGAAGTTGATTCTTAGGGCCCACCAATGATGTCGGGGTCCATTATTCAGATGTTTTTTTTAGTAAATAATGTCCCTTTTTTGTAAATTGTGTCTAAAAATTGCTAGTAAAGCTAGTGTAGGGACTCGCAAGTAAATTAGAACCCTTGACGTGGGTTAGTAGCTTGCGTAATTTGGCCAAACTACCAACTAATACCTCATATTTAATATTTTTCCAGTACGTAGTTTTGCCCTATAATACTGGGGAGAAGAAGGTGTCAGTATTTTGTGTTGGACACTTGAAATATGCTGGGCAACCTAGCCCACTTGAATAGTACGGGCGTCATAAATTGGTTATGAACCAGCATGGTGTACCACATGTCACTATATAACTGTCAGGCTTCAACTGCTTTATTTATATGCAGTTGAAATGCTGGGCCCCCTCAGACATAGTAGGTATGGGGTATTATTTATCATTGTTTTTACATTTTTACAGTCTCCCTTGAGTTGTATTGTGACTTTCTGCATACTCAGATCGTCGGGTTTCAGGCTGCTACTGCTGGCCTGGAAAGCCGACGATCTATTCAGCTGTATGTGTGTCCTCTGGATGCACATACAGTTCAGGGCAGCTCCTAAGTGCAGGCAGGGAGGGAGGGCGACTGCAGGAGGAGACGGGAGCTGAGGAAGGAGGAGGGGGCTCCGGCTGCTCACACAGTGAAGTGAGCCAGGAAGTGCAGTATTGACTGGCAGTGAGAGGTTCCGCCCCCTGCTGTGCTGTTAACTCTGCTCCCGGGTCCAGACCATCTCCTGCCCATCCTGGAGGACACAAGTGAGTGAGTAGGCTCACTGCAGAACAGTACTAAGTAGTATAATAGGGATTAAACAAAATAATGTTCATGAATGTGAACTGTACTGAATGTGTGTGTGTGTGTGTGTGTGTGTATATGCATGTGTATGTATATGTGTGTGTATATATGTGTGTGTATGTATGTATGTGTGTAATTGTGGTATTGATATGTATGTGTGTATGGTGTATATGATATGTGTGTATATATGTGTGATATAACGTTGTAATATGTGTATATGTGTATGTATATGTGTGTATATATGTGTGTGTGTATGTATATGTGTGTTCATATGTATTGTGTGTATGTGTATGGGCTGTATATATATGTGCTCATAAGTATTGTATGTATATTTGTGTATATACACACATATCCACAATATCGCCTCATTCATGACACTAAAACATAATCCTGCCCGGTGTGCCCCTTAGACATGTAAACTACAACCTGATGATGAATTATATTTGAATATAATTTTTTATATCTGTAATTTGTCAGGGTTGCATAAGTTTTTAGCTGCTGCAGCCAGACTAAAGGTGTGTTCACACTGCGTAAATCACAGTGCGCAATTACGCCGCAATTACGGTAATTCATAGAGAGCTATGAATTATGTCTCATCTCCCCTGGCATTCAATACACACATATTGTACACCAGGGGAGAGAAGTGACAGGTCACTTCTTCACAGCACTGATAGTGGAGGTGAATGGACCGGCCCCCTCTGTGCTTGGAAAAACGCGCTGATCAGCGCATACTTTCAAAACACACGGCGTACCGCGGCACGTACTGTCCTAAGGGTATGTTCACACAGCATATAGTGGCACGTACCTGTGCGCACCGCTATACGCCTGCTGTTGGAAGTACATGCTCTCTAGTGTGTAACATCAGCAGCGCTCCAAGCCCACCTCCCATCAACTTTCATCTTTTCCCCTGAAAGAAGTGCATGTCATTTTTATGGGCGGGTTGTGTGTGTAGGGAAAACAACAGCTAATCATAGCCCTCACTGCTATGATTTTACTGTATTTGCAGGGCGTATTTTGGGCGCATTACAGCACAGTTATGCCCCACAAATACGCTGTGTATGTTCACACGGTGTAATGTCAGCGTGTAATTGCACTTCAATACGCCCAACGTACAGGCCAACATTATGGTAATTCATAGCTCTCAATGAGAGCTACAATTACCTGTTCTGGGGAGAATAAATATCAGTGAGAGCTTCAGAGGGACGCGCTGGCCACAGTTTTTACTCTGTAAAAACACATGCCGCGGTTCATGGGTCGTGAAAAATGCCGTGTGAACCCAGGGCAACTGAGCAATACTTAACACAGGGCCAGGGCCCCAGTTGTTTTGGGACCCTAGCAATGCCCCTGAACACACTGATTCTGTGTGTGACATCATGGGAAAGTCTAAAGAAATCAGCCAAGATATCAGGAGGAGAACTGTGGACTTGCACAAGTCTGAATCATCCTTGGGTGCAATTTCCAGATACCTGAAGGTGCCTCATTCATCTGTACAATTATACACAAGTATAAACAAAATGGGAATGTCCAGCCATCATACCGCTCAGGAAGGAGATGGGTTCTATGTCTCAGAGATGAACGTGCTTTGGTCCGACATGTGCATATCAACCCAAGAACAAAAGCAAAAGACCTTGTGAAGATGCTGGCGGAAGCTGGTAAGATTGTGGCATTATCCACAGTGAAATGAGTACTGTATCAACATGGGCTGAAAGATCACTCTACCAGTAAGAAGCCGCTACTCCAATAGAAACATATAAAAGCCAGATTAATGTTTGCAAATGTACACAGGCACAAAGACCTACATTTTTGGAGACATGTCCTCTGGTCTGACAAAACTAAAATTGAACAGTTTGGCCATAATGACCATCGTTATGTTTGGAGGAAAAAGGGAGAAGCTTGAAAGCTTAAGAACACCACCCCAACTGTGAAACACAGGGGTGGCAGGATTATATTTTGGGGTTGTTGCTTCAAGAGGGACTGGTGCATTTCACAAAATAGATAGCATCATGAGGAAAGAAGATTATGTGGCAATACTGAAGCAACACCTCAGAACATCAGCCAGGAAGTTAAAGCTTGGGCAGAAACATATCTTTCAAATGGACAAGGACCCAAAGCATACTGCCAAACTGGTTGGATAACCAAGTCAATGTTTTGCAATTGCCATCACAAAGCCCTGATCTCAATCCTATTGGAAATTTATGGGCAAAGCTGAAAAGTCAGGTGTGAGCATGGCGACCTACAAACATGGCTCAGTTACACCAGTTCTGTCAGGAGGAATGGGCCAAAATTCCTACCAGCTATTATGAGAAACTTGTGAAAGGATATCCAAAACATTTGACCAAAGTCATACAATTTAAGGGCAATGCTACCAAATACTAATGAAATGTATGTAAACATTTGACTTTGCAAAAAGTCATAAAAGTGCATTAAATAATTATCTCTCTGTCATTATTCTGGCATTTTTCAAATGTAAATAATTTTGGTAATCCTAATTGACCTAATGCGGGTAAGGTTTATTCTGATTTCATGTCAGATAGTGAGAAAAAATGCATATGTGTATTTTTATAAATTCTGGTTTCAACTGTATCTACCTACAAGGAGTCCACCTACCTACAGGAAGTCTCTATATCTACCTATAGGGGCTCTATATATCATCCTACCTACAGGGGGTCTATATGACTACTTAAGGAGAGTCTATATACTTACCTACAGGGGGCCTATATACCTACCTATAGGTTGCTTATAAATCTATAAATACTTACCTACATGGAGCCACTCGACCTACAGGGGCCTATATATTTATCTACAGGGGGTATAACTACCTACTAGGGATCTATAACTACCTACAGGAGTCCTACATACTATATTTGGGGTTTACTAACCTACCATATGGGGGCACAATAGAAGACTAAGACTTGGCATACAAAGTCTGTAAGGAAATTGAGCCTCTGAAAGCAAATGATCATTAAGGAGCAGTTTTCATACTGTTATAAGGTCTGCCTATAACTGTCATAGAAACATTATGTAGATTATTTTCAGTTACTGCATGGTGGTTATGTATAACCCCTCCATATCTGCAACTCGAATGTGTATTTATTGTCCATAAAATGTTTATACAGGCTCATTTACCTAGTCGCATAGGCATAACTTTGGATCAAAAAGTGGAGGGGACCAAATTTCCCTCCACTCCCTTCCTTTCCCTTGCCCTCCTTTCCCTCCTCTCACCTCCTCTCCCTCTTCTCCCTTCCTCTCCATGCACCAAAGCGGCCCCCTCTAACCGAGCAGGTCCAGTCGGAGCACGTACGCCAATCACTTTTGGTGCAATCTGTAAGGTTATGAGTGGCTCTCATGATACTAAGTTTTACAATTCCCTGAATGGTTAAAGCTGTCATAGTTAAGTAGAAATTCAGTAGAAGTGAATGTCTGACACATATTTAGATTTACCTATTATAGGCGCCACAACACTCCATGGTGATTCTAATATATAGTATATCAAATTATAAACATCTATGCCATTTGACATCACTGAGTAAGTATTTTGTTGTCACTGTTGTTAACTTAATACTACAGTTTGATAATTACTGAAGTTCAGGGCCAAACTTGGACTAAAAAGCAGCCCTGGCAATGAAGCCGAACCAGCCCACTTACAATATTTTCCCATGTACATGAAAATAAAAAATGTGCAATGCATCAAATTTCACTTAACGCTCCACCCATCCACTCATCACCACTCCATAAAATTTGTAAAACACACAACAGAGTGAGGAAAATAAAAACCAATCTCCCTGTCCTCTTAGGAATAACTTATCTCACATACTATACCCCAAAATTTATTTTTTTGCATACCATATACCAGAAATAATATAATTCACTGTACCCCAGAAATTAACTATATTACACACTGAACCCTAGAAATGAATTACTGTACATTACTCACTGTACTCCAGAGAATAAATTATACCATAACCGAGAGGCTAATTACATTACACACTGTACCCCAGAGATTACTACATTACACACGGTATCCCAGAGATTACATTACTCACTGTACCCGAGATTACTACATTACCCACTGTACCCCAAAGATTAGATTACACACTGTACCCCAGAGATTACTACATTACCCACTGTACCATGGAGTTTAGATTACACACCATACCCCAGAGATTAGATTACACACCATACCCCAGAGATTGCATTACACACCGTACCCCAGAGATTACTACATTACACACTGTACCCTAGAGATTACTACATTACACGCTGTACCCCAGAGATTTCATTACACACTGAAACAACAGAGATTATATTAAACCATACACCAGAAATTGTGTGTGTATGGTGAGTTTACATGACGGTTTTTCAGCAATGACAGTGTCGTTTGCTTGTTGGAAACTAAACAGAATTTCGACAAGCAAACGATGCAGACTGTCTGAGGCAGATTTCTGTCTCTTATCTTTTAGTGCTGCTAGTGCATAAAAATCCTTGAAGAATTCTTTGTAGGCGCTGACAGTATGCACTGAAAATACTCAAATAAAATCAGTGTCATTTAAACGACTACACTGATTTTACATAGGGTATAATGTAAATCAGTTTTCTGTCGTATTGGACGCTGATTCTGAGGCAGATCCACCACTGAATCCGCACCAGAATCATCATTCATATCTTCCGCATGAATGGACCCTTAAGGTATGTTCACATGGCGTATAGCGGGGCGTACTGTGCACTATGCTATATGCCGGGTGTTTTAGAAGTATGTGCTGGCCAGTCCGTACTTCTAAAATGCTGTGGGGCCAACGGCATTTGCTTTCATTTTTCCCGGCGTGTAAGTGCAAGGAAGAAGTGACATGCCACTTCCTTCTACCAGCACGCAATACATGTAGGGAAAAATGGAAGTTAAGCATATCTCTCAATGAGAGCTATGAATTACTGTGGTTACAGTCCGTACTTCGTGGCGTCTTGCAGCACAATTACGTCCTGAAGTACGGACCACAAAGATGCTGTATCCTTATATGCACCCTAGACATATGTAAACACACACATTAGTTATATGTATATATATATTAATATATATGTATATACATATAGATTTACTCACATGCACACACAACGCCTAGCACCCTTGTCTCCTCCTTCCCTGTCTCCTGTAGTCTGGTTCAGTCGTCAGCTTCTTCCTCCCACTACAGACAGGAGAGATAGGGGGCCACCGATTCATTCGGCAGGGGAGCTTCTCTTCTTCTCTGATGAGGACTGAGAATAGAGGAAGTGGTACACGAGGGGAGGGAAAGATACCTACACAGCCCCAGATACAGAGTGTGCTGGACTGTGAGCAGCATTCTGATTGGTGAAGCAGCCCCTGCTGACTCCTGCTCTACCAATCAGTGATGCTCTTACTCTGCACTGACACTTGAGGCTGCTACCTACTGTGTACCCCAAGATGCACAGAAATATAGGAGGTTACATAGTTACACATTTACATAGTATGGTTGAAAAAAGACATATGTCCATCAAGTTCAACTAAAGGTGGGAAAAATGTGGGTGAAGGGAGAGGGATAAGCAGCTTAAGCCTAGTTTCCTCGCCTGTTAACTTTTTCCTCCTCTGTGCTTTGCCCTCCCCCACTTACTGTATTCTCATGCTTTCATATGGATTATTTTTTATTGAAGTGGCTAAAAAGTGTGGGGGGACCGTCACCCACCCAGAATAAAGTGGGGGACCAGTCCCCTCCATCCCTCCCTAAAAATATGCCTATGCGTGGCCGTAAAATTGGTCTGCTTTAGTCATAAAATCCTAAACATCGTTTATTGGAGGTCAGAGGTAAACTCCGTCCAGAGCCGTTCCTAGGCTAAATTGCACTCAGGGCGAGGTGAAGAAATCCCCCCCCCCCCCCTCCGTAAAATAATGCACCACAATGAAACACAGTACATCCCCATCAACCAAATCTAAAATATACAACAAGCTTTACCACAATGTGCTACATATAAAACTACTAAATAACAGTCATACAGTTACCAAACAACACTGCTACACCAACCAGAATCCCAGGCTAATAGCATCAATATCCTACTAAGACCCCATATCACCAGCAAATAGTGACCGAATACTGCGACACTCTGAGCACATAGTGACCGAATAATACTGTCACACCATGACCACATGTCACCAGCACATAGTGACCGAATAATACAAACTGACCATTACGGAATGCAAACCATTATACTACAACTAATATTACCGGCATACAGTGACCATACAGTGTTGGATATCAGCTGTACACAGCTCTGCAGACATATAATTGATTACAGTAAAGTTATATCTAATGACTTACAGGAGGCGTCTCTGAGGAGCTGTTATCTTTCTCTTCTTCATCTCCATCTTTCCCACTCCGCCATGACATCTTTCCCGGCCTCGACTCTTCACTGTAGAATATACAAAACAAACATCTTAGACTCCTCACTTTATCAGCACTAGATGACCCTGTAGCCAGTAGATGCCCCTGTAGCCAGATGATGCCCCTGTAGCCAGCAGATGCCCCTCTGTAGCCAGTAGATGCTCCCCTGTAGATAGGTGATGCCCCTGTAGCCAGTAGATGCCCCCTTGTAGCCAGTAGATGCCCCCCTGTAGCCAGTAGATGCCCCTCTGTAGCCAGTAGTATATGTCCCTTGTAGCCAGTAGTATGCCTCCCTGTAGCAAGTGATGCCCCTTGTAGCAGTCGATGCCCCCTGTAGCCAGTAGACGCCCCCTTGTAGCCAGTAGATGTCCTTGTAGCCAGAGATGCCCCTCTAGCCAGTAGATTCCCTCTTATAGCCAGTAGATGCCTCACTGTAGCCAGTAGATGCCCCCTTGTAGCCAGTAGATGCCCCACTGTAGCCAGTAGATGCCCCCTTGTAGCCAGTAGATGCCCCACTGTAGCCAGTAGATTCCCCCTTGTAGCCAGTAGATGCCCCATATAGCCAGTAGATGCCCCCTTGTAGCCAGTAGATGCCCCTGTAGCCAGTAGATGCCCCTCTGTAGCCAGTAGATGCCCCCTGTAGCCAGTAGATGCCCCTCTGTAGCCAGTAGATGACCCCCTGTAGCCAGTAGATGCCCCCCTGTAGCTTGTAGATGCCCCCTTGTAGCTTGTAGATGCCCCCTGTAGCCAGTAGATGCCCCTCTGGTAGCCAGTAGATGCCCCCTGTAGCCAGTACATGCCCCCTTGTAGCCAGTAGATGTCCCTGTAGCCAGCAGATGCCCCTGTAGCCAGTAGATGCCCTCTTGTAGCCAGTAGATGCCCCCCTGTAGCCAGTAGATGCCCCCTTGTAGCCAGTAGATGCCCCCACTGTAGCCAGTAGATTCCCCCTTGTAGCCAGTAGATGCCCCATATGGCCAGTAGATGCCCACATTGTAGCCTGTAGATGCCCCCTGTTCGCCAGTAGATGCCCCTCTGTAGCCATGTAGCTGCCCCTTAGCCAGTAGATTCCCCCTCTGTAGCAGTAGATGACCCCCTGTAGCCAGTTGATGCCTCCCTGTAGCCATTTATGCCCCTCTGTAGCCAGTAGATGCCCCCTTGTAGCCAGTAGATGCCCCTTTGTAGCCAGTAGATGCCCCTGTAGCCAGTAGATGCCCTCTTATAGCCAGTAGATGCCCTCTTATAGCCAGTAGATGCCCCACTGTAGCCAGTAGATGCCCCCTTGTAGCCAGTAGATGCCCCCTGTAGCCAGTAGATTTCCCCTTGTAGCCAGTAGATGTCCCCTATAGCCAGTAGATGTCCCCTTGTAGCCAGTAGATGCCCCTGTAGCCAGTAGATGCCCCTCTGTAGCAGTAGATGCCCCCTGTAGCCAGTAGAGGCCCCACTGTAGCCAGTAGATGCCCCCTGTAGCCAGTAGATACCCCTGTAGCCAGTAGATGCCCTCCTGTAGCCAGTAGATGCCCCTGTAGCCAGTAGATGACCCCCTCTGTGCCAGTAGTTGCCCTGTGAGCCAGTAGATGCCCCTCTGTAGCCAGTAGATGACCCCCTGTAGCCAGTAGATGCCCCCTTGTAGCTTGTAGATGCCCCCTGTAGCCAGTAGATGCCCCCTTGTAGCCAGTAGATGCCCCCCTGTAGCCAGTAGATGCCCCCTTGTAGCCAGCAGATGCTCCTGTAGCCAGTAGATGTCCCCATTATAGCCAGTAGATGCCCCCTTGTAGCCAGTAGATGCCCCTGTAGACCGTAGAAGCCCCCCTGTAGCCAGTAGATGCCCCTGTAGTCATTAAATGCCCCCCTGTAGCCAGTAGATGCCCCTCTGTATCCAGTAGATGCCCCCTTGTAGCCAGTAGATGCCCCTCTGTAGCCAGTAGATGCCCCCTTGTAGCCAGTAGATGCCCCCTGTAGCCAGTAAAGGTCCCCTTTGTAGCCAGTAAATTCCCCTCTATAACCAGAAGATGTCCCTATACCAGTTAGTAGCTATTAATAAGTATAAAAGCGCTTACGCTGTATGCAGTCCCAGGATCTACTCCGCCGGCAGACATGAGCTGCACAATCCATATCTAGCCAGAGCCGCGTGGTAGCTTTAGCCCCCTGCGACGCTAATACAAGGGAGGAGGCAGGACGGTAGCAATCCGACCTGCCTCCTCCCTGTACCAGCAGCTGCACAGCGAGTGCGTGCAGCTGCTGAGTGACTCTGCGTGGCTGTTATAAAATGGGCGCACAGGGGCGGGCGAGGTGGGTGGAGCCCCCCTCGGGTGAGGGGAGCCTCGGCACCCCGGGTGATTGTCCGCCTCGCCCGCCCCTAGGAACGGCCCTGACTCCCTCATTGGTTCTCTGGACATAAATATGACCAGGTCCTTATCTACCCATCTCCCTTGACACCCCCCACATGATAATGGGTCAATTAGGAAGGACACATAATTAGATATGAATTGTCCCTACCTTTTATAATCTTATCAGCCAGTCAGGGACAACAAATTACTCTAATGAGCTGATGGGCAGTTCTGAAATGTGAGCTGGCTGGGCAGATTATAAAATATGGTTTCCAGAGGAAATCAGTGTTCATAGCCTGAGGGTGTAGTGAACTGTCAGCTGGAGCTGTGTTCCTTGTTTCTTTCTTGCCCCCAGGGACACAAAATATTAACTACATTGTAAGTGAGGTGTTTTCTGCAATTTCATCCCTTTTATTTTGTAGTTGTTTGGTATGTTTGCCATTTTACTGTATTTTTGTATTTTATGTAAGCACTGTAGCCTTTTTCTATTAAAGCTAAATACTTTAATAAGTTTGGTCATTTTATGCTTTATAAATCATAACCTTGATCTAAGTATTTAACCCTGTGACTGCTGGAGAGCAGTGATTCAATAGTGTTTAACCCTGTGAGTGCCAGTGAGTGGTGTTTGTTTACATTGGAGTCCTTCCCTCCGATTTGATTATTGAGGAAGGTAGTGGCAGCAGATTTTTGAGGGGTGGGTGTACTGTGTTGCAATGTGATTTATGCTCAACTTTCAACGTGAGTGAAAGGTGAGTGCAAATAAGATTGAGTGTAAATAAATCAACTCTTCTATAGTGGCCCCCACATCATGTGCTGTTAAGTGTATATGTGACAGAATCCCATAGCTATTTGGGGGCACTTACTGTTTGGGGCAAAAGAAGGTTATTTGGGGCGCTATAAATGGGGAGTTTGTACAGAGGTGGGAATTGGTAAAGAAGTGCTGTATGTCTATGATGTTGTCTGGTAAATGCTTTAGGGATGAGGCATGGCTGGGAGAAGTTGTCATGGTGTTGTCAAAGACAACAACTAATCAGAGAAGGGAATGATTCATCAGAGAAGATGTCACCTGTGAATCCCTGGATATAACTGCACCTTAATCACTTATATGTGTGCAGCGTGCCTGTAAACAACTGGTATCTACCACTGTATATTCACTGTATGGTGGCAATATTGGTTATAGTATAATGGGTTAAATTCAGTAATGGTATAGTGTGTTATTCATTCACTATGTAGTGATGATTTGTGGTGGTATTATTCAGTCACTATCTGGGGATGTTATGTGGTGGTATTATTCAGTTACTATGTGATGGTAATATGTGGTCATGATGTGGCAGTATTTGGTCTTAGTGGAATTATTGATAGTATTGACCTTGGAATTTTGGTTATGTGTAGCTGTGTTTTTTGGTAACTGTATGATCAATTTTTAATGGTTTTATACTTGAAGGGGTTGTCTCACTACATTGATTCAACTTCCTCAGTCCTGTTTCCTTGGTTTCATTTTGAATTACTGGCTTCCACTAGGCTGCAGTAGAGGCCAGGTCTGTAGCTATAGCAACCAGTGCTGGCAGCCTATCAGGATAGATCAAACAGGTCTGTAGCTATAGTGACCTGAGGAACTGATGCAGCCCATAAAAGAGGTGATATCTCAGAATAGGTAGGACACTGTTAATTGACACATATTGCAAAGTGACTTGTTTTTGCAAGATCTTTAACATAAAAAGCAATCCTTGTAGTGAGACAACCCTTTTAATACTTTGTGTTATAGCTTTTTGAATATTTAGATTTTCATAAAATGTATCATTCAGGGAAAGGGACATATATCTTTAGTCCTTTTATGTTTACCACCCAGTGTCCTACTGCAATTAGAAAAGAGAGACTCAGATGCTCCAGCTTCGTATCCTGATTACAGGTCTGTATAAGTTGAAGTGAGACAGGGCGAGGTGCCCCACACAGGTGGCAGAGGTGGATCAGCACAGCACAGTACCTTTGGGGTGGAACCCTAGACTAAACTCCTCTTTTGAGTCATAGGCACCACAGTCTGACAGTGTTGGCAATTGTCGATTGAGATCTATAAGTGCATCACCTCCCCTCATACTCCAACTCTTCTTTTCCTTTTCTCACCTCCAACTCTCTCACTGTTGGTATATGTTTAAAAGGCTTTCAAAACCTTCAGCCTTTTCCTTTACATAATGTTAATGCAATTGCATTTGTATAAATTTATATTACATGTATAGCATATGCTGAATGTAGTTGACACCGTATTGTTGTCTACTAATTTCTATCTAAGTATTGAATTAGTATGCAGTATTGAATTAAAATGCTTACTGTGCCATTTGTTTTTACTGAATGTTGAAAAATAACAATTTGTTGATTAAAAAAAAAATGTAAGAGCCTGTGAAAAAGAGCCCTCATTCAGGTCCATAGGTAGAAAAATATTGTTCTTCAGAAAGTACAATGAAAATTTAAAACATAAAAAGCGTTTTAAAAAAGAAATAATGAGAACTCAAAAAATTTGGTATCACTTGAATTCTACCAATCTGTAGAATATAGATAGAATGTCTTTTATACTGAATAGTGAACTCCATAAAAAAAACTCATACAAAATGGTGACATTTTTTTTTCCACCCCAGAAACGCTTTGGGACATGTTGGAATCCGGGTCGGGGGCACCTTTCACCGTTTCCCGGGGGATCTGCGCCTATATTGCGGGCCGGGCGCGCTCAACTAGCATGTAAAGTCCGCCGGCCTCGCACTGTGCTTAGTCGCATCTGGACTGAGCATGCAGCGCTGCGCTATGATTCGCGCGGAGGTATGCGTCATCATGCGCGGAAAAGTTCACCACGCCTCGCCAGTGTTTAGGCGAGTGCGGGGACTGAGGAGCGTATGCGCATGCCTAAGATTCGCCTCCGAGGCGTCCTACCGTACATTGGGGCCAAAAGTTCCCTGTCGCCTCGCATTGCGGACATGGGCGCAGTACATTAGGCGCCGTGCGACTGGCCGAAAAACATTTCCGATGCGAGACAGGCTGGAACAGCGAGAAATCATTCGCAGATGTGTGCGGAGTATAATCAAAAAATCCCTTTAAAAATGGGACATTTTTTTTTCCCCCCCGAAAGATTTTGGGCGACTTTATAAATCCCCCCGGGTCGGGGCGCCCCTTTCCACCTTTTTCCCGGGGGAATCTGCCCCTGATTTTTGTCGGGGCCCGGGGGCCCTCATACTAGCTGAAAGTCCGCCGCCCTCGCCACGTGTTGGGCGCATGCGGGAATGGGGCCCGCAGGCGCGCGCGCCATGATTCGGCCCCGGGGTATGCGGTCATACGCCGGAAAAATTTCACCGCCCCCGCCAGTGTTTTGGGCCAGGCGGGGACTGAGGGCTTTGCGGCGCTGCCCCTAAGATTGCCGCCCGGGGCGGTGCGCTCGTAATTGGGCAAAAAATTTCCCTGGCCCGCCGTGCGGGGACATGGGGGCAGTGCGGGACTTGGGCGCCGGGGGACGCCCCGGGAAAAAACATTTCCGATGCGAGACACTGGAACAGGAGAAATTTTCCCAGATGTGGTTGCGGAGTATGAATCAAAAATCGCCTTTTTATAAAGGCGTTCAACATTCTCAGGAAAGAGCTGAAACCTAAAAAATAAAAAATACATAAAACAAAATCACTTTCCAATATCCTAATTCAAGAATTAGGATATTGGAAATTTCCGAGAAATACAGTAATTCAAATTCAGAAAGCTATTCTGATTGGTCGGCATAAACCGGCCAATCAGAATTGGAGCGACAGTGAACCATTAAAACCTATGGGGAAGTTTAAACCAATCAGAATCCACGGCGGGATAGTTCAAAATACAGTAAAAATGCTGAAAAGAGCTGATTGGTTAAGCTACCGAGGACTTGGGTAGCTCAGCCAATCAGAATAGGAGCGACAGAGACCCATTAAAACCTATGGAGAATTATTGACCAATCAGAATAGGAGCGACAAAGACCCATTCTAGTCTATGGAGAAGTTTAGACCAATCAGAATCCACGGCGGGATAATTCAAAATACAGTAAAAAGACAGAAAAGAGCTGATTGGCTGAGCTAGCGGGGGCTTGGCTATCCCAGCCAATCAGAGCGCGAGCTACTTCTCCCATTATAGTCTATGGAGAGATGGGCGCAATGCAATCTCCGCTTTCAGCGCCGTGCGGCATGGAGTATGAATAAAAAAATAATGTTTTACATTTAATAAAAATAATCAGATAAAGAGCCGAACCCTTCTATAAACCTAAATCAATTAAATCCCGAACAATGTGTTTGTCGCAGAGACCGGCGCAACATAAGGAATTGCAATAGAGAGAATTGCCGGGAAATACAGTAATTCAAATTGTGTAAGCTATTCTCATTGGTCGGCAGAAGCCAGCCAATCAGAAGAGGAGCGACAAAGACCCATTATATTCTATGGAGAAGTTTGGACCAATCAGAATAGGAGCGACAGTGGCCCATTCTAACATATGAAGGAGTATTAACCAATCAGAATAGGAGCGACAAAGTCCCATTATATCCTATGGAGAAGTTTGGACCAATCAAAATCCAAGGCGGGACAGTTCAAAATACAGCAAAAATACAGAAAAGAGCTGATTGGCTGAGCTAGCGGGGGCTTGGCTATCCCAGCCAATCAGTGCGCGAGCTACTTCTCCCATTATAGTCTATGGAGATGGGCGCTCTGAAATCTCGGGGCTCAGCGCCGTGTGGCATGAAGTATTAATAAAAAAATTATTTTTATTAAATGTAAAACATTATCAGATATAGAGCCGAACCCTTCTTTACAAATAAAGCAGTTTAAACCCGAACAACGCGTTTGTCACCGAGACCGGCGCTACATAGGGAATTGCAATAGAGAGAATTGCCGGGAAAATACAGTAATTCAAATTGTTTAAGCTATTCTCATTGGTCGGCATAAACCAGCCAATCAGAATAGGAGTGACAATGTCCCATTATAACCTATGGAGGAGAACTGACCAATCAGAATAGGAGCGACAATGTCCCATTATATCCTATGGAGCGACTCCCGGGGCTGCGCGGTGTCAGCGGAGCGCAGCGCTAGTGGCGCTGTGCTCCGCTGATCTCCCTGGCAGGCTGAAGACGCTAGGCCTTCAGCTGCGGCCCGGCCCTTCTGCTTGACGTAAGGCGGCGCGGTGTGAGTCACTTCACCGCGCCGCCTATGCAGGGCGGCAGTATGGAGCCGGCGGCAGCTCGGAGCGGCCGGGAGCGGGAGCCGGAGCCAGGTAAGTGGCTGTTTGTTGTTTTTATTTTTTTTAAACTACCCACAGGGGCCCTGGCTACAAAAGGGGGGCCCTGACTACTAGGGGGGGTCCTGACTACAAGGGGGGCCCTGACTACTAGCGGGGGGCCTGGATAAAAGGGGGGCCATGACTACTAGGGGGGGTCCTGGCTACAAGGGGGACCCTGGCTACTAGAGGGGGGGCCTGGCTACAAAAGGGGGTCCTGACTACAAGGGGGGCCCTGACTACTAGGGGGGGGTCCTGGCTACAAGGGGGGCCCTGACTACTAGAGGGGCCTGGCTACAAGGGGGGGCCTGGCTACAAAAGGGTGTCCTGGCTACAAGGGGGGCCCTGACTACTAGGGGGGGCCCTGGCTACAAGTGGGGCCCTGACTACTAGAGGGGGGCCTGGCTACAAAAGGGGGTCCTGGCTACAAAAGGGGCCCTGGCTACAAAAGGGGCCCTGGCTACAAAAGGAGGCCCTGGCTACAAAAGGGGCCCTGGCTACAAAAGGGGGCGCTGGCTACAAAAGGGGGCCCTGGCTACAAAAGGGGCCCTGGCTACAAAAGGGGGTCCTGGCTACAAGGGGGGCCCTGACTACTAGGGGGGCCTGGCTACAAAACGGGGTCCTGGCTACAAGGGGGCCCTGACTACTAGGGGGAGCCTGGCTACAAATGGGGGTCCTAGCTACAAAAGCAGGTACTGGCTATTAGGTGGTCCTGGCTACATAAGGGGGTCCTGGCTACAAGGGGGGCCTGGCTACAAAAAGGGGGCCTGGCTACAAGGGGGGCCTGGCTACAAAAAGGGGCCCTGGCTACAAAAGGAGGCCCTGGCTACAAGGGGGGCCCTGACTACTAGAGTGGGGCCTGGCTACAAAAAGGGGTCCTGGCTACTAGGGGGGTCCTGGCAACAAGGGGGCCCTGCCTCCTAGAGGGGGCCCTGGCTACAAGGGGGGTCCTGGCTACCAGGGGGGCCCTGACTACTAGGGGGGCCTGGCTACAAAAGGGGGTCCTGGCTACTAGGGGGGCCTGGCTACAAAAAGGGGGCCCGGCTACAAGGGGGGCCTGGCTACAAAAGGGGTCCTGGCTACTAGGGGGGCCCTGACTACTAGCGGGGCCTGGCTACAAAAGGGGGTCCTGGCTACAAGGGGGGCCCTGGCTACAAGGGGGGCCCTGACTACTAGGGGGCCCTGACTACTAGGGGGGCCTGGCTACAAGGGGGGCCCTGACTACTAGGGGGCCTGGCTACACGGGGCGCCCGGACTACAAGCGGGGCCCTGGCTACCTATAGGGAGCTCTGACGACCTGGGGGGCCCTGGCTAACGACATGGGGGGCCCTGGCTACCTACATGGGGGGTCCCTCTCTACAAAGGGGGCCCTGACTACATGGGGGCCCTGGCTACCTACATGGGGGCCCTGGCTACCTACATGGGGGCCCTGACTACAAAGGGGGGCCCTGACTACAAAGGGGGGCCCTGACTACCTACAGGGGGGCCCTGGCTATCTACAGGGGGGCCCTGGCTATCTACAGGGGGCCCTGACTACAAGGGGGGTTCTAGCTACCTACAGGGGGCCCTGACTACTAGGGGGGCCTGGCTACAAGGGGGGCCCTTGCTACCTACATGGGAGGGCCCTGGCAATCTAAGGGGGCCCTGGCTACCTACAGGGGCCCTGACTACAAAGGGGGCCCTCTCTACAAAGGAGGCCCTGACTACCTACAGGGTGGCCCTGACTACTAAAGGGGGCCCTGGCTACCTAAATACTAAGGGGGCTCTGACTACCTACACAGTAGCTAAAGGGGGGGCCCTGACTTCCTGCACACTACCTAAAGGAGGCCCCTAACTACCTGTATACTACCTAAAGGAGACCCCTAACTGTATAGTACCTAAAGGAGACCCCTAACTGCCTGTATACTACCTAAAGGAGACCCCTAACTGCCTGTATACTACCTAAGGAGGCCCTAACTGCCTGTATACTACCTAAAGGGGGTCCCTAACTGCTTGCAGCCTATATAAAGGGGACCCTAACTACCTACAGCTTACCTTACTGGGGGAAACCACCTACCTACAGCCTAACTAATTGGGACTCACCAACACCTACCTACAGCCTACCTAACTGGGGTCCACCAACCTAACTGTAGCCTATCTACTTTCCTAACTGTAGCCTGCTTATCTACCTGGGGGCTATTTACCTACCCACCCATGGCTAGGAACCCACCAACCAACCTGGGGCTGGCCTACCAACTTATCCAGCGGGGGCATACCTACCTAAAGAGGGCCTATCTAGTTACCTGGGGCCTCTCCCCACCCTCCAACCCCTTAGGATACTAGGCTTGTACCCGCTCTCCCACCCCTGGGCAGTTTGTACAGTGGTGGGAATGGGTAAAGAGATGCTGGAAAATTGAGGATTCTAAGATATTTGTGTGTAATTTCTGCAGGGATGAGTTGTGGCCGGGACAAGTCATCATGGCGGTGTGGAACGGATGCAGAAGAAAAGGGAATAAGAACGACTCAGAAGAGAACGACTCATCAGTCAAGACGTCTTCGGTGAGTCCCTGATTTCAGGGGTTATTTTTTATATTGTAATGTGATGTGACCTGAGCTGGTGTCTGACCTCTATGTGGTCTCTAATGCTGGGCATTATTGTATTGTAGGTTATATCGGCGTGGGTGTAGTGGCAGCGTACATGTGTCCCTGATTGCTGGTGTTTATTTTAGAAGGTGGTGAGGGGCGGGACCAAGGGAAACGTGGAGGGGATATTGTATGTGGGTGGAGGGGGATATTGTATGTGGGTGGAGGGAATATTGTATGTGGGTGGAGGGGGATATTGTATGTGGGTGGAGGGGATATTGTATGTGGGTGGAGGGGGATATTGTATGTGGGTGGAGGGGGATATTGTATATGGGCCAGTGGGGGATATTGTATGTGGGTGGAGGGGGATATTGTATGTGGGTGGAGGGGGATATTGTATGTGGGTGGAGGGGGATATTGTATGTGGGTGGAGGGGATATTGTATGTGGGTGGAGGGGGATATTGTATGTGGGTGGAGGGGGATATTGTATGTGGGCCAGTGGGGGATATTGTATGTGGGTGGAGGGGGATATTGTATGTGGCTGGAGGGGGATATTGTATGTGGGTGGTAGGGGATATTGTATGTGGGTGGAGGGGGGGTATTGTATGTGGGTGGAGGGGGATATTGTATGTGGGTGGTGGAGGGGGCTATTGTATGTGGGTGGTGGAGGGGGGCTATTGTATGTGGGTGGAGGGGGCTATTGTAATGTGGGTGGAGGGGGATATTGTATGTGGGTGGAGGGGGATATTGTATGTGGGTGAGGGGGATATTGTATGTGGGTGGAGGGGATATTGTATGTGGGAGGGGGATATTGTATGTGGGGAGGGGGATATTGTATGTGGGTAGAGGGGGATATTGTATGAGGGGGGAGGAGGGGGTGGAGGGGGGATATTGTATGTGGATGGAGGGGGATATTGTATGTGGATGGAGGGGGATATTGATGGAGCCACTTAGCCCTGTGTCTATGATATGTTAGACGTACAAATATGTGACTCTCTTGCTATTGTACTACACAATACAGTTCTGTTTTGCACACTGTATTATGTGGTAAAATGGGCGCATTTATGTCCAAGAGGCCGGTAATATTTTCATGTACAGTAGGGTGGGCCCCCCCAAGATCAACTCCCCTGTGGGCCCCAGACCCCCCAGTCCGACACTGTCTGTAGCTATAGTGACCTGAGGAGCTGATGAGGGGATATCTAGGAATATCTAGGGATATCTAGGAATAGGTAAGATACTGTTAATGGACACATATTGCAAAGTGACTTGTTTTTGCAAGATCTTTAACATAAAAAGCAATCCTTATAGTGAGAGTGAAAGTAAACAGATGATCAAGGAGAACCAGTGCTATGACAGAGGTGAGGAGGAAGGTGAGTATACTTTATACTTTATACTTTATACTTATAGTATATATTTTTTTAACTGGGCATCAGCAGCTTAGCCTCTTAAAGGGGTTGTCTCACTACAATAATTGCATTTTATGTTAAAGATCTTGCAAAAACAAGTCACTTTGCAATATATGCCCATTAACAATATCCTACCTATTCTGAGATATCCCCTCTTGTATGGGCTTCATCAGCTCCTCAGGTCGCTATAACTACAGACCTGTTTGATCTCTCCTGATAGGCTGCCAGCACTAGTTGCTATAGCTACAGTCCTGGCTTCTACTGCAGCCTAGTGGAAGCCAATAAACACGCCCCTGAATTCAAAGTGAAACCAAGGAAACAGGACTGAGGTAAGATGAGTCAATGTAGTGAGACAACCCATTAAGCACCAGGCCTGAAAAAATCATACCATGCCATGACCAGCTAAATTTTTCCGTTTTTACCTCCCTGTGTTTCAACAGTCACAACTTTTTTATTTTTTCAGTGACAGTTTTATGACAACTTATTTTGGAGAAGTTGTATTTTTGGGGCATATATTGAATATATCTATAAATGACTGTATAATTTATTTTAATTTATTTTATGTTGTGAACATTAAGTATTTTTCTGATTTTTTTTTATAATTTTATACACTATTCACATTTCACTCTATATAACTTGTTAAAGTAATTCTACAGGTGTCATGATCATGTACGACAGACCCCCAGCTTCGAGTTCTGGTCGCCGGCCACGGCCGTTGCGACGGAAGCCGTGGTTTTTGACATAATGCTTTGTATTCTTGGTTACCAGTGTGAACTGAGCCTTTCCTTCCCTGTGTGTAATTGATTACTGGCCAACGCCCGTGCCCAGCAATCCTCCAGCACCCTTTTAGTTAACTGTGTTCCTCTTTGATTGACAGCCTTGTTTCCCTATCCGGCTTGGTGTTATTTCCACCTATCACCTCTGCTCTGTGTTCACCAGTTCCCTATTTAAGGATTCACTTACCTGTCCCCTGTGCCTGTTATATTGGGTCTTTCCTATATCTTTTGCTTGCCTGTCTATTGTTGGATTTTGTGGTTAACTGGCTCTGCGTGGCGTGGGACTATTCTGCGCTGGCTGGTTTTGTTTTGGATTGGCCGTCAGTTACCGACTGGGCTGGTGTTACGTTTTTCTCTCTGTCTCCCTATTTTGTACTGCGCTGCCCTCTTGCTGCCAACCTTGCTTGTCTGACGTTCCCTTATTGTGTTTTGTATTTGTTTGTCTGTGTCTTGTGTTCCCACGTATTCAGTGTAGTTTTCAGTCTTCTGGTTGGGGCCGACCTTTTAAGGAGTCGGGTACCCCCAAAAGACAGGGGTTGGGACCAGCGTCAGGGCCTCACTCTGTCTGTGTCTTCTCGTGTGTCCCTGACTGGTCCCTTACAACAGGTTATTATGGTTGTGTGGATACCTAATATATGTAGGGTTTTTTTAAGTGTTATGTTTGCACAATATTTTTTTATTAAATATTTTTGTTTTGTTTTTCACATCTATATGTTTTTAACTTTTTTTTAATCCCCTTTAGGTGTACCTATGTTTACTGGTTTTTTTTACACTTAATAATGTTAAAGCATACTTCTGTATGCTAATACATTACATGCTCTGTCAATACGACACAGACTTCTGCCAGGGCAACATACTTACAGGCAGCTTTGAAACTCCTCTAGCTCCCAATGGCTGACTGTACAGACATTCACCAGGCTCCATCAAGCACTGGGAATCCAGTGACCTGATTGAGCAAGGAAAATCTCTTTGATCATGATACAGTGCAGTGATACAGAGTACACACTCCACCGTCAGTGGGTGGTTGTTAAGGGGTTTGTATTTGCTTTTTTTTATAGTAACTGGACAACTCCTCTGAGGGGTTAAAATTTCATTTATTATTTATCCTCTATCCCACATAATCTTGCGGGCAACTACCAGTTGCATTGTAAATAATACGTTTAGAACTACAGTTCAGAAGTCCAGTATTTTAGAAACTTAATTTTTTGCCATAGTCATGAATGACTTCGTTTTTTTTTTTTTGCATGTACCTTACATTTAGGGCGCAGCCCCACGGCATAGGACAAATACCGGCCGATTTGCGCCCATCCCCCCACCCGCGGGGCGGCGGGGGCGGGGGGGCGCGGCTTTTCTCCGCGATGAGCGGAGAAAAGCCCTCCCCTCCACATTGAGAAGCACAGATTCCGTCCGAAAACCGGACGGAAGATTGTGCTTGCTCAATGTTTTGCCGGCGGCAAAACCGCCCGACGGAAAACCCCTGCAGCAGGGACTGCTTCACGGGTTTTCCATAGAGCACAATTGGGCTCATTTTTGGCCGGTTCTTCAGGCGGTCTGAAAAACCGCAAACCGGCTGAAAAACCGGCTGAAAACCCGTGCCGTGGGGACATGGCCTTAGAATCCATTACTTTACGGTAAAGCCAGCAGCCTTCTGAGGTTCATAGGGATGATACTGTTTTTTACAAGTTCTACTGTGGAGTGGAGATACTGCCCCTTAGAAATTCCGTTTTGGGAATTTGGTGGCAGCTTCACTACCTCAGGAAGGGGTGAGTGTAGGTAGATCATCCTTATCATCCTTGGACAATGTTACCCATTTCAAGTGTAAATTTCAACCTGATGGGGCTGATGTTTAATGAATATTAATACCTTTTATAAGAAATACAGACCTTTGAACAGTCAAAGACTTATAGTAATGTGTTTGTTTCTCAAATGTACATAGATCATATATATATTGCAAATTTTTATCAGAACATAAGAAATCCAACATTTTAGCGGATAAATATTTAAGTAATTGCAGTAGTGCTTTACTGTCTGTGCATGCTTCACTTCCCTAGATATTTTTTCATAATACACCATAGAGATCGATGTAGGTAGCTGGTGATAGAGACAGAACAAGCAGCCACACGCACATCTGTGAACAATGTTTCAAAAGGCTGCATGATTGGATGGAGCAGTTCTTATCTCTAACAAAATTAGATGTATTTTTCAATTAAAAGAAATTTTATTCACTTCTCAGAGCTCTGTAGCTTTTGTTTACTAAACGTTAAAGGGGTTTTGCCATGATGTTATGTTGATGTGGGATCCTTCAAAATCGGTATTTAATCACTTTTCTAAATATATGTGGTTACAAAAAGTTAAGCCTCTGAGAGCTACAACCTTAATCAGATGCACTTAGTTTCCCTAAAGTTTACATTAGACACGACCAGGACACCGACAGGAGCTGATCTTGCCTGTTTGCACTTCTTATCTGATGACAGGGAACATGAACAAGCTTGCAAGGGGCTGGGGAGAAAAGTGCAGAGTATGAGGCTGTCTGCTGTATAGAGAATCCACTGGTTGTAATGTTATTATTTGAGTAAACATTAGAGACGCCCCCTGCTTCCTGGTTCTGCTCAACCCCTTCCCTCTCCTCCCTGCAGCCTTCATGTTTATCTTCTCACCTGAGCAGATAAGAGGTAAGAAACTTCACTTCTTGGCAAAACCCATTTAAATCTCCTGCACTTATGTCAGTTTAATGGCTCAGCTAGTTACCGAGGGTTAAATATACTAATCACAGCTATAGAACCACCCAGAGACTGACCAGGCAGTGTCTGAAGCTGCCTATAACTGTGAAACAGCATGCTGAGAAAACCCCTTTAATTCACTAGTAGACCTTTGAAGCACTATAGAATGTAGGGATGTATGGTAACCTCTGAGATATTAAGTTGTATCCATTAGTATCAGTAAATTCTGCTTTGCCTCAAGCAAGATGGTGAAAAGCTTCTTTGAATATTGCTATTGCTTTATTGGATCTCCTGACAAGGTGTCATAATAAAAATGTGCCAACGTATGTCAATGTATTATTCTCTATGTAGGATTTTATTATTTATCCTGCAGTTATTACTTTTTTCATTTTCCTGAAGTGTACCTCTGATACAAATTTCAGACCTCTCCAATTTTTGTAGGTGGTAAAACGGTGCGATGGACAGCATCACAATGTTCAAATGGGAGGTGGGCAGCAAGGTAGGCAAACTGTTCAGTGGGAGAGCATTACAATCTTGGGAAATCAGAGCTTTGTGTGTTGTGGTTTGGGGAAACAAAGATTATTATAGGGTGATCCTTTTTTGGGGCCTCAAATTTAATTTTTTAAATCAGTAGAATACCTCAAAACCGTCTTTATATATTTCCCACGTAAAAGCCGCCGAATAACCGTACATTTTTTAATTTGTTTTAAAGCAAATGGCCCCCAAATAAATCTGCTTGTAAAGGTTCCCTTTTTAAAAAAATGTTTTTTGTAAAAAGTCAATTCCACCCAAGAAGGCCCCTGTGTTCAGACACACCAAGAAAGCCAAGAGGGCTCCCTAGCTTAGATGTTTTTTTTCCTCAACAAAGAAAAAGGAAAAAACATTTAAAAGGGTAGATAAACAAGACCCAAAATTAAAAAGGGCTGCAGTGTCACAGTTTTTTTAAAGGGAATTTGTAAAACCCCAAAATCTTTTAAAAAAACCCTTTTATTTTGTAATTAAAAACGGAGCAGAACTCTTTTTGTCTGAAAAATTTCCCAGGTTTGGGATTTTTTGGCACGGGGCCAAACTAATAAACGGGATTTGGGCCCCCTTCGGGAAAAGGGAGACCCTTTTGGGGGTTCCATCTCCCAACACAGGGGAGCCCCCCGGGGTGAGGAGCAGTGGTAAAAAAAATCAAAGGATACCGATGCGGGCTAAGATGTTTATTAACCGCAGATACACCAAGCCGGCCGCTTCCCAAAAAAAGTACAGGAAAGATTTTTTAAAATTTCCCTCTTACTCGGAAAAATTTTTTGTCTTGGGTTTGGGGGTCCCCCTCTGAGCCCCTCGATATTCGGATTGACCTACGGGTTATAATGTAAAAAACCCCTTTTTTTATTACAACCGGTAAAGTGTTTTTCCAGGGGGGGTTTTTTTCTTTTTTTAAATGTGTATTGAGTATTGGGGGAAATTTTGCTGTTTTGGGTTTTGGGTTTGGGGCTCCCACAAAAATTGTGGGGTTTTCCTCTGAGCCGATACTATCTAGGCGGCGGGAGTCATTTGAGTAGTCTATTTGGGTAAAAGAGTAGGCAAATTCGGGTTTCTAAAGAAAACGCAATCTGGGTTTTAGGTAATTTAAAGCTCTTCTGGGGGTTTGAGCCCGATAAAGCCCCCCCTTTTTGGTGAAAAAAAAAGGGAACAGAGGCCCGATTCAGCGATTTCGCGCTTTTATAAATACGTGCTAGTTTTTGGGGTGGTGATAGGGTTGTGTGACGTGCTAACAAAGGGCCCAACTTTGGGGTTTTTTAAGGCCCCTTTTTGACGCAAAAATACCCGCTTCTCAATAGAGAAGAGGGGGGAAAAAGGGGAAAAGGGGCGCGGGCCCAAAATTTAAAAACTCAGCATTTCCCCCCTATCATTTTTTTTGAACTGAAAATGTCTTGCCTCTGGGGAAATTTAAAGGGTCAAATTGTTAAAAGTAGGTTTTGACCTGCCTGTATTTGATTTTTAAATGAACGGGGCCCCAACCTAACTGGCTTAGGGGGGGAAAAGGGGAATTTAGCCTCAAATTTTAATTTTTTTGGGGTTTTATGAAACAGCCCCAATCTGCGGGTTTTAGGGGGAACAAAGGGAATTTTAAATTTTGATTTTTTTCATTTTTTGTTTAGGAAAAATCAGAGAGGACCCAAGAGGCTTAAGAAAAGTGAAGGATTTAAATAAAAAGTGGCTAAAAAGGGCTCAAGCCTGAATTTTGGGAGAAGTTAATTAGTCAAAAAGGGATTTGCAATAGCTGAAGCATGTTTTTAAGACCTCAGAAAGGGGGAAAAAATTTTAATAAAAACTGTCTGGGGTTTGATAAGAAAGAGGTAGATTGGGGGATTTTGGAATGTTTGTTAAATTGGCTAAAATCCTGGTACAGGGGAAAACAAGATGGATTCATAAAGAAGGGTAGGGCCCTGGGGGGTGCGTTTCCCAATGTGTATCTCCCCCGGGGAGTTTTTTTCCGAAAAAAAAGGAAAAGGGGGGAAAATACTGGGGCCCGACGCCCTGAAAGGGCGGGAGTGACTGTTTGGGGGTGGAGAGCCAAGTCGGGGGTGTAGACAGAACTGCTGTAACAATGGGGGAACCACCCCCAGAAACAGCCCAACCTGGGGACACAAGTCACCCCCCCCCTTAAAACCACAATTTCTGGCTCCACCCCTGCCCAGTACACCCAACAAAAACCTAAACCTTTAGTGCCACTGCCCGCCCCTTTTCCATGTCATTTCCCCTACTCCAGCCCCCGCTACTCCCCCATTGGGATGTCACATCCTTTTCCCTTTCCCTGGGTTAATCCCCGCTTTTTCCGGGGTCACCATTTCCCGGGCCCCAAGATGGGGCCCACAAACCCTTTAAAATTGCCCAAAATTAAAGGAAGCAATACTGGGTTTAAAAGGCAAAAAGACCCATTCAGCCCTACAGTGGAAAACCTAAAGGTACCGGGAGCAAAGATACTTTTTGGGTAGCAGGCCTAACAGCTGGGGAAAGAAAGATGGGAGGAAGAATAGCAATGACCCTCATACAAAAATTTCGGGGAAAAATGTCTGCGGGCTGCTGGGGGGGGCAACACCAGCTGGCCCACTGCACAGCAAAAACCCCGGGGGAAGGACACGGGAGGGGGCAGTCAGGTGAGCAGGGGGAGAGGGCTCAGGAATTGACTATGGAAAGCCCCCCCTTTGTCCACACCCTCACTGAAAAAGGGGAGGCGGGGCCAAAGGCATTCCCACCTTTCAAGTGTCTGTCTTTAACGGGTAAATTTACCGGACCCTGAGAAACAACCTATCCCCCCTTTTTACAGGAAGAAAACCAGGTCTAAAGAACTACACAGACACTTAAAAAGTTTTTTGGGGCCCTTTTGTGGGGAAGTTGAAGCGGGGATTCAGACGGGCCCTTTTGGGGCCAATCCCCTCAAAAAGGGCCGTCAAATAAGGATGAAAATCAC
This sequence comes from Phyllomedusa bahiana, assembly GCA_025379985.1. Taxonomy (NCBI): domain Eukaryota; kingdom Metazoa; phylum Chordata; class Amphibia; order Anura; family Hylidae; genus Phyllomedusa; species Phyllomedusa bahiana. Next base: position 88,604 of record JAODAL010000393.1, on the reverse strand, counting down.
TGCGGGCTCCCAGAGGGGTAATGTTGGGGAAAACAGCTGGGGGCGAAAGACATCAAAACAACATTGGGAGGAAAAAACCATCCCAAGGGAGGGTCTCAGTGTTCCTGATCCGGGGAAATTCTCCTCCGTTTTGAGAAACCCCAGGCTGGGAAATTCTGACCAGGCCCGGGAATGGAGGGCCCTTTTTAGGAACCCCTTTCAAAAACCCCAGCTAAAAGGAGGGTTGGGGCCTGATACAAAACTCTACCAAGAGTTTGGGGCTTCTATTTTGAAAAAGGCCCATTGGGGAACAACCCTCCCTGTAGGACATGAGGGATAAAAGGGCCTGCTCCCGGGGAAATGGGGGGCCGGGACGCAAATGAGGACTCTGGACCCTTACAACCCAAAAACCATCGCTTACTTGCTTGAACTGCAACAGAGAAAGGAAAAACGGGCCCCCCCCGCAAAACAAGAGAAAGGTTGAACACCACAATCTAGTACCGGACCCTCCCTTCCTGATGTCTGCCCCTTTTCCCTTTAAAGCCCAGCATCCATGGGCCCAGGGATGTCCACCCCTCGTGAAAATTCTGGTATGGGGCATGAAGACAACCCCTCTTCCCCCCGAATGAAAAAAGCTTGAAGCCTTCCAGAACTAAAGGGAAAACCCTTATTCCCAAAGGCTCCTGCACTGGGCCAACCCGGATTCCCCAAAAATTTTTCAAGCTCTTTTTTAAAATGGGAAAGGGGAAAGGACTTTCCCGGGGAAAGTCCTAGCGAAGGCCCATCCCAGCCCGGGAAACAGACCATTGGGAAATATTTATTCTCCCAAGACGGGACCCGGCTGCAAGGGGGGGGCCCTTTCCATTTTTTACAAGCGGGTTTTGCAGCCCAATGTTTCCCGGGTAAAACAGGGGTTTTATCGTAGTGGGAACACTCCCAAACCCCTTTCGGCCCCCACCGCATCTCCCCCAAATTTTCTCAACTGCACATCTCTCAGCACACAGCGCCCTCGGGCTTCAGGTTCTCTCCTCCTCCCGGATAACGTCACCTTCTCCCGCTTTTGTTTTTCTTAATCCAGCCACCTTATTTCCCCCTTTCCCTAAAGGGGGGGAATTTGGGGAAAAGAGAGGAATCAGAAGAATCCGGGGCACTAAAGAAATAAATGATTTGTTTTAGAAATACATGAAGATTTTTGCCCCTTTTCAAATTAAACCCCCCGGATATGGTTCTTTTTGGGGATGGGATCCAGATTTGAAACCCAGTGCAGAACGTTTTTCACAGGGGATTTTGCCGGAGCAAAACACATGCAGGGGGTTGGAAGCAAGAAGTCTGCCATTCCATAAGTCAGCTAAAGGAAGACGGCAGCATAAAACGTTTGGCAGAGAGAAAAACCCCCCCAAACAAAGGGAAAAGGGACCCCAAGATACGTTTTTGGGGGGGTCGCCCATGTTTTTGGGCCCTTTTTGGAAGGCACGAGGTTTTTTCCCCGGCTGCGGGGAAACCCCCGTGAAACATGGACAAGCCCTTCCCGGTGCGGGGGATGCACTGCTACTGCCACGGAAAAGTGGCCCAACTGAAAATCAAAGCACATGGGGGAAACTGAAAAACGAGGGAAACGAAAAACCCCTTGGCCGATTCAAAACAGCCACACAGGCCCCCAGGGGGTGAGGGAAAGGGGGGAAACAAGGTCCCGCTGTCAGTGGTGCAAGAGAAAACTTACCCCCCAAAAACCCCCAAGGAAATGGTGGCTAAGAGGCAAACAAGCTCCACGGGAAAAACAGGAAAAAACTGGAAAAAAGAAGAGAGGGCCCAAAAAAAACGAAAAGACGGGGGGGATAGGAGTAGGGAGGGGGAAACCCCTTTTCCCGGGGCGCAAAACCCACCGTAGGTGCAATGGGAAACATGGAAAACAAGGAATTTTGAAAAACACGGATGCTTAAAGTGGCAAGAAAAACCGCATGGGGCCCTGGGGCCCCCCCCAAACCTGCCCATAGCTTTTGGGTTTGAGTCAGGCACAAAGCCCCGGGGAAAAGTTAAACTCTCTTTCCCATGGGGATCCTGTTAGGCGGTCCCTAAGGCTAGGTGCATATTTCCCTCAGCAGTTGGGAGCCCAAAAAAACCAAAGCTAAAGGGCCTTTAAGTGGCCCGCAGTGGTTTTAAAAATTTTTTTCAAAAGTTTCTAGAAATTTTCTCCCCCATTCCAACCCAGACTTGGCCCGCTCATTAAACTACAAGCCTGGAGGGCGGGGGGCTACGTGAAGAAGTTTTTTGTGTAAGACGGGGAAGGGCCCAGATTTGAGGGGGAAAGACCAAGTCCTGCTGACCACGGGCCACATCTTCAAGGGGCAGGAAAACCCAACTGGTTTTTAAAAAAGCTTTAGCAGTTTCAAGGGCTCTCCAGCCCCCCCCAGATGAAGGGAAAATGCTGCTCTTACTAAAGTTTTTGAAACTTTTTGGGTTTCTTTGATTCCCCGGGGAGAACCCATCGGGGGCCAAATTTCCAAGGGGGAGAGGGGTGGGGCACCTTTTTGGTTTTAAATCATCCAATTACAGTACCAAAATATTCCTTTTTTATTTTTTTTGATGATGTATGTTGTTCCCCCCAGGCCCCCAAAACAGTGCAACATCTAAAAATAAACAATCCCCCTTTCCCCTGCACGGGGAAAATACATTTTGTTAGACCCGACGATACCTTTGGGGCCTACTGCTACTAACCGGGGAAAGACTGGGGATAAAAACCAAAAGACTGCTTTTAAAAAGGGAAAAATAAACATGGGGAACCCCCCACTGGCAAGCATGGGGTCAAAAAAAAACTGGAGCTGTCAAAAAAAAGGGAAACCAGTGAAAGCATGCCCCTAACCTTAACCCTCAAGAGACTTTTTGGAGGGATATATGTTCCCCGGGGAAACAATTTCTTTTTAAAGGGGGGGGAGGGGGGCCCAAAGGGGATTTTCCCCAGGGAAAAAAACCAGATTAAAAAATATGAATACAACCCCGGGGAAAAGGTTGGGGAGCCCCGCACCAAAAAAACCCCCCTTAAACCCCCAGTAAAAAAACTTTTCCCGGGGCATGACAAACCAAAGCTGGGTCCCCAAATCTTTAGGACACCATGAGGTAGAGACTGGGTTCTCCCTATAAGAACATTGGGGTTTGGGAAAGGGGTTTGGTTTTTACAAACCAACTCCCCCCCCAAAAAAAAAAAACTGTTTTTTGTCTGCTCACCCCCTAAGGGGCCCCCTAAAGGGCCAACCGTCCCTCTAGAAAATTCCGTATTAAAACACAGGGGTTTTCTTCCCTTTGTCCGTACCCAACTCCCCTCAAACCACACTGACTGTGAGGAAAGGGAACCCCCAAATAAAACCATTTACCAAACCCAAAAACCCTCAAGGCCAGGGGGTTGGGGCTACAGTTTTTCCCAAAGGGAATAAAAACCGCTATACCGTAGTATGGGGAAAAAAGCATGTTTCCCCGGGAACTCTAACCCCCTAAAAGGGTAAATTTCTCCACATATAGTAAACCCTCGGGACCCAAAAAATTAAAAGGAAACAAATACCCATCCAAAGGGGAAAGTAATTTGGGGGGTGTGGAGAAACTCAAAGTCCCGACTAAGTTGGGAGGGTAACTGGATTGAACAATGTGGGCCCCGACCCCAAAATACCTCATCCCCCTTTCCACATAAATGAGTGGGAAAGGGGCCCGGGGATAGCCACACCACTGGGGAAAAGTGAAAGCCAGAAACAGAAAGGGGGATCACCCCCCAAAAGGGGATTTTTTTAAACCCCCATGTGTACATTTATGCAATAGGGGCCCCAAGGGGGGCCCGGGGGAGTTTTTAAAACAAGGGGTCAAGTGGGCCCCTGGGTTTGAAACCCGCTACAATAATTACTTGTCAATAAAGAATGTAGATTTGTCCCAAAAAACCAAGAAAAACCCACAGGGCCCCGGGGAGAAACAGGAGGGCCCCCAAATTTTGCTGTAGTCTGGCAAAACAGGATGGCTTTTTGGACCCTGGTGTTGAAGAGGGAAGGGGGGAGTGTCCAAAAAAGATTTGGGGAAAAAACCCGCTGTCATTTTATCCAACAATACCGGACCGAACGGTTTAAAGTGACTGTTTGGGGCCCTTAAAAAAAAAGTCAACCCTTTCCGCCGGACTCAAAAAGGGAAATGGGGATCACTGACCCTTGGGGGAGACTGGGGCGTTTTTGGGTTTAAAGGGAAGGAGGGGGGTTTTGGGGCAAAGGGGGATTGGATTGTCTGCATTTTGGGTCATTCTTGCCCTAAATTTTCGGTTGTTTTTTCCATTTTGAGGAAAAAACTTTTGGGAAAACTGTGGATGAAAGCCCTTCCTACAATTTTGAACATTTGTCCCCCGGCCCGGCTTCTACAAAAACAGAAACACTACCAACCCTAAAAGCTGTCCCAAAGCCCCGGGTTTCCCATAAGACATGGACATTAAGACACCTTTTGGAACCCCCTTGCCACAACATGTGCCTGCCCCAAAAAAAAAGAAAAAGGGGGGGAAAAAGGAAAGGGCTCCCTAAATTTGAAGTATTGGCAGGGGGTGTAGGGGTAGGGGGATCACTAGATGGGGCACGGGGGGTTTAGCCCCCAAACCCTTTACTGCTTATCAGAGAGAAGGTTTTGGGGCACTTAACCCCAAACTCGTCCCCCTGGTCTAGGTCCGAAGGGAAAGATTTTAAAATGAGACCAAAAATCTCAAAGGGGGACAAATTTGGGTGGAAAAAAAAGATTTATATGTATGATCCTTTGTGTCTCTATTTTAATGTTTTAATCAGTAAAATACCCCACACGTCTTTATAAATTTTTGAACGTAAAAGCTGCCTGTATAACCGTACACTTTTTAATGTTTAGAAAATTTGGCCGCATAATAATCTGCTTGAAAAGGGATAACTGTTAAAAAAGTATTATGTATAATGTCTATTCCACTCACAAGATGGCGTCTTGTTCAGATACACCTAGATATGCCAAGATGGCTGCCCAGCTTAGATGTTTTTCTTCTCTCTAACAAAGAGAAAGGAGAATCATTTAAAATGTAGATAAGAAGAACCAATTAAGAGAGTGGATGCAGTGTCACATGTTGCTTAAGGAATGTGTACACCCCCGATCTGTTAAAACCTTGAATTTGTGTATTAAACGGAGCAGAACTCTTTTGTCTGAGAAAGTGTCAGGCTGGGATTTCTTGGCACGTGCCAACTAATATACTGATTTGGTCCCCTGCTGGAAAGTAGAGCCCATTTGTGGTTCCATCTACAACATGTGGGGGATTACAGGGGTAGCCTGTGTTGTGCATTATTATGAAGTGGTGTCTAAAAGCAGGCAGCAAGGTCTGCAGAGACAAGCGATGACTGGAACAAGACATCATGGCAGTCTGGACCAGATAAGGAAAATTAACAACTCCAATTTAAGACAAAGTCATCTGTGAGTCACCGGATTTAATAGGGTTATCCAGTTTTATAAATTTGGTGCCCTATCCTCAGAATATGTCATTAATGTTAAAAGGGTTTTCTCACGACAATGATTAGCTTTTACATGTAGGGCAAAGAAAATTTAGACTATTACCAGATATATTGTTATTTTGATTTTGCTTTGGTCAGAAGATAAAGAAGTGTCACGGTAGCAGTAGTGGATCCGCTGGACCACCGCAAGCGATGGTGGAAGCCCACACCAGGGAGCGGAGTCCAAGTAGAACCCGATTTTCACCAGAGCCCGCCACAAAGCGGGATGAACTTGCTGCGGCGGGAAACTACCAGGTCACTTCCACTGGCGGAACTTGCTTGCGGTGGCGGCCAAGGGTGAGCGTGGTACAAAATCGTAAGGCAGAGTCGTAGTCGGGGACAGGCAGTAGGTCAGGGCAGGTGGCAGAAGTTCGTGGTCATGGACAGAAGCTGAATAGTATGGTACACGGGAGAGACAATCACGGCACAAGGAAACGCTTTCTCGATAGGCTATGAGGCACTAAAGATCCGGCGGTGAGAATGGGGGAAGAGGCAAGGCTTAAATAGGATCAGCGCCCGGTGAGACCAATCACCAGCGCGCTGTCCCTTTAAATTGAGCTACAGTACCGCGCGCGCCCGGCTGGTAGTAGGAGCGTGCGCCCGAAGCACAGCAGGAGCGCAGCGAGGTCAGTGAAAGTGCTCTGGGGGACGAGTGCGCCCACGGCGCGATACCCGGACCGCGGGACCGCTCGCCCCCGGAGCTCGGGAGCGGGCAGGGAGATGGACGCGCCCGCAGCCTGCCCCACGGGCTGCGGCGCCGTCCATGACAAGAAGATTTTATCTCTAGGAGTACACAAGTTTCTCTTGGTTACTGAACACCTTTCTTCACTTCTCTATCCTCTATTTCTTACCTAATTGATAACAACTGTCGTCAGTCCGTGAGTTCGACCATAATGAGTCAATCCCTTTAAATTAATGAAGGTCAGACTACCAGCAACGCTGCTAATCAGCTAATTAAAGGAGCACAGCATTTACATTTATCAATAACAATATTTTTAACAGCATCATGATCAGTGATAAACATTTCATCACTGATCTTTATACTTACGTAATTTTTATATTTGATTATTTTTAGTAGCATCTAGGAAAATGGTAAAAAAAGGAAAACATCTTTTACATTTCTGTTTTGATGGTAACAATGGCACTAAAGTAAGGTTTGTATTTGTGTCACTTTTCTGTTATGGATGGTTATATTTAGGTGACATATAGTTTTAGAGTAGTATGGGTGGGGCTAAAAGTTGCATTTTGGGCAGTCTCTTTTTATGAATTTTTTGTTTGTTTATTTTATTATTTATTTTACATATTGTTACCAGTAAGGGGCATTTTTACATAACAACTTTTTTTTTTGCCAATTTTCACTGAAACTGGGGAAGAAATATTAGCCCTATTTACAGGAGAAATATAGCCTCTTGTACTGAGTGCATAGCTGACCCGGGTCTAATAAGAACCAACAGCTCCAGCAGCTACCGTGCATAACCACCCGGGAAAGCTTCTGCTAAGCTGTATACAGGTCACTTAGAGCCATGTATATAGCGATTGGGAAAGCAGAGACGGTAATAATCCTTCCCTGCCTTTTACTGGAGAGCCCTACTTCCGCTAACAGGTAGCCCTCCACTCCTGCAGCTTCACATTTGCTCTACAGCTGCAAACTGTGCAGAATTAAATCCAGTAAAAAGTCAGTGGGTGGTCAGCAGCTGGTTAATGGGGGCATATTCAGCTCTTGACCTACACAGGGTAGACTACATCTTGTTTACATAGGACACCATGAACAGGACTGGCAGTCACACTGGTGACCATATGACACAGCTGCCCAAAGTGAAAGGATTTAAAATGTATTGATGCAACTGAGCTAGGATTGAGCTAGGATGACACCAGGGCCATTCCTGAGGGCTGGCAAGGTGGACGGTCCCCCGGGGCACCGCGGCCGCCAGCCTCGCCCACCCGACAATTAGTCTCTGACTGCACGCCGTGCAGAGTCAGAGCCAGCAGCTGCACACGCTTGGTGCAGCTGCCAGAACAGGGAGAAGGCAAAAACAGATCATTACCCTCCTGCTTTCTCCCGTGTATGTACAGCGCTCAGTAAGTGCTGTACATACACATCGGCGTCGCAGGGGGCTTTCTTTACCCTCCTGTGATGCTGGATCTTCTCGTCGGCAGCCTCTGCCAACCCATGAGATCCTGGGAACTGCATGAAGGCATAAGCGACTTGATGACGTTACACCGCTTAGTACCAATTAATGATCCGGCGTACTTCCAAGGAAACCCTGTGGGGATTAAGACCGAGAGGGTCTCTGGACATTGCTGCTGAACGGCGAATCGCCGCAACTAAACTTAAAGGGGTTTGGCCACCATGTAATGTTGACGTGGGAACCTCCAAAATGGGTATTTAATCACTTTTCTAAATATATGTGATTAAAAAAAAGTGAAAACTCTGAGAGCTACAGCATTTCTCAATCCTCCTTGGTTACCACAAAGCTTCCCCTAGTCACGACCCAGGAGCTGAAAGGCCGCGCTTGCGTGAATCACTTCTTATCTGATGACAGGCAGAATGAATGGTCTTTTAAGGCACCAGGTAGCAATATGTTTTCTTTTGTATACAGAATAACTAGCTGTAGTGTTATTAGATCCCTGCTTTATCTGATGAAGAAGCTTGCAATCTGCTGTTTAGAATAGGTGTTCTCTTTTGTATACAGAATTCACAAGTTATAGTTTGATTATTTGAGTGAACATGTCACAGGATCCCCTTATGCAGCTCTGTGCTCTGGCTGTGTGTGTCTGTGTGCGTCTCTGTGTCTTGCTGCGTGATTTGTTTACATTACATTAGCTGCTTAGCAGATAATGTTTCTCCTGACAGTGCAGTCTCAGGCTATCTTGCTGTATTGAATCCACTGTTGTACTGTTTATTAGTTCACTTAAAGGGGTTGTCTCGCTACAATGATTGGGTTTTAATTAAAAGATCTTTAAAAAACAAGCAGCTTTGCAATATATGTTCATTACAAATGTCCTACTGATTTTGAGCTAGCCCTGTTCGTAGGAGTGCATCAGCTTCTCAAATTTCTATAGCAGCCGACCTGTTGATCCTTATCTTACTGGCTGTTTAGGTCTGAATGACTCATCACCTTTGAAGACAGGTCGGAGCTAGAGAGCCCCTCCCGCACAGAATGCTTCTGTAGTGGAGGGGAGGAGGAGGGAGGACTCTGGCTTCTATGCTGCCTGGATTAACCCTGTGTGTGCCTGCTTCCTCCTGCTCTCTACACAGATTGACAGAGATTAGGTGACAATGATGTGACCAGTACCTGTGTGTTACTATAATCATGATGTCTGTGGAGCTGTAACTATAATAATACTATACAGATCAGGGAGGCTTGTGAACATTCATGCTGTGCCCGTACTAGGGACACATCCTGAGTAACTTTGCAGCTTCCCTGCCTCTGTTCTGAGAGGTTTGTTTGTTGTTAGCTGGAGATGTGGAGATATGTAAGCTAAGCAGATGTGGAGATATGTAAGCTGTTCTGCTATTAGCAATCATAGACCTCTCTAGGCAGGCACACACAGGGTTAACTCTGGCAGCAATCCCCCTGTCCCCCCTGCTGTACAGAAGTTATGGGCGGATAGCTGCCTGTGTGCTGAGAGGAGGGGGGAACAGGGAGGAGAAGAGGCAGACAAGCTAGCACGCCCCTCAATTCAACTACCAATCACGACAAGGCTGAAAGCTCGTAATGAGACAACTCCTTTAAGTTTTGAGACGCTCCCTTTGGATTCCTCACTCCCCCCCCTCCCCTCTCCCTCTCTCCCCTGCAGCTTCATGACTCAGCTTGATTTGTTTACATCTTGCTCTCATGCTGAGGAGGTCAGTACTTGGTCTGGTGGCAAATCCCCTTTAAGTATCCCAGTATAATGTTTTCATGATTGCATAGACGCCGGAAAAGGAGCGGATTTATGTATGCTTTTAAAGATTGAAAGAATAAAAATGTATATTTTATGAAACAGCCGGATCATTAATTGGTACATGGCATTCTAATGGGATTGAGAGTTCCCATATCCGAGCTATAGGTGGGATTCTAAGTTAAAACAAGTGGCTAGATCTTTATTATAAGTTACACCGCTTAGGCCACGTTCACACGGCTTATTGCCGACGTAATTGTGGGGACGAATTTCGCCCCGCAATTACGCCGGCTGCCGTGCCGCGGGGCGGGGGCGCGTTGGGGGGCCGGAAGCTCGCCAGCCTCAGACCCTAATTATTCACGGCGCGTACACGCTGTAAATACTGCACATGTCACTTGGTTCCCCCTGCGGCGGTTTCGCCGAGCGGGGAGGTGAGCCGGACTCCATAGTTCTCTATGAGAACTGTGGATTACTGTAATGACTTGGACTGATTTCAGCCGTATTGGAGCGCAAATACGGCGCGCAGTACAGCTGAAATCAGCGCCCAAATGAGCCGTGTGAACGAGGCCTTACACTGCTCCCAAGCTCCCAGACCCGGATGCGGGGACCATGGAGAAATGAGTACATTTTTATTTTTTTATTTTATTATCATTAGCTGCAGGGGGGGCATATTACTTGGCACAGGGGCTACTACCTGGCTACACGATGCTACTACATGGCTACAGGGGGCAATTACCTGGCAACAGGGGGCTACAACATGGCTACACAGGGCTACTATCTGGCTTCAGGGGGCTACTATCTGGCTACAGGGGCTACTGCATGGCTACAGGGGGCTACTTCATGGCTACAGGGGGCTACTGTCTGGCTACAGGGGGCTACTACATGGCTACAGGGGGCTACTATCTGGCTTCAGAGGACTACTACATGGCTACAGGAGGCAATTACCTGGCTACAGGGGGCAATTACCTGGGTACAGGAGCTACTACATGGCTACAGGGGGCTACTACACTGCTACAGGGAGCTATTACATGGCTACAGGGGCTACTTCCTGGCTACAGGGGCTATGACCTGGCTACAGGGGGCTACGACCTGGCTACAGGGGGCAAATTACCTACAGGGGCCTATATAACTACATAATAGAGATCTATATTTCTACTTATTGGGGGGGCTATATAACTACCTATCTACTTACATATTGGGGGACCTATAAGTTTACCTACCTAATGGGGTGCTTTATACCTACCTAATTGAGGACTGCCTACCTAGTTTGGGGGTGTACCTACTGCACTGTTTGGGACACAAGAGGGTCATTATTACCATTTGGGGCGTTATAGATGGGGGAGTTTGTATAGACGTAGGAATTGGTTTGGAAGTGCTGATAAATTGAGAAGTCTAAGATATTTGTTTTGTAAATTGAAGTGACGAGGCCGGGAGAAGACAACGTGATGGTCTGGGACAGATGGAGAAGAAAAAGAGAACAACTCTTCAGCGATGTCTCCTGTAAGTCCCTGGATGTAACTTTACTTTAATCAATTATATGTCTGAAGAGCCTGTGTACAATTGGTATCCACCACTGTATGGTCACTGTATGCCGGTAACATTGGTTGTAGTATAATGGTTTGTATACAGTAATGGTGTGGTGTATTATTCAGTCACTATATGGTGGTGATATGTGGTCACGGTGTGGCGGTATTCGGTCACTATGTGCCAAGATATTGCTACTATTAGCCTGGGACTCTGGTTTGTGTAGCAGTGTTATTTGGTAACCGTATGACTATTATTTAGTAGTTTTATACATAGCACATTGGGGCAGATTTATCAATAGTGTCTTATTTTTAGACAGTGTAAAGTTAGACTAGACAGTGTTACAATGCGCCCCATTTATCATAGTGTTGATAAATGTGGCGCAGGTTAGAACTGTCTAGTCTAAGTTTGTACCACAATTAAGTTGGCTTACTTTCACATCAGAAACTGCGACAAAATTCTGGCTCATTTTTTGGTGCATTTAAGCCTTGCCCCCTTTCCCATGAAGTCATGCCTCTTTTGCAGGATGAGGTGCAGAAGCGTCTGAAACTGTCTAAAGTACATAGTTAATGTGGCGAAAAGCTTGTTTTTGGCGCAAATGGAGCCAGTTCTGGCGCAACTGCCTTTATAAATCTGCCCCATTGTGTTAAAGGGGTTGTATCATTACAGTACATTAAATGGTCTTCAGAATAAGGGGACAGTGAAAACAAGAAACTTTGCAATTGGATGTCATTTGCAAAGCTGTCTTGTTTTCACAGTCTGCCTTATCTTCATTTTCTGTAAACACTGTTCCCCAGTGTCGGATTCCTCCTCCTTTCATTTTATTGGCTGCCAGCTCTACTAATTTACATTCTGTCTGGCCCCCAGTCGTATTCACGGGAGCGTGCATTCTTGCCTCACTCTTGCTATATTAAGTAACATCACTATCCCTACTGCTGTGATATCACTGGTCATGGACTTGGGGCCACATGGTCAATCTCAGGCCACAGTTCCCCTTCTACTTCTAAGCAGTTGTGTTTTCATATGCAATACATTGCATGCTGCTGAAAGGTTATTCTTAGCTACAGAATCCTTACATAAGCTGACTGAATAAATAGATAAATATTATAATAGCCCAATTAATCTTTGTGCCCCCCACCCACAAATTAAGCATATTAAAATGTTCATACTGCTTCATTTACTCTTCTAATGAAACAACATATGGAATTTGTAATTCAGCAAGCTCGCCAAGGAGAGCTTGGTGTCTCTTTCAGAAGGTAATTATGTGCTAGAGTGTAATGCAAATATTCACATAATTATAGTATTGAAATTCATGAATTACCGTGCAGAGTGTCAGGACACAGCCATAAGTTATCATTATGGGAAGTGTGCCATTATGTCCAGGCAGGGGTTAAAACATGACTGTGACTTTAGTGTTCTCCAATAATTAAGCCTACCATTTTCCATTAGCTTTTAATTGACTGGATAATTGATGTGACTCTTAAGCTGATGTGACAGTTAATAGATACTTGAATTCGGTGGTTGTGTGCTGATGCCAGGGAGTAGACAACATTACCTTATTTACTTTGAACCGAAGGAGCAACTTCACAGAGTTATTCATTTGTGAGCTGGCTCTACTTATTTTGTTAAAATAAAAATTCAAATAATAAGGCAAGCTGAAAAAGGGCTCTATTGTGTGACTACTGGTTTTTCCATGTCCAAGCACAATCCAGCTGAACAGCCAATGGTGTTAGTGAGCCACTCATTGCCTCCCGCTCAGCCAAGCCAGAATCGCTCTGCTCTGTACTGACGAGGGGCAAAACCCCCAAAACGGCTGTCTACAGATGGGTGATGCTGGCTTGGCTAATATCCCTTTTGCTTTCCAAAGACCCAGTGGGTCAAAAGCAAATTGAGGATTTGTTACATCCAATAGAGGGTGCTTGAGCTTCTCAGCTCCTTTCTCATAATGTGATATAATTGTGTTGGTGGTAACAGTTTGGTGACTTGGGAATATAGCCTTTTACAGGCGCTGTTAGGGCGAATTCACACAGCGTCTTTACGGCATATAGAAGCACGTACTGTGAGCGCCGCTATACACAGGGTGTACACTGCCCAGCACGTACTTTTAAAGTGCTCAGTACCGGCTCCCATAGACATGTCACTTCTTTTTCCCAGCACGCAATATGCATGGGAGAACACGGCAGGTAATCATAGCTCTCTATGAGAGCTATGAATTACCACATTTGTGGGCCATACTTCGGGCATATTGAAGTGTAATTACGCCCCAAAACATGTGTGAACATACCCCTAAACTACATGTTCCTAGCAACCAGTCTGTCTTAGAGTACACTAAAAGTACTAAACTGAGGACAGGTAGTCTTAGCACATTTTTTCTATATTACTTTCATATTTATTGAAGTCATTCTTCGTATTCCATCCCATTTAGTTGTAAAGTTCATCAGAAATTAATTGCTAGCAGTTTCCTCATAAGCATGTGTTAAACAGAGAAAATAAAAAATGACTAGCTCAACTGGAAGCAGTGCACATATCCGTTTTAACTTGTTAATGGAGTAAATGTTTGCTGCTTTAAAAATATCCTTGATGTTGTTCCAATTGTTTACTATTTTTCTGGATTTCTGTGTTAACTAGAGGGACATCAAAGAATTCAAATGTGGTATGTTTTTGGCGTATATTGCACCAAAAAACTGCTGGCAACTGTTTTAGAGGCCGACACATTTTAATGTGCCTAGAATGAGCCAACTGCCATACAAAGTTTGCCGCATTACACGTTTTGCACCGAAATGTTTGGCGCATTACACTCTATGCACCAAAATGTTTGGCACATAAAACTTTCATTCTACTGTTTATTTTTCACTCCTGAAAATTTCTATTTAAAAAAAGGTGTATCGCTGACAAGTAAAAAAATGTTGCATGTGAATTCATAGATGTCGACCTAACTTTTCAACAAACTGCAAAATTTAAGTGTACAGGCACCAAGATTGATGTTCCCGGATCAAAAAATAAAAAGAGGTAAATTCAAAGTTTAAAAACTGTGGTGTACAAACCAACTCAGCAGGTGTACTAAAATATGAATCTTCAACGAACATTAAGTCAGTCTTGCACTATAGGAGCAAAACATGGTGCATGTCTGTTGAAAACATGTAAAAGCTACAAAGTCTGTATCATATGAGCTTGGTGGCCAGCGAACTGGATTTTGGGCTAAATTTTGAGCTGCTCAGGCAGTGGAAGCAGACATCAACAGACCTAGAGATTCGTGATAGCAAGTGGAGATGGGTCGGACACACCCTGTGAAAGAGCAGAAACTGAATTTGCAGAGAAGAAGTCCAAAGAGCTGTTGGCAAAGGAATCTGCACCAAGAAATCAGTTCTGTTGACACAAACCTGACCTGGCCCCAAGTAAAGGCAACAACCAAAAATGTCAGCAGTGGAAGTATTTCAAGTTGGCCCTTGACCAGTCATCATAATGGGTGATGAGGGGGAGTTTTCAATTTAAGAAAAAATTTAATGTTCTTATAATAAATATTCCTTTTTCTGCGTCCAAGCACCTTTCTTCCTTTCCCTCTTCCTCTTATATTCACCGGTCCATAAAACCTGCTGAAATTCATCTTGTCACACAAGGAGAAGTACCCCAAGGGATAGGGTTCCCCTGAAGTTTGGAGGGGGAGAAAAAGGGTGGACTGGGGGGAGAAGCAGGACCACAAAGACAGCCTAGTAAATGTTGTTTTTACCCCAGATTCACATTTTGCAGTATTTGTATTGCTCTTAAAACTCTCAATCTTTTTCTTCTGAGGCTTTTGGTACAGAGACATAGGACCTCTGGTTTTGTGTATGGGAGATATCATGGCAGCTCGGCTCCCACCCAATAGTTTAGGGTCAACTGGAAATTCGAACCTGTAGAGAGAAAAAATCCTGAAAAAAGTGATGTATTAGTTGTTTTGTGGCCAAAAATATTTCTACTTCATGTAGACACATACGACATCCTGAAAAGCTACATTTTAGGTACACTTAAGGGGATTAAAAGACATAGTAATGTGGACGTACCGGGTAATTCCATAGCTATAACTTCAGCAGAAATTTGACCGCAGGATTCTTTCTGTTTTTTAAAAGGGGAAGTGGCTTTTAGAGAAGGTGAAGCTTTTGGATCATTCCAAAATCAACATGTGCATAAGCAGCTCGTTCTTTATTCTTTGGTTCTGGTAAAGCAGTTTAAAGGATCCCGGAGTGCCAATGACCTCTTGCGTATGATGGGGTCAGCCTGAACTTTTTGTTGTTCTGATGTGATGGAACTGCTGACAGAGCACGAACATAGCCTTCATGGTTTTTCTCGTTTGATTTAAAAGACTAAGGGCGACATGTCAGAAAAGAGGCGCGTCCACGCCAGTTTTAAGGCGCATTAAATGAGTGTTTAATGCGCCTGAATAAATAAACTTATCAAAAAATCTGGCGTGTGGTATACCTTGTATAGCACATTTAATGCAACTAATTTAGGCGTATACCAAAAAAAAAGCACATAGCTTATCATAGCTAGCATATTTGATGCGCCTACTTTAGGCGTATTCAAAAGTATCATGCCTAGTTTTGGTGTACGACAGTTTGTTTATAAAGAGAATACAGCGTCAACATTTTTTTGGTGCAAAATACACCCAAAAAATGGTGCAGCCCTAATGAGACATGTCGCCCTATGTCTACACTGCATAGGACAAAAAACTCGTCAGAAACCAAATCCTAAAAAAACACTTTGAATCTGAGTATTTTGTAAAATTTTTGTCCAAACCAGCTGGGTTTTCGACAAGTTGTTTGGGTGGTTTTTAGTTTTTTGTTGAGGTTTTTGGTGTGATTTTTTGGACGTTTTTTCAGGCAGTTTTTGCTGGTTTTTAAATGGGTGGGAACTATATGTCTTGTTTAAAAATGTGCAGTTTTTCAGGAGAACTGTGGCAAAAACCGTTCCAAAAAACGTCCAGCGGTTTTCATATACTTCAATAGTACATTTTCTGCTGGAACCGGGCAGATGTTACAACATGTTCCTAAAACCGCTGGCACCCAAAAATGTCCGGGGAAAAAAACTGACCTGTGTAGACTACAGGTCCCTTTTTTATATTGTAGTCTATGTGAACTGTTTTCTAAATACTAAAACCGCCGAAAATCCAACGGTAAACCTGTGCTGTGTAGACATAGCCTTAGCGGTCCCCACAGAGTGTACTCACTGTTGTTGTTGTTGTTACAGGGTTGTTGACCCTGTAACATGAAGCCGAATGTAACATGTCTTTAACATGCCACCATATTTAGAAAAAATTCTGTGCTCCTGAATTTGTTTTATCCTATATCCAAATATGATTATTTACTTATACGTGGGAACATTTTAGCTGACAGATTTAATTGAACAGTTTTTCTACTGTCACTGCTGAACTCAGGGTTGCTTCACCTAAAAGTGATAGAAGATTCAACATCAATCAGTCATTTGTGTGACAAGTAATGAGACATTGTGTGGACAAAGCAATGTTGAATCAGCTTTTCCTCACCAGTTACTCTCAAGTTCCCTATAACAGCAGATTTCTGGTTCTAATTGTGATATAGTATTTTCAATACTTCTCATATAATGAACTATGTTTGATAAAGGATTTACTGTATTTTTCGGACCATAAGACGCACCTAGGTTTTAGAGGGGGGAAAATAAGAAAAAAAATTTAAGCAACAAGTATGGACTGAAGTATAGTCTTTATTGGTACCATTGTGGGATAGAAGTGACCTTTTGATCACTTTTTATTCCAATTTTTTGGAGAATATTAAATGGCCAAAACACCAACAATTTTAGTGTTTGGAATTTTATTTCTTCTTAGGTGTATAGCATACAATTTGAATTATGTTATAGTTTACTAGATTGGACTCTTACGGACATGGCGACACCAATTATGTACAACTTTTTTATTTTTTTTATTTGTAAAAAGGCAAAAGGGGGATGATTGGAACTTTAATATTTATTTTTTAAAACTTTATTTTACTTTAATATTTAGTCCCTTTAGGGTACTTGACCACTAGGGAGCACACTTCCTTGTCCTATATACAGCAGTACTATTGTATTGCTGTACATAGGATTTTCATTCATTACCTATTACACCCTGCCTTAGGGTGTAATAGGTGTACATACATGGCAGGTGTGGAAACCTGCATGAGGCTTCCAGCTGCCATAGCAATCCATTGCCCCCCCACCACCCAATTGTTGTTTAGAGCAGGGATGGAGCCGGCTCCATCCCTGCTTCTAGCCGTTGTCATCGGCCGCATTGAACGGTTGCCCCTACATTGAGCGGCTGCCGCCTGCACTGGGCTATGTCTAGCCAACAGGAGACTGGAGTGCTTCTATTAACCCTTTAAACACCGCCGCCTGCTGCCCGCAGCATCACTCCCCTCCAGCCTCCTGCCGCCCTGAGATAGTAAAGTGGGACTATAAGACACCCCCCTGTTTTCTCCTCAAATTTGTTAGGAAAAAAATGCATCTTATAATCTGCAAAATACGGTAAATTTTTTACTGAGCGTCAACTATCTTTCCCCAAATTTAAAAAGATCTGTCTTGTTTTTGGTTACTTGTTCAGTAATGAATGGAGACCACCATAAAATATTTCCAGGACTCACAGAGAAAGCCTTGAAGTCCTGCTAGCCCCGCCCCAAACCCACCCCCAGCCCCCCACACACAAACAGCGACCCCTAATACTTTATAAAGCAATGGCATATTGTAGCAACATATCATCAGTTTATAATGTGAATGACAAAAAACCTTTCAGAGTATGCCAGACACCTCTGATGCCAAAGGGTTGTTAACTGACAATTCTCGCTGCATACACCCCAAACACACCCCCCGAAAAAAAAAAATTTGACTGGAAAAAAAAAAATCCCTCTATAAAATTTTTTTTTAAAAATTTTCTCATTGAAATGGGACATTATTTTAGCTTACTCAATTTCTAAAACTGTAATTTGGACACGTTTGTGACTGCATGAATGAGTGCTTTTTTTGCCCAAAATAAAAGGAAGTCATCTAATTAATCAAACTCTAAACTTTTTTTCCTATTCTTTCATTGTATATTAATTTTGTGTTGCCAGACGGAAAGACATATTAGTGAGCAATGCAGAAAGAACTATTAATTAGTCTGTTGTTGCATCAACCTCTTCCATCTGGAGACTTGCAAACTTCTACTAATTAGTTTTAAAGCTGCTCTCCAGGGACGGTCTTTTTGCTACCCACACAATACAATGTGCTGTGAAGCAAATCATCCTATTGTCCACTAGGTGGAAGCACCAGCATGTAATGAGCCAACAAGTCCCATGCTTACACTCAGTTAATTGCAATGAGAAATTAAATGCAATAATTGCTGTAGTCAACCATCATTATTGCTTGCTGTTGTGATTATCAGGTTTTTAGAATATTATGTTTAAACTTTGTTCTGATATGATTGATGGGGATTCTAGTTGTGGGATTCCCATCAATTCTGGAAAATAATGGGTTGTATCACAGATTAATTCATTTAAGTAAATGAGGCACAGCTGGGTGGCCAGGAGCAGGATTGCCATCAGTAATTTTAAAGGGGTTTTAAAATACGCTGAAGCACGGGCCCTTTGCCCTTTGACATTTTTCTATCTTTAACCAAGCGGGGGGGGGCCCCATATTTTAACAGGGCCCCTAATAGGAAGGAGTACTGCCAATACCCCCCTATGGGGCCCTGGCTAGGACACCCTATCAAAAAACCAAGGAGATGCAGCACTAAAATAGTAATGCAGCTCATTTATTTACAGGATAAGTAGGACCCTTTCCCATATTAACCAAGGGCATTACTACAACATAACATTTCAAAAAAGGGTTGGAAAAAACCCTTTAAAGAAAAATGTCGGTGGTTTATTCTGCCCTATCTGATGGCGGGAGAGGAGCTGAGCTTTGTGATTTATAGGTTTATATGATTTGAAACACTGGAAATCAACTTGACTGACAGTTTTTCCCCATATGAGTGTATGTACAGAGCAAACTGTCAATCAGTATATGTGGGCGGGATAAAAAAGGGTTCCACGTCTCCTAGGATTTTTTTTCAGATTACTTTCCCTTTTACTCAAAATTTCTGCTCCATATCTGTAACCATATATCACAGAGTCAGCTTCTCTCATCATCATATAACCCTTAAACAGACCTTCTATCCCACTATCAATAACCCTAAAATTTACAAAGCTCAGCATCTTTCCCCCATTATATAACCTTAATACACCCGAGCTAGCTTTTCTCCCCTATTTTATAACCCCCATATACACAAGCTCAGCTCTCTCCCTACAAATAACCCTAAAAAATCACAAGCTCAGCTCTCTCCCTCATCATATAACCCATATATCACAGACCAGCTTCTCTCCTCTATCATATAAACCCCATATCACAGAGCTCACTTCTCTCCCCCCATCAAAAACCCTATATATCACAAGCTCAGCCTCTCCCCCCTATCATTAACCCTATGGATCAAGAGCTCCCTCTCCTCTATCATTTAACCCTAAAATCACAAACTCACTTCCCTCCTAATCAATAACCCAAAAAAACACAGAGCTCACTTCTCTCCCCATCATATAACCCTATAAATCACAAAGTCACCCTCCCCTCTATTAATAACCCAAATATATCACAGAGCTCAGCTTCTCTCCTCTATCATATAACCCTATATATCACAGAGCTCAGCTTCTCTCCCTCTATCATATCACCCTATATATCACAGAGCTCAGCTTCTCTCCCTCTATCATATCCTGCTCTCAGATAGCATAGCATAAACCACCTGACAGGTTCACTGTCAAACATCTACCAGACACATCTAATGCCAAAGGGTTCTTAATTCATCTGGTGGCAGAATTTCCTTAAACAGTGAAGTAATTTGAAACTGCGGAGCTTCAATGCAAAATTTGTACTCCTACCTAGTGTCACTAGGTCTGGGGTCGCTAGGCCATTTTATCTGGGGTTTGTGCCCGGGATAAAGCTGCTCCTGCCACAAACCTGGCCCAGACTGGTATTCTTCCCTTTCAGGCAAATTATTTGTGCTCCTCGCACACAGGTGAGTCTTCTCAACTGTATGCACATCCTTGAGACACGCATACAGTTACAAATTTCCCGCTGTCAGCTACCGTTGACAGTGCATGATGTCATTTATCACACCCATCCCTCCACTAGTCGCTGCCTTATCTAGGCTGCAAAGCCAAAGGCACATTACCCACGTCAGATGCAAGACAGAAGAAGAAGGCATTTGGTGGGGGAACGGGGAGAGGGAAGTATTATCTATGTGTTTATTTATTATGGCATACCTGCCTATTTACTAGGGGCACCAATGTACCCACATAACTACTGGGAGGACTGATCTGTCTACTGGGAGCATCTACCTACCTACTGGGGACACCTATATGTCCACTCGGGCCACCTGCCTACCTACTCACTGGGGGCAGCTATACGGCTATCTACCTAGTGGGGCACCTAAATACTTATCTGCGTGCTCGGGGCACCTACATACTTACCTATATGCTTGGGGCTCCTACATACCTACCCACCTCCTGAAGGGAACTATATATCTATCTACTAAAGGCACCTATATATCTACTGAGAAGACATATATAAATGCCTACTTGCTGAGGGGATCTATATACCTACTGAGAGCACCTATATACCTATCTACCTACTGATGGGGCTTTTATAGCTACCTAATCACTGAATTAAATCCCCAGCTCTGTTCCCAATAATTACATTCTGTTTATGTGCTTACCAAATGATATGCAACATACTCCTTTTGAATGTTTCCTCTCTGTTGCCTCATTGTATCCCCACCCAATTTTGTCACCTGGATTCACTGAATAAATCAGTGAACTCCAGAGAGTGTATATTGGAGGCCTCAGATCTGTCTGACCATGGTCTCTTTGCCAGTTTTTAATTGACAGCTTCTTAAGTGACAGCTTTTGATGTGATGAATTAAGACAGAAGTAGGCAGAAGGGGGACAGGATTTTTCACATTTCTGTGAGTAACCGGTCTTTTTAAAGTACACCTTATTTACCATACTCACACTTGCAATCTATTTTGCAGCCATTTGCCTCCTATCATACCACCCAGTCATGCCTCCTGAGAATTCTGTCCACATCAGCTCCTCCCTCCTTCCCTCCCCCATGTATACATCCCATACACTATTTACCTTCTTCAACTACCCCAAACCACCTGCTTTCATGGTGCTGTCACTTTTTATTCTCCTTCTTCTCACTGTAGGGAATATCTCTCGTAAACCTGGCCTACCCTCCTTTACTGCTTATCCCACCTTCTCTTTGGCCTCCCACAGAAACTAATCTGTGTACTAGTCATTTAAGGTCTTTCCCTGCCCCTTATAAATGTAGGCTCTGGAACTCCCATTCTGTCTGTAACAAACTCAACCTGCTAGCTCTCACAGAAATATGGCCCCAACTATCTGACACGGATTCCCCTGCTGTTCTCACATATGGTGGTCTACACTTTACCCACACCCCAAGACCAGAGAACCGGAAGGGTAGAGAGGTCAGCATACTTCTCTCTACACGCTGCACGTACCAAGTCATTCCTCCTGCGCCCATCCTCACTTTCCCCTCCTTTGAGGTCTATACCCTCAGACTCTTTCGGCCATTTTCCCTTAGAGTGGTTGTTGTATACCAACTGCCTGGCTCAACTCACCAGTTTCTTGATCATTTTGCTGCCTGGCTCCCTCACTTCCTCTTTACTGTATTATCCACTCTCATCAGGGGTGATTTCAACATTCCCATTGAATACCCCATACCTCCTTCCACTTCTCAGTTTCTTTCACTAACATCTTCCCTCAGCTTCTCTCAATTTACAGATTCTCACACGCACAGCAATGTGAACTCACTAGATCTGGTCTTCTGTCAATTCTGCTCAATTTCTAATCTTACTAAAGCTCCTCTTGCACTCTTTGATCATAACTTTATCTCTTTCACTATAACTAACTCTCAGCCTTCTATGGACACACTTGCCAGTCACACATTCAGAAATCTTCGCCCCATGAACACACAGGAACTCACAGACATAATACAGTCTTCACTGTCCCCAATCTCCTCCTTCTCCTGTCCTGACCTTGCTGTCAAACAATATAATGAAATTCTCTCAACCACCCTGGACAGAGTCAGATGCCGGCAGCCTTGGCACACGCCTCAGACTCGCTTTCTGCAGCGATGTTCCAGGTGTGCTGAACGTCTGTGAAGAAAGTAAAAGCTACCTGCAGACTTTATCCACTACAAATTCATACTAAAGACTTACCACACTGCCTTTCACTGCACCAAACAAGAATATTTCAAGAATTATCTCAACATTACACGACAAGCCAAAACAACGTCAATATCCTGCAGAACATCATATCTCAGTCTCCAATTAATACCCATCCTATCCCCACTTGTATGTCCACTAATTGCTCTCAGCATTTGACCCAACAACAGAAAAAGTATTTAGGCTTCTCGTATCTGCTCGCCCCACTACTTGCTTAAGTGATGACCTTCCCTCTCACTTCATCCAGTCCATTTCTCCAACTGTCACCTCAAACCTAACTGCAATCTTTAACGTCTCTCTTTCCACTGGGATCTTTCTCTCCACCTTTAAATAAGCTGTTATAACCCCTTTACTAAAAAAAAAGACCTTGCCTTTGCCGCTAACTGCCGACCAGTCTCTAATCTGCCTTTCATCTCTAAACTCCTGCTAACTTTCTTCTTGATCCTCTGCAATCAAGTTTCCGTACTTTACACTCCACAGAAACTGCTCTAGCTAATGGTTCAAATGATCTCCTGGCAACTAAATCTCAGGACAACTACCATTGTTGCTTCTTCTCAATCTCCCTTCAGCGTCCGACACTGTAGATCACCACCTTCTCCTCAGCATGCTCAGTGCCATTGGATTCAAGGACACCGCTCTCTCAAATAATCAGAAAATTTAGCTTTCAGTACCATCTGTAGGCTGATGACACTCTTCCAATGACATTACCCCCACCATGCTACAAAACACCAGTGACTGTCTGTCCGCTGTCTCTGACATCATGTCCTCTCTTTACTTCAAACTAAACCTCACTAAAATTGAATTTCTTGTCATTCCACTGTCTACTAACCAACCCCACCCTGCTATTTCTTTTTTTTAACTATACATTTTTATTGAATTTTCCAAAAAATAACATTTTTCCAAAAACAGAATCCCAAGCGGGAAGGGGAAGGGAAGACAAAGTAACAGGGAAACAAACATCAGTAGTAACAAGCCATGGTTAGACATTTAAGGTCGAAATCAGTACTTGAATAAGAGTCCAACTGAGTCCAGGAATCACTGCGGAATCACCTAGCGACATGGATTCAGACTAGCCTGGTCTGAATTCCAACCCTGCTATTTCTATTTCAGTGTGTGGTACTACCATAACTCCTAGGCAGCAGGCCCGCTGTCTTCGGGTCATACTAGATTCCGATCTCTCTTTCGATCCCTATATTCAATCCCTTATCCGCTTTTGTCACCTGCACCTCAAAAATATTTAAAGAATCTGTCCATTTTTTTCCATGGAAACAACTCAATCTCTTATTGTTGCTGTTAAACTTTTTCATCTTGACTACTGTAACTCCCTGCTTATCGGTCTCCCTCTCTGTAAACTTTCCCCTCCCCAACCTGTCCTGAATGCAGCAGCCAGGCTCATCTTTCTTTCCAGCCGCTATACTGATGCCTCTACCCTGTATCATTTACTGCACTGATTGCCCATTCAGTGCAAAATACAAAATTAAGTACTCATTCTCACCCGTAGAGCGCTCCTTAGTGCTGCACCTTTCTACATTATTATTATTATTATTATTATTATTATTATTATTATTTATTTTTTGAGCGCCCTTGGTTCCAGAGCGCTGTACATTCAGGTTTCATACATAACATAGGTCAAACAAGTACAAAGGTGACAAATTACTAACTAACAATTAGTACAGAAGGAGAGAGATCCCTGCCCGTGAGGGCTTACAGTCTACAAGGAAGGTGGTAAGAGACAGAAGGTGAGGGGCAGACATGATTTCGGATAGTGTACTGACAGTATTGTTATTGTTGGTTATAGGCAATCCTGAAAAGATGGGTTTTCAGGCTGCTTTTGAGGCTGCTGAGAGTGGGGGAGAGTCTGAGGTGTTGGGGCAGTGAGTTCCAGAGTATGGGGTAAGCACGGGAGAAGTCTTGGAGACGGTTATGTGAGGAGTTGACACGGGAGAGCGGAGAAGAAGGTCCTGTGAGGAGCGGAGATTGCATGAGGGAGATATCTGGAGACTAAGGCAGATATGTATGGAGGGGAGAGGTTTATGGAGAGCCTTGTAAGGTCAAGGTTATTAACTTGAACTGGATTCGCTGGGCAATGGGAAGCCAGTGAAGGGTTTGGCAGAGGGGAGAGGCAGGGGAGTAGCGAGGAGAGAGGTGAAACAGACGGGCAGCAGAGTTAAGGATGGATTGGAGGGGAGCGAGGGTGCTAGATGGGAGGCCACAGAGAAGGATGTTGCAGTAGTCTAGGCATGGACCAGCATTTTTGTGCTTTCGAAGTTAAGGAATGAACGGATGCGAGAGATGTTTTTCAGGTGGAGGCGGCAGGCGGAGGTGAGGGCTTGGATGTGCGGTTTGAAGGACAGATTGGAGTCGAAGGATATCCCAAGGCAGCGGACTTGTGGAGCTGGTGAGAGAGTGAAGCCATTGACTGTGATAGAGAGTCAGGGTTGTCTGTTGATTTTGCGGGTTCTGTTGTGTGTGAGGGGGGCGACAGCATCAAGAGTGGAGGTGATTGTAGGTTGTAGAATGTGGTGGCTGCATCTGGGTCGGTAAACATCTACATCTCCTCCCTCTCTCCGTCTACCACCCTACCTGGTCTCAGCAGTCTGCTTTGCACATGCTGCACCAGTTCTCTGGAACATGCTACCCTCATAGTTCAGGCAAACTCATAGTCCTCATAGTTTTAAGCATGAATACATCTTTTTAGGCAGGTCTTATGTAAATCAAGCACTTCTCACCCTTCGTGTCATACGCCCTAATAGATTGTAAGCTCTTGATAGCAGTACTTTCACTCTTTGTGTAGTTTTTTACTATATAATGCTTGGATTTGTCTATACTTATACCCTCTAAATTGTTCAGTGCTGCAGAATATGTTGGCACTATATAAATAAAGAATTATTATTATTTGGGGACCTATATATCTACCTACCTACTAAGAGGGCCTATACACCTACCTACCTACTGTGGGGACTATTTACATACCTACCTATCTACAGATGGGGCCTATATACCTACCTTCCTATTGAGGGGAACTATATACCTACCTATCTACTTACTAGGGGGCCTATATACCTACATATCTACTGAGGGCACCTACATACCCAAATACCTACTGGGGGGCTTATATACCCATCTACCTACTGCAGGTTCCTATAGACCTACCTATTTGGAAGGCCTATATAACTACTTATATAGTGGAGGGTCTATATACCTACGTAATAGGGATCCTATATACTTACCTACTGGGGAATCTACTTACCCTTCTACTTTATAGGGGCCTATATGGGAAAGCTGGGAGATGTCCCATCCTCAGGAAACCATCTTTTCCATTATAGTAAAGGTGGTTGCTGTGATGGGGTATCACCAGGCTTTTCTGTCCCCTAGATACCCTATCCATCCTATATGTGTGAGTACTGCTTCTTTTTTTAACAGGTTTCCCAACTCTCCATTACTATCACTGAGGTTTGGTGTTATTCAGTGGTGTTTTTTGTCAGCCTAAGGCCCACACTAAGCCCCCTTACTATTACCCCAGTGCCCAAAGCACCAGGCGTACTGGGAAGAGATGGTTTACTGTCAGAAGCAGACTATCTAATGTGATGATCTGCTTCCTAGACAGCTCCGGGCTGGTAATTTTAGAATGGGAAGAGACCAATATCCATGGACCTTCCCTTCCTGATATTATCAGGCTACAGCTGCTGGTTTTACCTTGTCTGGTAATGAATTTTTAAAAAATTTTTTGCTAAAAAAATGACATGGGGGTCCCTCCATATTTCATAACCAGCAAAGGTACGACTGGCAGGTGCAGGCTGATGCTATCAGGATGGGAAGGTCCATGGATTTTGGTCCCAACCCATTCAAAAAATATTAGCCCACAGCTGCCCCAGAAGCACACCATCGCATTAGAGGGTCCGCATTTTGGCGATAACCTGGCTCTTCCCATTACCCCTGGTGCATTGGGTACTAGGGCATAAGAGCTAGTTAGTGTAAACCTTAGGCCAAAAGGAAAAAAAGGGGAAGAGAAGACATCACCTGTGAGTCAATGGCTGTTACTGCACTGTAATTACTTATACATCTGCAGAGCATCTGCGTACAACGTAGTCACTATGGTGGTCGCATGTGGTCTGAAAGTTTTATTTAGTTCTTTTGTATTGGGATTGATGCTTTGGGTATTGTGTGTAACAGTATCACAGTAATATGTATGGTATATTTGCTTCATGTATATGTGTTATTGGTATATATTATTTGGTAACTGTATGACTGTTATTTAAACGTTATTACTCTGTCATAAATTGATGACGGCAATTTTGTCAGTGCTGTTTTTAATTATACAGTGTAATGCTAAGGTGATAAACGGTATCTATCTATGTTGAAAATACAGAAACTGTGCTGTGAAAAATACTGTGTGAACCCAGCCCTGGTGAACAAAATGTAACACTGAGGGCCCGTGTCCTGGATTTTTTAGGACCATAGCAATGCCCCTGATACTGGAATTTTCTTTTGTAGACAGAAAGGAATTTGAGCTTGCTCAAGGCCCAGTTGCAGCTGCCATCTCTGCATCTCCTATAGCTATGCCCTGGCCCACAGACACTAGAATATCTTATGCTTTCTGGAGCGTTTTAGGATATTTTACTGGATAAAGAAATTAGATCTCTGTTGTAAGATCCTACTGATTTGTAGTTTATGTCCTGATGATAGTATGCTGTCTATTGCTAATATTGTCCACCTCATTTAATTGACTTTTTAATCATATTAGTGCCCATTTAAATTGAAAAGAAATATACTCACCTCTTCCTTCCTCTTCATGGGGATGTCACAACTGCAGCTGCTGACTGCAACAGTCACATGCTACTGCAAGACATCATCATTCAGAAGTGAGCTGACCAATTGGGGGTCAGGCAGTGGCACATGATCATTGTTGGAGCAGTGACTTCACTGTTCGAAAGAAACAAGTAGAAAACAGAAGACCTGCAGAGAATAAGGATGGCGCAGCATTGGATCCGAGGTGACGGGAGAGGTAAGTATAACTATTTTTATTTTGCATGGGGACTCATATGATGAAATTAAAATATAAAAATCACCATTCCTTTTCATAAGCTCAGCCTGGTACTGCAGCCCATGGAGTGGTGCTGTTTTGGGAAGAATGGATGTATTACTTCTTTTTACTCTTGTAGAACTGAAGAGACAGGAGAAGAATAGATAAAACTGATGTGCTGTGTTATGCCTAGTGCAGGGCCCAATGTGCTAGTGTACTACCTACTCTGGTAACAGGCATAGCACAGTGTATTGATTTTGCTAGCATGATCCTTTAGATGACTTAGTAGCCTCCAAGATTTTATGATCAACATAAGTTTATGTCTATGGTACCTGGCAGACACTTCACACTTCTGCTATTGAGGGATGAAAGGATCTAAAAGGTTGGAGTTTTATCTAGCTGCCCCCATTTCCCTTGAGATGAGCAACACCAGATGTCTTGTAGCCGCTTAATGTACACTAAGATGTATATGACAGGTGGTGACTATAAGAACTGTACATACATTGAACTGCTTTTCTCTAGTGTATTTATTACCAGAGAACAGTGATTTGTCTCCTTCCTGCAAAACTTTGAAACTTGTTTTATACTTCAAACCAAGAGACAGAACCTTTTTTTTGTGAGTCTCTTTGATGGATATAAAACAGGGTGATTCTGTGTATTCTTTTTAAGAGAACCCGTTTCAGATTTGCAGGTCCATCGATCTCAATAACTGGCATTAATTCTGGTACTTGTTCTTTTACACCTTGCAGTGCTAAGGGATTTGACAAACATTAACTTCCATAGATCCGAATTAACATAGAGTAATTAGAGATGTTGCTGATACTTCCAGGAACCCCGCAGCGCCAGGCAGAGAGGTAATACTAAACACACATCCCTGGCTGGCTGATGAAGGCATAGCGCATGCTGATGTCCTCAGAAGTGCCGCTTATGTGCTCATTAAAGCCACATTTCCTAATAAATGGCTTTTTCTTTTTTTTTAGGCGGCCTAGCAGGAGCCCAGCTCAATGATCCCGCTATTATTTACAGTAAAGCTACTCATGAAATCATAATTAGAACAGTAGGCTTAAAATGTGAAAGACACAGTCTCTACACCTATTATTATTATCACTAAGGGTTCCTCTGATTTAGAGGAATCTGGTTCTAAATTGCATTGAGAACTGCATTATGGTCAATTCCTGAATATACTTTCATTAAGGCAGTTGTCTCACCATGACAACTCCTTTTTATGCTGAAGCCAAATGGGTAATTAGCTGATCATTGCGGTCTGTCCTCCGATAACCCTGGCAATCAACTCTTATTGGTAGGAGAGCATAAAGCTCATATTTCCTGTACAGTTATAATGTAGCTGCATCCAATAGAGCAGGAGCTTGTGTTTTCACCATCGATTTTGATGGCATACTAATAGGATATGTCATCTAAGCCTTATAAGTGTGGGCCACCACCCCCAAAAGTGTTGGAAGCTGGTTGCGACCATTCTGTTTTACGAGAGTTCTGAGTACATATGAACACCGTGCCCGGCTGTACTTTAGAGCTCCCTTATATCAGAATAAAGAGTCATGAGCCGTCTAAAGACCAGCTCTCCATTCTAAGCTGGAACTTTCAGTCAGGGCCGCCGTCAGAAATTTCAGGGCCCCACACAGCTGAAGCGTCTGGGCCCCTCCACCCTTGCCAACCCCGCCCCCTTGCCTAAGCTGTGGTAGGAGGGGCCCGGCTCCAATATATTTAATCTATAGGAACAAGGCATGGTTTCACTGCAGTTGGCAACATGGCGGCAGGAATTCCCCACCTCATGCACAATGTTGCTACTAATTGCTTATAAGCATATAGAACTCTGTGGGTGGTAGTTATTGATGGATCTATGTGACCAAAATGTGGACAAGTCTCTGAATTGCCTAAAACACGTGGGTTTCCCACCTAGGAGTATTGTGGCTATGCTGAGTTAGGCCGTGTTCCCACGGCAGAGGACAAATACCGCTCGGTTTAACCAACCGGTATTTGTACTGTTTTGTGGCCGTCCCCATGGCCATGGGGGGAGGGGCATTTTTTATCCGGGATGAGTGGAGAAGAGCCCTCTTCCCTCCCATTCACATGTTCATATTCGGTCCGAAAAACAGATGGAAGAATGAACATGCTCAATGTTTTTTGAGTGGCCCGCAGGTGGAAAACCTGTATGGTGGGGACCATAGGGACTGCTGCACGGGTTTTTCCATAGAGCCCCATTGTGCTCACTTTTGACCCGTTTTTCAGACGGTCTGCAAAACCACAAACCGTCTGAAAAACTGGCCAAAAACTCGTGCAGTGGGGACATGGCCTTATGCAGTCTGATCATTGTAGTAAAGTATCTATTGTGTTAGCAGTGAGAAACAGAAAGCAGAGGGTCACTGAGCTGACTGAGAAAACTGACCCCACAAGCTGGAGGGACTGCTGATTGGGTTGTGGATGAGAGAATGTGTGCAATGCAATTCTTATCAGGTTAACTCTGAAATAGGCAGTGTCTGGATTGCAAGAGGGCAATGAGTATGTCATGTAATGTCAATCTTACATAGAGAACTTGCCTGTTCTTAACAACTTGCTTCTGCACAGGAGCCGTGACAGGACAGGAACCGCAGCTCCCCTCTCTCTGTGCGCGGCATCGGCCAGAATGCTATGAGACACGTGATAAATTAAACCAGTGAGACACCACCTCACTGATTTAAATTGTCAAGACATTCCAGAGAGAGAGGGGAGCTGCGGTTCCTGTCCTGTCACGGCTCCTGTGCAGAAGGAAGTTGTTAAGAACAGGCAAGTTCTCTATGTAAATGCACTTAGCTCCCTCTGAGGACGGACCTTCCTCATTCTCAGACTGCCGGCCGGGCCCCTCCTCGTTCCGCCCACAGCACGGCCCTTCCTCATTCTCAGACTGCAGGGCCGCTCTTCATTACTCCCACAGTGAAGTCCAGCCGTCCGTGAAACAAGGGGGCCTGCTTTCGCCGGGCCCTCTTGTTTCACGTTTTTCCTCCGGGCCCCGTACAGCAGTACTGGTTGTACTGCCTGTATGGCGGCCCTGCTTTCAGTGGACCATTCCTGAGGTAGGTGCAGGTCCCAGAGGTGGGATTCATACCGATCAGTCTATGCAGGAACACCTCTTTAAAGGGGTTGTCTACTTCATTATGTTTTCACTTATTATGTATGTAATAGGAAATTATACAATTTTCTAATACAAATATATTACAAATTCTGTTCCTATACTCATTTATACCAGTGCAGTAGGCCCCTATTTAGAAAAAAAATGGTATTGTCCACAATCCAATCCACAGGAATGGTTTCATGGACTAACTGTATGGAGTAAACAGTCATGTGACTGCCACACAGATCATGTGACTCTAGTATCCAGTAACAGTAGGTTATTGAGAAGCAGAACTTCTCCAGTATTACCATCTCCAGCAGCATCTTATCATGTGACCACCACACAGGTCACATGACCGCTGGTATCCAGGTAACAGTAGGTTATTGAGAAGCAGAACTTCTCCAGTATTACCATCTCCAGCAGCATCTTATCATGTGACCACCACACAAGTCATATGAACGCTGGTAGCCAGGTAACAGTAGGTTATTGAGGAGCAGAAATTCTCCAGTATTACCACCGCCAGCAGCGTCCTATCATGTGACTACATGAAAAAACTTTGAGACTCTCGGTTCACATATTTTGATCAAAAGTTGTTTAAGCTGCCCACGACTTTCAACGTGATCTCAAAAAAAACTGAGAGTCTCAAAGTGTTTTCATGTATGATAGATAGCATAAATGCTTCTTTAGGGATTTTCACATAGTGTATTGCCCTTTTTGCAGTAGTGTGCCGCTGGCGGCGGTCTGGGGTGTGTACATGTATAATTACATGTGTTGCCGCAGCCCTTTCCAGGGCACCCAGGTTTTCATACGTTTTTTCAGAAATGTTTTTGTGTGCAGAAACATACGTTATACTTGGTGTACATTGATTTTAACCTATATGGGAAGGAAGGGGTGCTTCCATTTTGGCTTTCTGTCCCCGCCCACTCTCACAGGCTGTCATAAGAAGGGCAGCTTGCAGGTTGGGTGTTTTTTATTTTTTTCTCTCTGAATAATGGAGGTCGGTTGACCCAGTGAGAGGCCTGATTGGCTCGATTGAGAGGTAAAGATAGCATAGGACTGCCCGATTTTGAGATCACGTTGAAAGTCGTGGGCAGCTTAAACATCTTTTGATCAAAATATGTGAACCGAGAGTCTCAAAGTTTTTTCATGTATGATAGATAGCATAAATGCTTCTTTAGGGATTTCCATGTAGTGTATCATCATGTGACCACCACACAAGTCATATGACCCTGGTATCCAGGTAACAGTAGGTTATTGAGCAGCAGAATTTCTCCAGTATTACCACCGCCAGCAGCATCTTATCATGTGAGCACCACACAGGTCATGTGACCATGATATCCAGGTAAAAGTAGATTATTGAGAAAAATTTTTACAGTATCACTGCCTCCAGCAGTATCTGTCCATGTCTGCTCACACATTCTTCTCTCTGTCTCATCTCTCTGCTTTGTTTTACAGTTAAAGGGGTTGTCTCACTACATCGATTCATCTTACCTCAGTCCTGTTTTCTCGGTTTCATTTTTGAATCCGGGTGGGGGGGGGGTTTACTGGCTTTGACTGTCCTGCAGTAGAAGCCAGGTCTTTAGGTATAGCAACTAGTGCTGACAGCCTATCAGGAGAGATCGAACTGGTCTGTAGCTATAGCGACCTGAGGAGCCCATACAAGAGGGGATATCTCAGAATAGGTAGGACACTGTTAATGCACATACTGTATATCGCAAAGTGACTTGTTTTTGCAAGATCTTTAACATAAAAACCATACCCCCACCAAAACCCCTTAACCCCTTAACCCCACCATAACTTTACATGGCAACCCTTTAAAAGGGTTTGTCCCTCAAGGATTGGGTTTTAATTTAAAAGTCTTTAAAAAAAAAAGCAGCTTGCAATTATGTTCATTACAAATGCCCTACTGTTTTGAGCACCCCTGTTCATAGGATTTCACCTTCTCAAATTTCATAGAGCCGACCTTTTGACCCTTTTTATTTACTGGCGTCAGGTCTGAATGACTATCACCTTTAAAGACAGGTGGGAGCAGAGACCCCTCCCGACAGTGTTTCTGTAGTGAGGGGGGAGGAGGGAGGACTCTGGTTCATGTCCATGCTGCCTGGTTTAAACCCTGTTTTGCCTGTTTCCCCCCGCTCTCACACAGATTGAGCAGAGATTGGCTGATCAATAGGGACAGCGGCCCTTTGTTTTTTTACATAATCAGATGTCTGTGGAGCTTAACAAAATAAAACTATACATATTGGAACTTTTCATGCTGTTCGTACTGGGGAACCACCCCGAGTAACACTTTGCAGCTTCCCTGCCTCTGTTTTTGAGAGGGTTTGTTTGTTGTTGTGGAGATGTGGAGATATTAAGCTAATCAGGGGGTATAGGAACACTTGCACCCCTCTTTGCTTTTAGCAATCATGACCTCCTTTGGCAGGCACACACGGTTTTAAATCTGGGAGCAATCCCCCCCCCCCCCCCCCCCCGCGATAGAAGTTACAGGGGGATAGCTGCCTGTGTCTGGGGGAGGGGGGGAAGGGGGGGGGGGGAAGAGCAGAGAAAGCACGCCCCTCAATTCAACTCCCTTTTCAGACGAGGCTGAAAGCATTAAAAGACAACTCCTTTAAGAGGCTATGGAGTGGGCTCATTCACTAGGTACTTGTTAGACACAGCCGACAACTGCCCCAGGGCCAGGGTCGAGCTGTCCCTTTAACCCTTTGAACACCCGAAAAGCCCCCAAAAAGGGGTCAATCTGGCCCATAACTTCTGTCCCGTAAAAAAAATTTTTTATTTTAAAGGGGTTATCATTTTTCCCCTAAATCTAGCTTTCTTGTCTGTAACTGTGTAAGGGCATTGTTTTTTATTTTTTTTTTTTTTTAACCCCCTTTGTGCCATTAATTTAAAACGCGGCGGGGTTTTAAAAAAAGTGGTTTATTCACTGAGCCGCCCCTATTGGCCAGCAACCATTGTGTGGCAAGTTTCAAAAGGCCAGATTTGGTCAAAAAACCCTTTAGTGCTGCATAAACGTCGCCACGTTGTCTAAATAATAAGCTAACAGGGCTAAGGTTCATGGGATGCGATTCATTCAACATGCCATAGGAAGGTGTTTTGGAGATGAGAAATACTATCAGCAAAACAAAAATTGCTTTTTCAATACAAAGAGGGACATGTATTGCCTTGCCAGTTACATCTGTACATGTTATGATCTCAACATGTATGAAGTCCTACAGCACTTATAAAAATGTGCCCTGTTATTCCCAAAAAGTATTCGCCTGCCACTTTGAAACGGGAAAGGATTTTTTACAACGTTTCTGCCAAAATTTTAGCTCATTTTTGCTGCATTTTTGGCGCACCGTACTATTCTAACGCAACGCCCCTTGCAACATTGGCAAATTCAAAAGTGTCATGTCTGGCATACAAGTCCAAATTTTTGTAAAACCCGTTTTACTCTATGAACGGGGGTAAACAACATTTGTTTGGTTCAAACCACAGCAAAAAAATGGCACAGCCCTGTTCATAAATGTCACAATAAATTTTTATGTAAGAAATAAAAAGTTGAATCTCACCTCTTTTGCCATTTTACAAATAAAAAAATAAAGAGGTTACACATAATTGGCATTGCCGCATCTGCAAGATCAAATTTATTAAAATATAACATCACTTACCCCGTACACTGAATACCATAGAAGAAAAAAAAATTCCCCCAGGCCAAAATTTTTTGGTCTGGCACCATTTAAAAGTACTTCTTTTCCTACAGAAAACAAGGCCTCATACTGTTATGTAGACAAAAAAGCTGCATTGTTAAGGGGTTAAATGCTTTTCACTCTGGCTCTAAGTAAGGCTGCGCCCACAAAAACGGGGGTTTAAAAATCTCGTCGGATTCTGGATCCAAAAACCTCTGAGTATTTGAACAGTATTTTACACAAAAACTTGAGTTTTTGTTTTTGTCGCACTTTTCTGCTTCAGTTTTTAAATCAATTTTTCATATAGGTATATTTGGGTTTTGGAAAACCAAGTGAAAACCTTGGGTAAAACAGGCCTAAGGAACCCACCTCTACTATGTCCATATGCCCATTGAAAGGTGTTGTCTAACCTTTAACCATATTGCAGGTCAGTTTTGCCATTTGCCAGGGAGGGTTTTCAAGAACACATAAATCATAGATGATTATGGCAGGAATAAGATGTGTTGCAGGTGATTCTCTCCAATGCCCCATCATATAAAAGCAAAATGTTCTCTTCACCTGCAACTTTGCAGTGCAAAGGATGAGTATAGACACGGACACGGTATAGTCTTTCCACATCGGTTTGTGCTAATTTGTATCAACAATCAAAACGTGATATAAAAAGCTGCAACAATTTCCCTAGATAATAGGCATGCTGCATATATGAAAGTTGTAGCATACCCTAGCTCTTACACAAGCAAATCTGCCGCATCTGGTGTTAAGGTAAAATTCAAGTAAGGGACATGGTAAATGGCATGTATCAAGCAGCAGAAAAATGGGAAACTGAGAATTTGCAAAAAAAAATTTTTTTTGTGTAAAAAAGCCTAAGGCGTCTACCTGCACAAAAAAGTCATTTTTTTGTTTTCTAAAAACCTGGAAAAACAAAAACGACTGTAAAAAGACTCCCATAGACTTCTATGTGTAAAAACGTCCTGCGTTTACACTGAGCTTCTTTTTTCTGCTTCTTTTTTTTGCTGGACGTCTTTTGCAACATGCTCAAAAAAAAAACGTCAGAGCAGGGCAGAAAATTTACTACAGAGTCATAATGTAAAGCCCCGGATGTCTTTTGGCGCGTTTTAATTGCCGCGATTTTTCCAATGAAAAACCCTCCCAGGAGACCCAAGTCCCACCTATAGTGGGTGTTAAATAAAGCTTAGATCTTTATCACATTGCCATACAAGTGTCTGATGTGTCCTTGTTTGACCTTTTGTAATAAAATGAGATCATGCTTTGATCCGCTGAACGAAAATTTTATTTTTTGGCAATTCATATTTTTTTTTCGCAAAAAATAATTTTTTTAGCAGGTTTTTGCGTCGAGAATCCCTCGTGTTTTAAGGATTTTTGTGCTAAAATCCTTTTCTTAACATATTTTGGCGCAAACAAAGTTATCTCGCTTCTAAGTAAGATTAAGTGTTATTTTTATGGAATTTTGTGCACCGAGATAACCTTTTTTTATGGAATTTTGGCGCTAAAATCCTTTTCTTAACATATTTTGGCGCTAATGAAGTTATTTCAATCTGAAGCCCAAAAAAAGGTTTTATTTTACGGATTTATGACACCAGGAATCCGTTTTTTTTTAAACGGATTTTGGCACCGAGAATCCATTTTTTAAATGGATTTTGTGTTAAATATCCATTTTCTTAACATATGTTTGGTGCTAATAAATGTTTATTCTGCCCTCTGATGCCAAAAAAATATACTTTTCTTTTACAGATTTTGGCGCTAATAAAGTTTATCTCGCTTCTGACACCAAAAATAAGTTTTTTTATGATATTGGCACAAAAAATCCATTATTTAATGGATTTGGGCGCTAAAATCCTTTTCTTAACATATTTTGGCGCTAATAAAGTTTTCTCACTTCTGACGCTAATAATACTTTTTTTACGGATTTTGGCGCTTATAAAGTTATGTCGCTTCTGACGTTAAAAATATGTTTTTTGACGAATTTTGATGCAAGAATCCGTTTTTTGAATGAGCGGATTTTGTGCACTAAAATATTTTCTTATTTAAAATATGTTTTAAGGAAAATCGTTAATTTAGCGGCCAAAAACCGTTAAAAAACGGATTCTTGCGCCAAATCTGGTAAAAATACGTATTTTTGATGTCCGAAGCGAGAAAACCTTTTTAGCGCCAAAATATCTTAAACAAAATAATTTTAGCGCCAAAATCCGTAAAAAACGTGAGATAGCTTTTAATTGAGCGCCAAAAGTCCCGTAAAAATGCAGATCTTAGCACCCAAAATCCATTAAAATATGGACTTTAGTCCAAGAATCCGTAAAAAAAAAAAAAAAACCGTTATTTTTGGACAAATGCAGATTGCTTTATTATCGCCAAATACCATAAAAAAGCAGTCCTAAGACACTAAAATCCGTTAAAATATGGACTTTAGGGCCAAAAAACCCCTGTATTTTTGGCGACAAACGCAAGATAACTTTGTTAGCGCCAAAATCCACTGATGCAGATATTAGCACCAAAATCCGTAAAAAAAATTGAATTTAGGGCCAAAATCCGTAAAAACATACTTATTTTTTGTGACAAACGCGAAATAAACTTTAATTAGCACCAAAATCCCGAAAACTGACTACAGAAGACCATATAAATGCAACAGAGGTGGCTTATTTACCCTTTTTTAGGGCGTGAGTGTACATCAAATGGCTTAATTTATGCATACATTAAAAAAACAGGCTTGAAAACAAGCAAAAACGCATATTAAAAACGCGCCAAAAAACGCAAATCACGGCAAAAAAACGGTCGTTTTTTCAGCTGCTTTTGCAGTGCAGTGGGACCAGAAAAACTCAGTCCAGTGAAACAATTTTAGTAATTCGTTTTCAGGTTGTTTTTTGTCCACTGGAGTGTAGACATAGCCTTAAAGGAGTTGTCTCATTACAAGCTTTCAGCCTACTTCGATGCTTCTGGCAGCAAAGGATTTTTGAATTTAGGGCGTGCTTCCTTGTCTGCCTCTCTCCTCCCTCTGCCCTCCCCCCCCTCCCCTCAGCACACAGAAAGCTCTCCTCCATAAGGCTAACTTCTATACAGCAGAGAGGAGGGCGAGGGGGTTTGCTGCCGAGAAAGTTAACCCTGTGTGTGCCTGCCAGGTCTGCTGCAGGCTGATCACTGCTAGATCAGTTGCACGGGTCAGCTCCCGGAGACAGGAGAGGGCGGGATCTATGAATGTGGAGAGGTCTGTGTGCTGTGTATGCTAATAGCAGAGCAGGGGGGATGTAAGTTTTTCCTATACCCCTTAGCAAAACAAATCTCCCATCTCAAGCAAAAAACAAACAAACCCTGTCAGAACAGACACAGGGCAGCTTTGAAGTGTGTTACTATAATCACGATGTGTCATTAGTACAGCAGAGCATGAAGCGTTCACATGCCCCCCTGATCTGTTCTATTAGTATAGTCAGAGCTCCACAACACACCCATGTTTATAGTAACACTTCACTTGCTGTCAATCTACTGACTACAGATCAGCCTCATCTCTGCTCTCCTCAATCTGTGTAGAGAGCAGGAGGGAGTAGGCACACACAGGGTTAATGAAGCTACACAGACACAGAAGCCAGAGCCCTCCCTCTCCCTCCACTACAGAAGCATACTGTGCGGGAGGGGCTCTGTGCTCTGACCTGTATTCAGAAACAGATGAGTCACCAGGCCTGGCAGCCAGTGAGATAAATATCAACAGGTCCAGCTGCATAGGGATTTCAGGAGCTGATGCACTACTACTAACAGAGATAACTCAAAACAGTAGGACATTTGTAATGAACATATATTGCAAAGCTGCTTGTTTTTTAAAGATCTTTTAATTAAAACCCAATCATTATAGCTAGACAACACCTTTAAGGTACACATACCAATTGAGTAAAAGTTTCTAAAATCTGTAGGCTACAATGTTATTTAGATATCGTACTGTATTGTATTGTACTGAATACAAAAAGCAATCAGTTAATAGGACGATGTTCACAGTGCAAATTCCAATAACATTTTTTTTTTTTAAATGGGCAATTAATAGTAAATTGCATTATAACAGTGAAAACTGTACAGAAGCTCCATTCTGATCTGTTCTAAACAGGGCTGGAGACTGAGCACAGATGACATATCAATGGCGCTTACATTACTCAGGAGCCGGAATTAATTAAGAACTAACCGTGATGGATGATAAAATAGTCACGCAATTAAATACAAATCTGAAATTTCAATTCTCTTTATCGGATTAGACATTCAGCATAAATCTTTCAATTACAGTTCTTTTTCGTTATCAGTGATTTGCCTTGTTACAGCTGACTGAATGGTTTCATATGGCTGACTCCAGGAAAACTTTCAGCTTCATTTCCATTACGCAGAATACATTACAAAGCAGAGTATTGATTAACTATCAACCCCTTTTACAAACAAATCATAGAAATGCAGTGTGTTGTTTCAGGCAGCGTGTAATACAAAGCATGTTCTGTTTGTTAAATGTATTTCAGTTTGTAAACAGTCATAAAGGGATGGTACCCAAAACTAGCAAAAGTATATGGAAATTTAAAAAAAAAAATACCCCCCCCCCCCAAAAAAAAAAAAACAAACAAAAACAGACTTATCCATTTTACATGTGTTAAGATCATTCTGTCTTCAGAAATAAGCTGTTTTATGACCTCATGGGTGACATGTATGAATGTTCAATACACAACGTGGAAATCCCTAAAGAAGCATTTATGCTATCTATCTTTACATGAAAAAACTTTGAGACTCTCAGTTCACATATTTTGATCAAAAGATGTTTTAGCTGCCCACGACTTTCAACGTGATCTCAAAATCGGGCAGTCCTATCCTATCTTTACCTCTCAATCGAGCCAATCACCCTTTCCCGCTGGGTCAAC
This sequence comes from Phyllomedusa bahiana, assembly GCA_025379985.1. Classification (NCBI taxonomy): domain Eukaryota; kingdom Metazoa; phylum Chordata; class Amphibia; order Anura; family Hylidae; genus Phyllomedusa; species Phyllomedusa bahiana. The sequence continues at coordinate 49,709 of JAODAL010000393.1, read as the reverse complement.
CGACCTCCATTATTCAGAGAGAAAAAATAAAAAAAACACCCAACCTGAAAAGCTCCCCTTCTTATGACAGCCTGTGAGAGTGGGCAGGGGACAGAAACACAAAAATGGAAGCACCCTTTCCTTCCCATATAGGTTAAAATCAATGTACACCCGAGTATAGCGTATGTTTCTGCACACAAAAACATTTCTGAAAAAAACGTATGCAAACCTGGGTGTCATTGGCAGGGCTGCGGCACACATGTAATTATACATGTACGCACACAGAACCGCCGCCAGTGGCACATATCTGCGAAAAGGGAAATACACAACGAGGAAATCCCTAAAGAATCATATATGCTATCTATCGTAGTTGTAAAAACTTTGAGACTCTGGGTTTTCACATATTTTGATCAAAAGATGTTTAAGCTGCCCACGACTTTCAACGTGATCTCAAAATCGGGCAGTCCTATCTATCTTTACCTCTCAATCGAGCCAACCAGGCCTCCGCTGGGTCAACCGACCTCCATTTATTCAGAGAGAAAAAATAAAAACACCCAACCTGCAAGCTGCCCTTCTTATGACAGCCTGTGAGAGTGGGCGGGACAGAAAAACACAAAATGGAAGCACCCTCCTTTCCCATATAGGTTAAAATCAATGTTACAGCGAGTATAGCGTATGTTTTTGCACACAAAAACATTTCTGAAAAAACGTATGCAAACCTGGGTGCCACTGGCAGGGCTGCGGCACACATGTAATTTTTACATTTTCGCACACAGACCGCCGCCAGTGGCAAATTTCTGCCCAAAGGGCCACACACTACGTGGAAACCCCTAAAGAAGCATTTATGCTATCTATCATAGATGAAAAAACTTTGAGACTCTTGGTTCACTTATTTTGATCAAAAGATGTTTAAGCTGCCCACGACTTTCAACGTGATCTCAAAATCGGGCAGTCCTATCCTATCTTTACCTCTCAATCGAGCCAATCAGGCCTCCCGCTGGGTCAACCGACCTCCATTAGTCAGAAAAGAAAAATAAAAAACCCCCAACCTGCAAGCTGCCCTTCTTATGACAGCCTGTGAGAGTGGGCGGGGACAGAAACACAAAATGGAAGCACCCTTTCCTTCCTATATAGGTTAAAATCAATGTACACCGAGTATAGCGTATGTTTCTGCACACAAAAACATTTCTGAAAAAACGTATGCAAACCTGGGTGCCACTGGCAGGGCTGAGGCACACATGTAATTATACATGTACGCACACAGACCGCCGCCAGCGGCACACTACCTCAAAAAGGGCAATACACAACGTGGAAATCCCTAAAGAAGCATTTATGTATCTATTCATACATGAAAAAACTTTGAGACTCTGGGGTTCACATATTTTGATTCAAAAGATGTTTAAGCTGCCCACGACTTTCAACGTGATCTCAAAATCGGGCAGTCCTATCCTTTTCTTTACCTCTCAATCGAGCCAATCAGCCTCCCGCTGGGGTCAACCGACCTCCATTATTCAGAGAGAAAAAATAAAAAAACACCCAACCTCAAGCTCCCTTCTTATGACAGCCTGTGAGAGTGGGCGGGGACAGAAAACAAAATGGAAGCCACCTTTCCTTCCTATATAGGTTAAAATCAATGTACACCGAGTATAGCGTATGTTTTCTGCAAAACAAAAAACATTTCTGAAAAAAAGATGCAAACCTGGGTGCCACTGGCAGGGCTGAGGCACACATGTAATTATACATGTACGCACACAGACCGCCGCCAGCGGCACACTACCTCAAAAAGGGCAATACACAACGTGGAAATCCCTAAAGAAGCATTTATGCTATCTATCATAAAATGAAAAAACTTTGGACCTCGGTTCACATATTTTGATCAAAAGTGTTTAAGCTGCCCACGACTTTCAACGTGATCTCAAAATCGGCAGTCCTTTATCCTATTCTTTACCTCTCAATCTAGCCAATCAGGCCTCCCGCTGGGTCAACCGACCTCCATTATTCAGAGAGAAAAAAAAACACCCAACCTGCAAGCTGCCCTTCTTATGACAGCCTGTGAGAGTGGGCGGGGACAGAAACACAAAATGGAAGCACCCTTTCCTTCCCATATAGGTTAAAATAATGTAAAACCGAGTACAGACCTGTGTTTTGTGTGCGTACATGTATAATTACATTTTGTGCCGCAGCCCTGCCAGTGGCACCCAGGTTTGCATACGTTTTTTCAGAAATGTTTTTGGTGCAGAAACATACCTATACTCGGTGTACATTGTTTTTTAACCCTTATGGGAAGGAAAGGGGGGCTTCCATTTTGTGTTTCTGTCCCCGGCCCACTCTCACAGGCTGTCATAAGAAGGGCAGCTTGCAGGTTGGGTGTTTTTTATTTTTTCTCTCTGAATAATGGAGGTCGGTTGACCTAGCGGGAGGCCTAAATTGGCTAGATTGAGAGGTAAAGATAGGATAGGACTGCCCGATTTTGAGATCACGTTGAAAGTCGTGGGCAGCTTAAACATCTTTTGATCAAAATATGTGAACCGAGAGTCTCAAAGTTTTTTCATGTATGAATGTTGACGCTGACAGGCCAGTTCTAAATAGATTTAAAGGGGTTGCCTCACTACAAGGGTTGCATTTTATGTTAAAGATCTTGCAAAAACAAGTCACTTTGTAATATATGCCCATTAACAGTATCCTTCCTAGGTCGCTACAGCTACAGACCTGTTTGTTCTCTCCTGATAGGCTGCCAGCACTGGTTGCTATAGCTACAGAACTGGCTTCTACTGCAGCCTAGTGGAAGCCAGTAAACACGCCCCTGAATTCAAAGTGAAATCAAGAAAATAGGACTGCAGAAAGATGAATCAACGTAGTGAGACAACCCCTTTAAGGCAGTTTAAAATGCGCCCGAATGTATGAACCTTCTGCAGTTCATACACGCAGGCGCAGCCTATGGGAGACATGTATGAAGGGAGGTGCTTCGAAATGAATTGTTGAGTCTCGTTTTCAGTGTATAATGCGCCTGAATGTATGAAAGTATTTTTTGTGCGATTATAGTCTAAAGTTCATCGCACCTCGCCTGTGTTTTTGGCACATTACGAAACGTAGGCGCATTAGTAAAACGCTTAACATGTATGATGGCTAAAGATAGGTTGAAAATAAAAGAAAAGTCATTAGAATAACATATCAGCGAATAGAAACTATGGCACTGATCTTGTTTGGTGGACCACAAGTCCCAGCAAGATCTGTGGTGTGCTGGCTCTTGCTGTATGTAAAATAAAGGGTGAGAGAAGCAAAAATACATTTCAAGCTTAATGTAGTAAAAATTAAAATTTGAAAATCTGAACAACAACATCAGTGTGTTATTTAATGTAAAATTAGTTTTAGATTCTATTAATTTTAAATACATTTTATAGGAGATATTTTTATATTTTTGGGATATTATATATTTTTATATTAATTTTATATGATAACATTTTATATTACATTTAAATAATTTAATTTTATATAGTTTGATAATTATCAGAAATTAATTTTTATTATTGTACTGGTGTAAGTTGAGAAATTAGGGATATTTTTTGCCCTAATGGCAAATCTAGCTCTACTTCAAATCCTCAGGCTCATGCAGACCACATTGAAATACTGTAGGTCTGCCTGTTCAAGCAGTAATGTGCCTAGTTTTGCCGAACCACATTAATAGATGTGTCTAATATTACGAGTGTGGTGCGACACGCCCCCAGAACGCCCCGAAATGCCCCTTCATTTTAGGCGCATTAGAAAGTGTTGAGTCTTATGAACAATGCGCATTGATCTGGCGCATTAGACATCATAGACTGCTCACTTAGGCACAAAAAAACCTGATCGAACATGTCTCCCTATGTGTCTACTTCTATGAATATGGTGTGACATGCCCCTAGAATAGCTCTAATCTTTGGCGCATTAAAAAGTGTCTTTGGCGCATTACAAAGGCACTTATCGCGAGTTTGGAGGGCGACTGTTCATACATTCTTTTTGGCCTGAAACACACCAGAAAACTGGCGCAGCCCCATTCATGTTGCCCCCTGTGTCCATTGCTCTATAGGCACAACACAGTCTATAATAAACAGTCCCTCTACAAGTTTCTGGATTCAGCAAAAGCCAAAGACAGGGACTATAATTTGCCTTTGAGTTTATAATAGGGTACTTTACTTGCACAGCAATTTCTTATATTACTATTTATATTAAAGTTCTATACATAATTGCTATCTACAAAGACTTCTTCTGTTGTGCTAATAAGTTTCACGTTTGTTTCATCTGTCCATAGAAAATTTTCCCTGAGCATTGAAGGGTATCCAGAAGGTCAGAAGGCTGCAATGAATGTTTTGGGAACTTTTCAGCACACATGCACAGTAATATGTTTAAAGGAAAATTGTACCCCAAAATTTGATCCTAACTGTAAAGCATGGTGGAGGGTGCATTATGGTTTGGGGCTGCTTTGCTGCCTCTGGATACCTTGCCATCATTCACAGAACAATGAACCCCTTAAGCTGAACCCCTGAAAAGTAGTTAATGACCAGAATATTTTTTTAGTTTTTGCCTCCTTGCGTTTCAACAGTTGTAACTTTTTTATTTTTTAAATGACGCAGTTGGATGAGGCCTCGTTTTATTTGAGACAAGTTGTACTTTATGGGGGAATAGTTTAAGTTCACTTATAAATAATTGCAGTATTTTTTTTTTAATTTTTTAATTTTTTTTTTACACCATTCACATTTCACACTTAATAACTTGTTAGATTAATTCTATAGGCTATAACGGTTGTGTGGATACCTAATATGTGTAGGTTTTTTTGTGTGTGTAATTAATGCAAATTATTTTTTACTAAATATTTATTTTCATTTTATTTATTTATTTTTTTTATTCTTTTTTCTTACACTTTTTCTGTTTTTTTTTTTACTTTATTTACTCCCATGAAGGGAGAACTGTTTTACATTTTTTTTTTTTTTTTTTTTTACACTTTGTAATGTATTAGCAATGTATTAGCATGCTAATACATTCTAATCTGTGTCACTTTGACGCAGGCAGTGATCTGGACAGCACACAGTGTCACTGACTTCATACACAGACAGCTCTGGGACCACTCTAGGTCCCCAGGGCTGACTGTGCAGCCGTTCCCCGGGCTCTGTCGGGTCACCGGGTGTTCCGATCACCCGACAGAGCAGGGGAACCCGTTGATTGCGCTGTGGTAACGCACCGCCACAATCAAAGGGTTAAAGCATCAGTTTACGGAGGTTTCCTCCGCACTCCGGTGCTCGCAGGACCTGCAGCCCCGATCCCAGCACAATTCTGGCGCCTGGTGACGCAAACTCCGATATCTTCAGCGACGCCAAAAGACGTCGCTGCAGAAGAACGACCCGCACCGTCCGCCGTCAAAAGACGGTGCGCGGTCGGTAAGGAGTTAATTCACATTTTACAGGAGAATATAAGGGCGGCAGTAATTGACCTTAAGCTGAAAAGATGTTGAGTAGCAATTAGACAATGGTCCAAAGCACACAAGTAGAGATGCAATAACATAAAACACACCATGATGTCATGGCATAGAATGTTATCTCAATATTTTCAATGCTTTTTGATGGCCTTTGTTTAGAGATAAGAGCAGATTATATGAAAAACCTTGATATCACGGTCAAGATAAAATCTGCTACATTGGTAAATCAACTGAAAAACGATTGAAGAAAAAAAAAGAGGATTACTTTAAAGCGGTTGTCTGAGTTATTTTTATAAAATCTATTTAGGGTAATGGTGCCAAATTAAAACAGAAAAGAAATACTGATAAAGTAAGCTAAATAGGTATTCTCCAGTCCTTATTTCAAGTAAAAAAAAATGAATTATTTTATTTTCATCCTTTAATAGTATGATTATGTAACAATTATTTAGCCTATTTATGTTTTTATAGTGTTATTTGATATCTAATATGTTTTTATGATGTTTGTTTTTTAGATCATGTGACAATGTAGAGGATCATGTGATTGAGTTGTATATATAAGTAATGCTAGATTTGTCTATAAACATGCTATGAGTAAGGCCATGTTCACACGGCTTATTCAAGCCGTAATTGCGAGCCGGATTGCGCTCGCAATTCCGGCTTGAATAAGGTGCGGGGCGGGGGCGCGGCCCGCCGGACCCATAGACTTGCATTATCCACGGCACGTATTGCGCCTGGATAATGTGCAAGTGACTTTCTCCCCGCCCGCCGGATTCGCCAAGCGGGTAGGAGCGACGGAATCCACTGTTCTCTATGAAAACTGTGGATTACCGTAATTACTGCAACGGATTGGCGCCGTACTGCAGCGCAACTCTGGCACGCAGTACGGCGCCAATCCGCGGCGAAATAAGCGGTGTGAACGGCCCCTAAGGGTATGATAACCCGAAGCGCGTTAGCTGTTATGGCTACTTTTAAAGGATGAAAATAAAATAATTCGGTTTTTTAACTTAAAATAAGGACTGGAGAATACCTATTCAGCTTACTTTATCAGTATAACCCTTTGAATCCATGGACCTTTTTCTCTGGGTTCCTGCTGGATCACACACCCAGAACTAATTGTTGAACACAGTGGAGACCATAAGGCTATGTTGACACGGCTTATTCAAGGCGTAAGTGCGGGACGGATTTCGGACGCAATTACGCCGTGTGCTCCAGAGCGGGGGCGTATACCGCCGTGAATAATTGACATGGCACTTTCTCCCCGCTTGCCATATCTCGCAAGCGGGTAGAGGAGACGGAATCCATAGTTCTCTATGAGAATGACTGGGAAGGATTTCCCCCGTAATTCGCGCAGTACGCCGCGAAATACGGGCTGAAATCCGTCCCAAAATAACATAACATAGCCTAAGGGTGGAAGCGGACTTTTGTGCATCTATATACTCAGAAAATAAATACTCACTTCACTTCTCGCCTCCATCCCAATGCTGTCACTCTTTCCCCTGGTTCTTATATTGACTTACCTGCAGGAGTCACATGCCATAACTGATGTCACCGCTCAGAACTGTTCACTTCCAAACGGTGATGTCAGGCAATGACACATGAATGCAGCAGCTGAAAGTCAACAACAGAACCAGGGAAGATGGGGCACCACTAGAACAGTCATGGAAGGAGAAGTAGGAATGGCTAGTTTTTATAAAAATAAGCTGGACAACACCTTTATACACCTTTATACACCTGCGGTATGACCAAAGGAGGAGAGCTGTAAACACAAGGCATCACAGAAATATTGATGAACTTAAAGGGGTTTTCTTGCTACAAAGATTATAGTTGAAAAGGAGGGAACCAAAAATCTAAGCAGTCCGTCCTTGGTTACCATAAGCAAAGTGCTATGGTTTAGGAGAACGGGCTGTTGTTTATGGCCGGTGAGAGCTCCGGTAGGGTCACGCCCAGGTCCCACCCCCGATCGTAATTGGGAAAGCGCGTGAGAGAAAGCAATCAGTGGTAGAGGTGCGATGTATGCGCTGCGGGGCTTGTCACTGGCAGCAATCAGAGGTAGAGGTGCGACGTATACTTGCGGGGCTTGTCACTGACAGCAATCAGTGGTAGAGGTGTGAGGTATGCGCTGCGGGGGTTGTCACTGACAGCAATCAGTGGTAGAGGTGCGACGTATGCGCTGCGGGGCTTGTCACTGACAGCAATCAGTGGTAGTGGAGGATTTGCGCGGCTTGTCACTGACAGCGATCAGTGGAGAGTGCGATATGCACTGCGGGGCTTGTCACTGACAGCAATCAGTGGTAGAGGTGCGACATATGCACTGCGGGGCTTGTCACTGACAGCAATCAGAGGTAGAGGTGCGACGTATGCGCTGCAGGGCTGGTCACTGGCAGCAATGGGTGGTAGAGGTGACAATAAGTGCGGGCTTGTCACTGAGCATCAGTGGTAAGGTGCAAGGTTGCTCTGCGGGCTTGTCACTGACAGCAATCAGTGGTAGAGGTGCGACTATGCGCTGTGGGGCTTGTCACTGACAGCAATCGTGGTAGAGGTGCGACATATGCGCTGTGGGGCTTGTCAACGACAGCAATCAGTGGTAGAGGTGCGACATATGCGCTGTGGGGCTTGTCACTGACAGCAATCAGTGGTAGAGGTGCGACATATGCGCTGCGGGGCTTGTCACTGACAGCAATCAGTAGTAGAGGTGCGACATATGTGCTGCAGGGCTTGTCACTGACAGCAATCATGGAGAGGCGACATAGCCTGCGGCTTGTCACTGACAGCAATCAGTAGTAGAGGTGCGACATATGCGCTGCAGGGCTTGTCACTGACAGCAATCAGTGGTAGAGGTGCGACGTATGCACTGCGGGGCTTGTCACTGACAGCAGTCAGTGGAAGAGGTGCAACGTATGCGCTGCAGGGCTTGTCATTGACAGCGATCAGAGGTCTTGCAGCAGAGAGAGATCAGTCCCATGTAAACAAACAAATAAAGCGTATAGTTTTGTTCTGCAGAATTGTAGAGGTCAAAGGTGTAATAATCTGCAGAATATATAGCTGTGTGTGAGAAACAGAGAAAAAATAATCACCCATCTTCCCCAGAGTCCTGAATGTCAAATGCCCATTCTAATTACAAAGTATGTAGAGAGAGCGAGAAATGTAGATATACATTATGGAGTTACACTTAAATTTTCACTTCCAACTACAGCTGAGAACCTTTCCCTTCCCCCCGGCTCACACAGAATGGATTCTCACATGCACACTTTGAGGTATCTGCAGAGAGAGAAGATATGCCCTGCTGGGAGGACAAACACGCCCCTCCATTTCAGAATCTCTGCTTAGCAACCAGTATAAACGGCTGCCAAATGATGAAACGAGAATACCCCTTTAAACACATTTGCAGCAAGGAATGGTCCAAACTTCCTCCACAATGTTGTGGCAATGGTATTTGCAGATGCAGGAAATGTTTGGTGTAGTTGATTGCTACTAAATTGGGATGTACAGATTAATACATTGTAAAGTTTACTCAATTTGTCTCCCTGCACTGTGGATGTTTATTCAATGTGCTCATTAAGATACGTGGATAGTTAAGCTGTTTGTGTGTTATTAGTTTACTTATGTAATGCTTATGTATAACTGCGATAACAATCAGACCACATTTTATTAATAATAATGCAGAAATCCAGGTAATTCTATAAGGTTCACTTACTTGTTCTTGCAGCTGTACCTATTCCTGCAAAGCATCAGTTTGACAATATAAAAATATAATGTAATTTTGAAGCAATTATAGTAAAAGCTGTAATAAAAAGTGTATTTTCTAATGTGTAAGTGTACTAAGTACTTTTAATGAAAATCACCTCTCATCAGATTGCACACAATTCCTATTAACAGACGCTCCATCTGAAGAGCTAAGATTTATGTATGTGCATTGGGGTTGTCAGGAAATAGACTTCTATTTCCAACAAAGCATTGCATGCGTGTTCAGTTGCGCAAAGAGCTTCTCTGGCCAAATTTGAATTTCATTCTCTTTAATTATTTAAGGCGATACCATTTTATTGCTGAAACCTGGATGTCTTGTAAATCAAATTACTTATAAGAACACGGCAATGCTGACAACAAAGGGGAGAAGATCATCATTCTATTAGATTAATGGAAACATTCTGAAACATCTAGAATGATTACAGAAAAAGACACAGAAACGTTGGGGAAAATTTACTTAGAATGGTGTTTCATATGCCAGTCTAAAATAAAAGCCCGCTGGAGTAAGAGATGACACATTTATTTAGAGGCGTATACCTTTCTATAAATTTGTTGCTTTGCAGGCTGTCCTTATGCCAGCTATGTGCTTTTGTACATTTCCACTACATTTTACACCAACTTTGGCCATAAATTATACAACACAGAGGGCACTGCACCTTCTGGTAATCCCTGTCTACTGTTATCTTCACTTTTCACAAGTGACGAGAGGGGCACAAAAATGGTGAAACGTCACACCTGTCACACATATATTTACTATTTTGCCATAGGCAAACTTAAACTCTATCAGTTCTCCATCTATAAAACACTAAAAAGTAACTTTTATTATGTATAACACTTAAAGGGGTTTTATCGTTACAAAGATCATGTCTCAGATTATGGGGACAGTAAAAATAAGCACTTTTGTAATTGGGTTGCATTACCTCTGTCACTTGGTTTAGCAGATATGAGCATCTCTGTAAATCTGTCTTCTATTTCTGCTGTTGCTGGTCAGAACGCCCCCTGGTCGATTCTCGCACCCTAGACACGCCCCCTGCACTGTGATTGGCTGGCTGACATTTCATTCAGCCTGTTGGGATATGCCCCTAGACAGGAAATGCCCCGGCCACGCCCCCTGCGCTGTGATTGGCTGCCTGCACACTCTGTGTTTACTCCCCTCTGAGCTGTTAAAATCGATAGTGAAACCAAGGTCTGCTGGCTCTATGTACATCTCCCAGCTTTAGGGTCAATGTTCTGGGCAATTACTGGCTGTTTAAGGGGCTTTTGCCAAGAGGTTGATTAACCTCCTCACAGATCCAGTCCTTAAGCTGCTACTTGGAAAAGAAGGCGTTCTGTTCCTCAGATCGAATGCAAGCCCCGCCTCCTTATGACATCATCATCTGTAGTGTATAACATAAGGATTCAACACTATGTCTGTATAAGCTGCTTATATAGAGCAGTGCTTAGGTGATTAGCCCTACAAGACAGAGGTTGGGAGTTCAAGCCCCATCAGTAGTTTTTTTTTTTCTTTAAAATTTGTACACATATGTAAAGATATGTGAAAATATATGTGTTGACATCTATAATTTTATTTATATATCCCCTATATAGTGTCCTATCCTTGCAGTCACACCAAGCACTTCCAACATACGTGATACAATGCATATATTCTGGGGGATGAGACATGATATAGGGGAGCCCTGTATGTGTATATATATCATTATAGAGATTAACATATATATTTTAGGTCTCTCTACATATGTGTAGAATTTAGGGGGAAAAAAAAATATATATACCCTGTGAGGGACTAGAACTCCAAACCCCTTTGTTGTAAAAGCAATAGTCTACCACTGCTCTACCTCTGCACCACCAGCCCAAGTTAGTTACAAGCTGAGCAGGGCCTTCTCTCAAAGCTGATTTGCTTCTCCCCCCATTGTTTTCACTCACATGTCATTGACAGCAAGCAGAGATCTTTACTTGAAGCTGACATTTGTAGTTGAGTAAAGATCTCTGCCTGTTGTCAGTACAATTTGGATGAACACCACTAGAAGTAACAGCTGCTGACTTTCAGTTGTGTGTAAACTAAGACATATGACAGGTGCTTGCTGGAGTTTGGAGCCTCAAGGCTGCAGACATAAGCAGGCAGGAGGCTACAGAGCTGTTATATCCAGACAACCTTCTGCATCCCCTGCTTTAAACAAAATGATGATGTCACAGTTCTTCAGTGAGGAGCAGCCTCCTGGGAGGAGAGACACACCTGCTGACAGGAAAGACACGCCCCTGGATTTCAAACTCAATCTGAGAGAATTAGCTGAACAGCACGAGCAGCTCAAACGATAACACCCCTTTAACCTCTATACACACTATTTAAAAACCTGATCTCTAACCTCTCAATTTATCCCTTTCTACTTCTGAAGGAATAGCTCCTTTTCAATTGTCAAGTCTGGTGGAACCCCACCTACTAACAGGAAAACCTTATATATACAGTAATTTACTAACTCCAGTACGGGATCCCAAGCATCTTACTTGGACAGTCATCCCTAATCTAATGGACATAAAACATATAAGGTTTCCTTCTGATACCCTCTGCAGCGGGTAACACTAGTAGACAGAGGTGAGAAATCACAATTTAAAACGTCATGCCTGACCTCCCCGACATGTTTCACCAGCTAAACTGGCTTCATCAGGGGTTAGAGGTCCGGTGGAGACTATTTGACCTGTCACACATGTCACAATGGTGAAACGTCTTTATATGGTAGAAAAATTGTGTACGAAGCTTAGCAAATTCCCCATGTTCTCCCTAAAAATCCACTAACATTTAGTGGATCCTGAAAATCCTCTTCTTAGTTAAAGGAGATGTGATATCTTCTAAAAATCATAGCAACAACCTTATACTCACCTTTCTCCAGGCCCCGAGATCCAGCCCCGCGGCTTCCAGGTCTTCTATTGACATTCTGTCACTTCTAAACAGGGACATCACCACCTTGGCTACTGATTAGCTGTAGTGGGCAAGCACCAATAATTTACATCACAGTTCTTAAGTGAACAGTTCCAAGCGGTGATGTCAGTAGAGGCATGTGACCGCTGCAGCCAATCAGGGACCGCAGCGGTGATGTCCCGGTTCATAAGTGGTGGAATGTCAAGAGAGGACCAGAGAGGCACGGTTCTGGACCCGGGGACAGCAGAAAGGTGAATAATATTTTTTTTTATCTTACTGGAGATGTTGGTATGTTTTTTTTTGTTTTTTTTATTATTGGAGGTGGACAACCCCTTTAAATACACACTTTGAATATCTCAGCTGGGTAAACCTTGCCTATCTCCCCTAAAGCCATGTGCTGCTCCAGAACCCTCTTTACCCAATAAAGTCCATCTGCTTCCATTTAGCAATTGTCAAAGTAAATTAATGCGGGAACTGCTAATGGAGTTTCCCACGTTGTCTGTCTGGGTCGTTCCAAATAAAAGATGTTTAAAAGTTTCACTGGCTGGGAAACAACTTATATGTAGATATAGGGCTGATATAGAGAAGAGTCTGTAGTAGCAGTAGGTTCCAAAAACCCTTTTAATTGTACCAGAATATAAATAATAGTAAACACAGTATAATATGGTTCACTCTGACGACACTCAGCTATTGGCCACCAATCAGAATACACTGAGAAAAGTGAAATGTGGCTACACTAACTAATACAAACCTCAGACCTTGTGTTGAACAATACACATTTGTATTTGTTATAGCCCTATGCTAGTGAGATTACTACTGTATATAGGTCTACTGATATGCAACTGGTTCCTCTACTGGTCTAGATGAGGCACAACCTATGGACTCAGCAATTCTAGTCAATGCCATCTTAACAGCCTTATAGGCCACTGGGCAATGCAGTCCTTTACAGAGTCACCTCAACACTGAAATCGCCAGCTTACTGGGTAGAAGGAGAAAAATTACAACCTGTAGTTGAGAGAAGGCATCTGAATTCGCAGGAGAAATTTTGTTGCAAGCAATGATGTAAGCAATTAAATAAGCAAAATTTCCCTCACGAATGTATACATGCCTACTATCTGCTGTCAGTCGCAATTCTTTGTCATCTACCTAGTTAGCAGTTGCTTATATGGGACGTTTACATGGCGTATTGCAGTGCGCATAGGTATGAGCCGCAAAACGCGTTTTTTGCTCTGTTGAAATGATGCGCTTGCAAGCACGTAAATTTAAACACGATTACGACACACAGTGTCCTGAGGCAGATACCTGCTTCCTATACTTAATTATTTGACGAAGCGTATATGCCTGTAAGAACTGACATGTCAATTATTTTCAGGCACGTGCAAAAATCCGAGTGTAAAATACATGTTATTTGAATACTTGAACATTGTTTTGGGAATATTTCAGCACATATTTTGGTACAAAAATATTTGCAAAAAAAAGCTGTGTGATTATACCCTAGATATTGAGGCAGATGACTGGAAAATTAGTGTTAAGTTCTGGTCTGTGCTCGTGGGGCCCCCAGGCAACTGCCCAGATTGTCCATTTGCTAAGACGGCACTGTGATTAGTACATTGTTAATTTATAAGTATACTGGCAAGCAAGCTTGTATTATTTTAATAATATAAGCATAGTTTTATTTTTTTTAAAAGCCTGATATTTTCCTCAATGGCTGTTTAGTGCCTATATTTAAAATTATTCTTAGAAAAAATTCATTTCCATAAAATGACATTCTGGTGAGCTTGTTCTCATTAATTGTAGCCAATCTGAACAAGCACAGCTGCAGTGTAAAGTTTAAAGTTTGGGGCTGTAGTTGCCCTGCAGCAACTCACTAGACTACTGAGACCTATCCGCTCCCTGTGTGGTATAGCGGGTCTGTGTTGGAGGCAGAATCACATGTGTGGGTTTGCTGGGTGATGTGGTACACTGGGGCTTGGAATCAGACACAGAATCACAACTTCAGGGATCTTGCATTCTTTATTCCCGGCTCAACACCTATAGGATGTAACACTTCTTCACTTGCAGAGTAACACAGCACAGTTCACGTCTTGACTACACAGCAGAACACAGGACACAACTTCATACTGCAGCTAGCGATCGTGCCTGAGGGCCCCTTTTTAGCTCCTTGGTAAGCTTTCCTGAGACAATCTAGGCGGGCCTACTGTTCTCTCTACAACTTCAGGACACTACTGTCACGGGTGGTCCCGCAGGCCCTCGCCCGGGCTGCGGGCACACTCGTGCTGTCACCCGTCGGGTCCCGGCTTCCCCCTTACCTTCCTGCGCTCCCGAGTCCTCCCGTCCTCCTGGCCGGCCGGCGTGCGCGCGCCGGCTCTCGGGGATTTAAAGGGCCAGTACGCCCATTATTGGTTAAGGCTGGCAGGTGACCCTATTTAACCCCCTTCCGGGTCACCTTTGCCGGATCTTTAGTGCCGTTCAGCCTTTAGAGAAAGCTTCTTCTGCCTCGTTGCCTGACTTCCGTGTACCGAACCTTTTCGCTCCTGAATCCTGACCACGAACCGTTGCCGCCTGTCCTGACCTCCTGCCTGTCCCCGACTTCGCCTACGTCTCACGATTCTGTACCACGCACTGCCTTGGCTGCCACCGCAAGCAAGTCACGCCAGTGGGGCGACCTGGTAGTTCTCCGCCGCAGCAAGTCCATCCCGCTTTGCGGCGGGCTCTGGTGAAAACCGGGTTCTACTTAGACTCCGCCCCCTGGTACGGCTTACACCATCGCTTGCGGTGGTCCAGCGGATCACTACCAGCATTCGTTACAACTACCCTATTCTGTACTCTCAGGTCACACTGTGTACTATTCTTACTCTCTCTCTCTCTCTGCTTGGTTCTGTGAGTCTAGGAGCTGTTGGAGTCACTCTGGCCTGCCCTGCACCCCTGCTGGCAAGTAGGTAGGAGATCACCTTTTTCCTAACTGTTTAACTACCCTCAATACAACTCTGAGGGAACTCAACAACAACCCAACTCTGAAATGAATGCTCACATGCCAGGCTTCCCCCTATAACTGTGTAACACTGCAGCCACTCCCTTCTTCCTCTCACTGACTGGCTCCACTGCTCCACTGCTACATAATAGCAACATATATATGCTTTCCAAAACACAAATTTAAAACCGATCAAAAAGCCTTATCCCCCCAAAAATGATACTAAAAAAATGTCAACTCATCCCGCAATAAACAAGGACCTACACATCTCCGTCCACAGAAAAATAACAAAGTTATTGCTCTTAGACTATGGCTATTCAAAAAAGCAAATTTTATAAATGCATTTATATTGTGTAAAAGTAATGAAACTTAAAAAACTATATAAAATTAATTTTCTTGCATAATAAAATTATTATATCATACTGACTTTGGCGATGCAAAACCATGTTTTCCTTGTGTTTTTATTGTGTAAAAGCAGTAAAACATATAAAAAAATACAAATTGGGTATCGCTGTAATTGTTTCAACCTGCTTAGTTAAGTTAGGATGTCATTTATACCGCTCTGTGATAGCTGTAAAAAATAAAAATAAAAAACACTACCAGGATTTGTTCAAAACACCTCACAAAACCTTAATATAAAGTGACAAAAGCATCATATGAACCCCATAATGGTACCAATAAAAATGTCAGCTCATCCCACAAAAACAAGCCCATAATCAGCTCTGTATACAGAAAAATTAAAAAGTTATGGTATCAGACTATGACTACATAAAAACGCAATATTTTCTAAATGCATTTCTATTGTGTGAAAGTAAAAAAAATTTTAAAACGACATAAAATTTATTTTCTTGTAATTGTACCGACCCACACAGTATAGTTATTATGTCATTTATACTGCATGACGAACGCTGTAAAATTGAAGCCCAGAAAACAGATCTGCATTTTTTCTCCCCCATTTTTATTGACCAATGCGAAAAAAAAAACATGGAACAGCTGTGTGCCCAAAATGCACAATACATCCATAAATGAGATCCATGATGTGTGTTTTATCCGAAATGGGGCGACCTAGGCAAGGTTTCACCTGTTTTGCTACTTTGGGGACTTTGCAAATGCGACTTGGCACCCGCCAAAATCTGCGTTCCAAAAGCCAAATAGCGCTCCCTTTTTTCTATGCCCTGCCATGCGCCCAAACAGCAATTTACATCCACATGTAGGGTACTACCGAACTTGGAAGACATTGCGTAACACAATTTTGGGGCTTTTTTTCCAGGATTCCTTGTAAAAATGTAACATTTTCAGCTAAAATTGCAAATTGTTGGAAAAAATATTTTTTTTCATTTTCACAGCCTAAAAATTTGTGAAACACTTGTGGGGTCAATGTACTCACTATAAACCTGGATATATTGCTTAAAGGGGTTGTCTCACTATGAAGATCATAGTTGAAAATGTGGGGACCAAAAATCTAAGGATGTACGTATTGGCAAGCAAGGAGGAGAAGCAGTGAGAGGACATGCAGGGGGTTGTGTGTATTGTATCCTCTTCACTGCTTCTCCTCCTTGCCTGCCAATACACACATCCCTGCCCCTCCTCTTAACTGCCTTTCCTTTGCATGTGCACGACCTGGGCAGGACAGAATGCTTCCCTGACCAGTAAACAAACACCGTTGCTAAGCACATGTAAACCAGCCCGTTCTCTAAAACCGTAGCACTTTGCCAATAGTAACCAAGGACATACATCCTTAGATTTTTGGTCCCCACATTTTCAACTATAATCTTCGTAGTGAGACAACCCCTTTAAGTTTCTGATATGGGGTTTTTTAGGGGTGTTTATTAAGATTTAGCACCTATGGGTGTAATGACGCCTAAATAAAATCATATTGAAAATGAGACCCCAAAGTCCAGTAGGTGCTCCTCATATTCTGAGGCTTGGGGTTGAGCCACATAGTGCACTAGGGCCACTTATGGGATATCTCTAAAAACAGCAGAAGGGGAATCAATATTCCTGTGAATCATGGATAAAAACTTAAGGAGACATGAATGATCGGCTTTTTCACCCCTCTCTGGTGTAAATTGTGCCTAAGTGAACCAGCTACGATGTCTAATGCGCCTAATGAATGTGTTAGGCACATTGTTTGTAAGACTTTCTCACGCGCCTAACATAAGGGGGCGTTCTGGGGGCAGATCGCATATAGATACATATACGAATGTGGTTCGGCAAAACTAGGCGCACTACTGCTCGATCAGGCAGACCTATATTAATGTGGTCTGCCTGAGCCTGAGGAGTCGAAGTGGAGCTAGATTTGCTGTTAGAGAAAAAAATGTCCCTTATTTCTCAACTTGCACCAGTACAATAATAAAAAGTAATTTATTATAATTATCAAACTATATAAAATTAAATTATTTCAATTTAATAAAAAAGTGATTATTATTATTAAAAATATATAATATCCCAAAAATATAAAAATATCTTCTATAAAATGCATTTAAATTTAATAGAATCTAAAACTAGTTTTGCATTAAATAACCCACTGATGTTGTTGTTCAGATTTTACAATTTTTAATTTTTACTACATTATATTGTATATTTATTTTTGTTGCTCTCACCCTTTATTCTGAATACAGTAAGAGCTAGCATACCACAGGTCTTGCTGGGATCTGGGATCCACCAAGCAAGATCAGTATCATAGTTTCTATTCCATGACATGCTATTCTAATTACTTTTCTATTATTTCCAGCCTATCTATAGCCTTTACTAATGTGCCTAAGTTCCGTAATGCACCTAACACACAGACGAGGCGCGTCAAACTTTAGACATCATTTATAATCACACAAAACCACTTTCATACATTCAGGTGCATTATACACTGAAAACGAGACTTGACAATTGACTACAAAGCGCCTTCCTTAGTACATGTCTCCCTAAGAATCTGAAAAAAAGTGAAATTTTGAAATTTCACCTCCACTTTGCTTTAATTTCTGTGAAATATCTAAAGGGTTAAAAAAGTTCCTAAAAACTGTTGTAGATACTTTAAGGGGTGTAGTATCTTAGATTAAGTCATTTATGAGGCTATCTAGCATGCAGGTCCCTCAAAGCCATGTCAGAACTGGAATGGTCTCTAAAAAAATGTATATTGCAAATTTTCTTGAAAATATGAAAAATTACTAGTAACTTTCTAAGCCCCCTAATTTCGTAAAAAAACAAAAATACATTTAAAACATTATGTCAACCTAGAGTAGACATATGGTAGATGCTAGTTATAAACTATTTTGACTGGAATAATTTTCTGTCTTAAATGCAGACATTTTTGAAGTCTGAAAATGGCAATTTTTCTAATTTTTTACAATATTTTGATATTTTTCACAATATGTTTGGACCAAAATTTATTACTAACTTAAAACAGAATGTGTCATGAGAAAACAGTTTTGATTCACATGGATAGGTAAAAGTGTCAAAAAGTTATCCCCATGTAAAGTGACATATGCCAGATTTAAAAAAATGAGACTGTCAGAAAGGCCAATATTGGCTGTGGCAGTAAGGGGTTAATGCTCCAGAGCGCGTCAAGATCCTACGCATTTCAGAATGTCAGGGATTTCTTCAACTGGAAATATGTTGTCATTACAGCTCAAGAAATTTGTCTTCTCTGTTTTGACAAACACAATCAAAGAAACAATATGGCTGCCATACACATAAACTACCTCCCAGTATCGTGTATGTATTCTATCCTCTCAGTTATTTTTTTTTTTATTTCATACATGGTGTAATAGCAAATCACCAGCTTTCAACAAACAGTTCACGTATTTCATAGACCACGAGAATGAATTATACCTTGTCAGCTGCTTTCAATTACAATACCTTATGAGATAAAGACTTTGATATCTGGGCTTATGCTGAGAAATGCTTTAAAGAATTATATAAATTAGCTCATATTAAGTATACTGTACAAAAACATGATAGATTTCCTTTGATTTTTATGATCCTTTTTATTTATAGTGCAATAGACTCTTCTGTCCTTGGTAAAACATAATGCGACATGTATGAATTTTAATCCGTATTTTTTTTTCACTTGACGCCGACAATCCAGTTCTAAATAGGTATAGAGAGTGTAGAATACAACAGTGTGTAGATTTTTGGCACATTACAATGAGCTTAATGCGTCCAAACTTTGTATGGGCATAGAGTGTAATGTGCATAACTTTGAGAGACATATGAAGGAAGGAGCTTCGAAGTGAATGATCGCGTCTCGTTTTCAGTGTGTAATGCGCCTATAATGTGGTTTCTATGTGATTAAAATGGTGTCTAAAGTTCAATGCGCCTGGCCTGTGTGTTTGCTGCATAACAAAACTTTGGCTCATTACTAATGTGCCAAACATGTATAATGGCTATAGATAGGCGGGAACTAAAAGAAAAGTCATTCGAATAGCATGTCAGTGAAGAGACACTATGGGACTGACACAGGGCCGTCTTAACAGCACTATGGGCCCCTGGGCAGAGAGGTGTACTGGGGCCCCCCCCTCCCCTCCCACCCTAACACAACCGCCCCCCCACCCCCACCCAAAAAAAAAAAAAATACTCAAAGAAACAAATATAAACATTACCAGCTCAGGTAACTATTACATGACAGAGACCACAGCACTAATCGAATATAGTAGCAAAATAACCCCTGACACCAGGGACTCACCGGAGGCGTCCTGTCTTTTCAGTCGTTCTCTGAATCGTTCTTTTTCCCTTTTCCTTTCCACCATAACCACTTCTCCCGGCTGCCACTCGTCCCTGCAGAATGTAACGCAAAAACATCTTAGTAATTATGGCAGGCAGGGCCGGTATATAGCCAGGCAGGACCGATATATAGCCAGGCAGGGCAGTATATTGGGCAGGCCAGGGGCAGTATATGGGCAGGTAGGGCAGTGTATAGCCAGGCAGGGCTAGTTGTATATAGCCAGGCAGGCAGTGTATAGCCAGGCAGGGGCACTATATGGGCAGGCAGGGCAGGTATATAGCCAGGCAGGGCAGGTATATAGCCAGGCAGGGGCAGTATATGGGCAGGCAGGGGCAGTATATGGGCAGGCAGGGCAGGGTATATGGGCAGGCAGGGCAGTGTATATGGGCAGGCAGGGCAGTGTATATGGGCAGGCAGGGCAGGGTATATGGGCAGGCAGGGTATATAGCCAGGCAGGGCAGGGTATATGGGCAGGCAGGGCAGTGTATATGGGCAGGCAGGGCAGGGTATATGGGCAGGCAGGGTATATATCAACGCACGGCAGAGTATATGGGCAGGCAGGGCAGGGTATATGGGCAGTCAAGGCAGGGTATAAGGGCAGGCAGGCAGTGTTTATGGGCAGGCAGGGCAGGGTATGGCGTCATCAAATCGCGCGCCTGCCCCGCGGCCTCCTGGGAGCTGAACAGACGGGATCAATAGATCCCAGATGTTCAGCCTCGGCTGCTGCCCGCACCGCGCGGTGCAGGCGGCGGTCTGTGATGGCTGCATGGCTGGGTCTGTGACCCGGCCATGTAGCCGTGGGATGAAGGGGGACCTGCGCCACAGGCCGGTGCCGGTACTCGGGGCCCGCCAGGGGGAAACCCCAGCCTCCTGCGGCGACGCTCCGAGCCGGCGCTGCGGCCCGAATCCCGGCTGTCGCTCCACTGGGCAGGGTAGGCGGCTGCCCGGGAGGGTCCCCTGAGATCGTGGGGCCCCCGGGCAATGGCCTACCTGGCCCAATGGAAGAGACGGCCCTGGACTGACAGGCAGACCTATGACAATGTGGTCTGCCTGAGCCTGATGACTCGCAGTGGAGATAGATTTGCTGTTAGGGAAAAAAAAAAGTCCAATATTTCTCCACCAGTAAAATAATAAAAAGTAATTTATGATAATTATCAAAATATATAAAATTAAATTATTTTGATTTAAAAATATTATCGTATAAAATTTATATAAAAATATTAAAATATATACTATAAAATTTATTTAAAATAAAAAGAATCTAAAACTAATTTTACATTCTATAACCACTGATGTTGTTGTTCAGATTTTTTAAAATTTTTACTACATTAAATTTGAATTTTTTTTTTGCTGCTCTCACCCTTTATTATACATACAGCAAGAGCCAGCAGAGCACAGGTATTGCTGGGACCTGTGGTCCACCAAGCAATTTTTCTTTTCACTGACATGCTGTTCTAAGGACTTTTATTCCAGCCTATTATATTTACTCATTTTGGGGCATTACAAATCACAAAGTTTTTTTTTACCCCAAACCACAGGCGAGGGGGGGGATTTTTTAGCACCATTTTTAATCCACAAAAACCACTGTCAAAAATTCAGAGCATTATCACTAAAAACGGACTCGAAAATTTCATTTCGAAGCGCCTTCTTTCATATGTTCTCAATTTTGGTGCATTCC
The DNA here is from genome assembly GCA_025379985.1 of Phyllomedusa bahiana. Taxonomy (NCBI): domain Eukaryota; kingdom Metazoa; phylum Chordata; class Amphibia; order Anura; family Hylidae; genus Phyllomedusa; species Phyllomedusa bahiana. Next base: position 28,257 of record JAODAL010000393.1, on the reverse strand, counting down.
CCCACTTCTTTTCCCATACAAAGTTTGGGCATTACACCTATACCCATACAAATTTTGGTGCTTTCCTTTCCCATACAAGTTTGGTGGCATTACACTCTATCCCATAAAAATTTGGTGCATTACACCCTATCCCATAAAAAGTTTGGTGCTTACACTCTATGCCCATAAAAAAGTTTGTGCTTTCCTCTATGCCAAAAAAATTTGGTGAAATTACACTCTATCCCCATACAAGTTTGGTGCTTTACACTCTATCCCATAAATTTTTGGTGCTTACACTCTATACCCATACAAATTTTTGGTGCATTACACTCTTCCCTACAAATTTTGGGTCCCTTCACTCTTGCCCTACAAATTTTGGTGATTCACTCTTTCCCATAAAAATTTTGGTGCATTACCTCTTCCCCTAAAGTTTGGTCATTAACTCTTACCCATACAAAGTTGGTGCTTTACCTCTATGCCCTACAAAGTTTGGTGTTTTATTATGAAAAAAAAAAAGTTTAAAATTATCTCTATGCCCAAAACGTCTGGTATTCTACACCCCTTCTTCCCTATTTAGAACTGGGGTTGCTAAAAGTAAAAAAAATATATTATTCGATTTTACAGTCGCCCTAGTCACAAAACTACAATATAGCAACATATATAAGCTTATGTATTGTGAGCAACTCTGTAATACCTACTGTGATTCTAAGTTACAGTGTGTCCAGTGTGCTGGCTGCTAGTGGCACTCATAGACAGACATAATGTTCTGACTGGACTTTTTGGGTAATGATCAGGGTGTAAGATTTTCACTTCCTGAATCCACATATGTAAACCAAGGCCTTCAGGCTGAATCGAAACCGCAAGATCCTAGACACGGGAACAGGGGTGGATAAAAGCCCAGCACAGAAAGGATCAGTCTTCCTTTCTAAAACACAGTTTTAAGATGGCAGAAGCAGCTTTTTCCTGCACAGGGAGCGAGTCAAACTTGGATTCAGCTTCAGTGACATCTGCCACACTTGTTCACAACGTACAGGGGTTGGCCGCTCTGGAACCCTATCCCGGGCACCAAAACCACCCTCCAAAAGCCCCCTAAGGCAACCCCAACTAAATGCTGAGTGGCCTTTGTTGAAAAAGAGTTTGACATCCTTGTAAAGGGATAAAGAGGCAGGTTTTCTTTGAAGACAAACCCTGTTTATATGAGCTATAGAATCCTCCTGAAAGGGGCCCTTTTGTTTCTGGTGAACTCGACCGTCCCTGTATGACTAGACACCCTTTGAATTTTAATGTCAGTAAACCTATTTCCTTGCCCCTGTTGGCCATGGCTCCCGCAGCAAAATCACCTGTTACTACAGTACTGGGAATGGCTAATTGCCCCGGAAAAGGGAAGTCCTAAATAAAAAAAACTTTTTTAAAACCAAATTTTTGACCTGCAGTGATTCTTTATGCTATTCTGACACTGTGAACATGATGCAAGATGATACAAACCCCAAATTTATGATGGAAAAAGCAATTGTTTTTTCATTTCTGAACAAACCCGCAGGCTAAGAAAATTTTTAGGACATGTGACCAAGCTAAATAAAGTGTTCTTCATTGACAAATTTTTAAATGTTATTACCTAACACTGGGTTTTTGTTTTGCTTCATTTAAAGAGTAAGGGGCCGTTCACACGGCTCAGTGCAAATACCAGTCGGTATGCAGAGAAACGCCCTCCCCCTTCGCATTGAGATGTTCATATTCCGCCTGAAAACCAGGTGGAAGAATGAACATGTTCAATGTTTGTCGGACCGCTGGCGATGTAAAAAACCGCCCGGCTGAAAACCCATACAGTGAGGACTGCTGCGCGGGCTTTCCATAACGGTCCATAGTAAAAGCTGACACCCGGTTTACAGACGGTTTTCAAAACCGAAAACCGTCTGAAAAAACGTGTGGAAACCCGCGCCGTGGGGACAGGTCCTAACAGTTTTTACCTCATGCTTGGTTAAAGATACTTTCCTAGGTTAGCAATCACCTCTCTGTTCTAGCAGTGGGCTGAGCTAGTAAAGTGTCTCATCAGGAAGAATTTTTGGGGGCCTGAAGTGTACTTTTAATTGGTGCCTTATTGGGATAGATGTGACGTTATTCCAATTTTTAGGATACCTGAAATGACCAAAAAAACACGCTTGGAATTTTATTTCTTCTATGGTGCTCAGCATATGGGATAAATTATGTTGTGTTTTAATAGATCAGACTTTTTCGGATGCATTGATGCCAATTATGTGTAACTTCTTTATTATTTATTTATTTTTATTTGTAAAATGGCAAAAAGGGGCTTCCAGCCGCCATGTAAACCGTTCAGGGCCCCGTTCGGAGTGAGCAATGGTGTGCTATATCGTTTCTCATTCATTTAAAGGGAATGTGTCATCAAAAAATTACTTATTGTTTAACTCACATTTTTATGTTAAACACATTTTGTAGGAATTTTTGGTTATGTTTTTTTTTTTAAATTTTCCGGATCACTTTCAATATTTTTTTTAATAATTCTTACGTCCTGTAGTTTTCACTTTGGCCACTAAGCCTAATAATCGTCTGACACTTCCTGCTCTGTTTTGTGAGCTTTTCAGCAGTGTGCTCATTATCAGTAAAAGCAGGTCAAGCTAAAAGGGGAGACACCATTGTGTACAGATAACACAGAACCCCACCAGTCACAAGCGGAGATGTCACAGCTCCCCCTCTCCCCTCCCTTCACAGTGAAAACTCTCCTATAGACGTCTATGGGACAGAATCTGTCTTAAGAATCCTATGTGCATGAAGCTGCTGTAAAGTATCTCTCTGACTGCTGTTAAAGCAGTGCAAGCAAGAATGTCTTCCCCACAATCATATATAGACAGGCCGAATAGAGAAATCTACAATCAGGAAATAAAAATGACTGAGAGGAAAAGCATATGGATCAGGAGCTTGATTTAATAAGTAAAAAAAAAAATTGGCGACATATTCCCTTTAAACGTCTCTATCGCAATTGCTGCGGCGTCTTATTGGTTAAACAGCACGGAATGGAGCCAGCTGTTAACCTAGGTTAACCTACAAAAAAGGCAGACTTGTGATTTTTGTTCATCCCACTGCACTTAATATGTAATAAAAGGCGATCAAAAAATCATATAATTTACCATGTCCGCAGACCTTCCCTACTCAACCTCTCCCCTTCCTCCCTCTTTCCCAAGAGGTGATCCAAAGTCTGTAATTACCTTTCTCCTCAGAGGAACTAGCTACTGTGATACGGGAGCTTCCTGGAGGCAAGAGCCCGGGACCAGATGGTTTTTCGGCGAAATTTTTCCAAATTCTAGCCCCTCAAATCTCACCTCCCTTATTGGCAGCCTTTAACGACATCTCCTCAACCTCACACTTCCTTCCGGACTCCTCTCGGGCACATATAACCGTCATCCCTAAAACGGGAAAAGATCCTCTAAATTGTGGCAGCTAAAGACCTATTTCACTGCTTAATGTGGATCTTAAGATATATGCTAAGCTCCTAGCAAACCGGCTAAATGCCTATCTTCCATCCTTGATCCATCCTGATCAGGTGGGGTTAGTGCCCGGGAGGGAGGCTAGAGATGATTCCCTCAAGACTCTAGACATAATTCACCCAGCTAAGTCTCACCATATCCCTCTTATGATTCTCTCATTGGACGCCGAAAAGGCATTTGATAGAATCTCCTGGTCTTCCTTAAGTCAAACTTTGTCTCACCTAGGCCTAGGCCCCATCTTCACCTCCAAGATTTTAACTTTATCACACTCCCACAGCCCAGATTAAGATCAATGGAGTCCTATCGGACCACTTCTCTATCCACAACGGAACCAGACAGGGATGCCCCCTATCTCCAATCTTATATGTATTAATAATGGAACATCTCCTTCACTCGATTCGTGTCAATTCGGACATTGGGGGGGTCAAAATTGGAAATCGGGAATGTAAATGCTCTGCTTTCGCGGATGATCTTCTGATCTACGTCACTAATCCCCAGGTTTCTTTGCCTTCTTTAATGTCCGAGTTGAAGCGCTTCAGTGCCTGGTCCAACTATAAAATCAATCTCTCCAAGTCTGAACCCTTAACATTTCCCTGGATGCCTCCATCCTCCCTTCCCTGAAATCTGCGTTCCCTTTTTCTTGGCCCTCCCACACTATTTCTTACTTAGGCACGAAAATCCCGTCCAATCATAATCAGTTATTTGACCTCAATTTCGGTCCTCTACTCTCCCAATTTAATCAAACTCTACAGAGCCGGAAAACCAAAACGTTTTCCTGGTTCGGACGCATGAATGTCCTAAAAATGTCCCTCCTCCCGAAACTTCTTTATTTATTGCAAACTATCCCCATTGTAATCCCAGCTTCGTTTTGGCATAAACTCCAACGCTGTTTTTCTGACTTTATCTGGCAGCGGGGCCGTCCACGAATAAGCAGGGTAATACTAACCAGACCAAAAGACAAGCGAGGGGTAGGCCTTCCTGATTGCAGGACGTATTATCTTGCTTCGGCTTATCAAAGGTATATAGATTTGGTCCATGATTCAAAATATAAATTGTGGGTTCAAATCGCACAGGCCTTGTGCCCTTTGTCTTTGGCCTCCCTTCCCTGGCCACAGGACTCTACCTTCTTGCGTTCCGAGAATTTCTCCTACACTACCCTTCAAACTTTAGCTACTATACGCAAAATCAAAACACAGGAGTCTCTTTTGGACCTTTCTGGCCCTCTCACTCTCATCACTGACAACCCGCTCTTCCCCCCAGGGCGGTCCTCGACCCTTTTCCTGGGTTACTCTAAAACTCATCCTCTTCTTGCCCACGCACTCACGACCCGAGGACAACTACGCCCTTTATCCGAAATCATAGCTGTCCCCACGCAGATATTGAAGAGATTTTCTTATGAATATACTTAACTTGCACATTTCTTCTCATCTAAACTCTCTAAATCCAACACACTGCGTACGATGACCCCCTTCGAGCGGGTTTGCGTTGCGCAGACTCCCCCGCGTCACTTAATTTCGACTCTCTATCTACAGCTTTTAAGTCCAAGATGTGACTCCCTACCGTCTTATTACCAGTCTTGGGAGAAGGAGCTGAACAGGACTTTTACACAGGAACAGTGGTACAAGTGTTTCTATCTAACCCATAAAGCCGTCATGGCCTGTAAAGCCCAAGAAACCAGTTTCAAAGTGTTGTCGAGATGGTATAGGGTGCCATTTTTGTTGCATAAATGGTGGCCGAGTACTCCCAACACCTGCTGGCGCTGTGGCTAGGAGGTGGGTACCATGTCCCACGTTTGGTGGGGTTGCGCACTCAGACCCTTTTGGACGGCAGTGCTTACAGCAATCCGAGACTGTACGGGGACTACTGTTCCCGACTCCCCTGAGTCAACTCTCCTGTTCATGTTCCATTTCCCTCGACTGTCATACAAAAAATCTCTCATTAGACACTTGATACAGGCAGCAAAGACGGTCATCCCGCGTAAATGGAAAACGACGTCCCCGCCGACACTTGAAGATTGGTTGGAGGAAGTGGCTCTCACATATCGCATGGAAGAGCTGGTAGCCAGATCGGAAGCTGACACCGCCAGCCTTATCCGAACATGGGCTCCTTGGACGACATATCTCTCGTCCTCAGAGTTTGGGGCTTTGATGGTTTGAGTTATCAGGGTCCTTTCGCACCGTTTATATTATCGTCATTAGGTGGGTTATTTGGGCCGACCGGTGCGGGGTGGGGACGGCGTCAGGGGAATCTGAGACCAGAGCTTCTGTATGTGACTCCCCCCCCCCTTTTTTTTTTTTCTTCTTTCCCCTTCTTCCCTCCCCTCTTTTGAAAACTGGGTTCACACTATTTTACTAGTCAACGGCTCGAAATGCCAGCATCTATGTCAACATTCCCAGTTTATCGGGTTCAACCGCTGCCTTTGCTCCCTTTGGTATGGATCACTTCTATACATTTCTTGTCATGATCCGATATTTGATCATAGTTGGTGAACCTTATGTTATGCAATGTGGTTCATTATGTTTGTTTTATGATCTCATGTTTACTCCATTGCCATGTTAGTGTCTTTATTTGAAAACTCAATAAACCTATTGAATTGAAAAAGTCATATAAACCCTTAAATAGTAAAAGAACTTATGGCTCTCAGACTATGGTGATTAGAATAAAAGTGTTTTTATTATGTAAAAGCAGTAAAACATAAATAAATAAAAATTTAGTATCACTGTAAGGGCTTGTTCACATGGTGTTTTCACTCCGTGTTAACTACGCTTTTTAGTTCCATCTCTGGGACTGACAGGACAGACCCAGAGACGGATCTAAACAAATAGCTCTGAGATTATCACTGTGGGCTATGAGGAACACGCAGCGGTGTTCACATGAGAGATCACCGCTGTGTGTTTCCCTAGTGCCTGTCAGGTCCGCTTTATGAACCTGATCAAAGAATTACATGTCAATTCTTTCAAAGATGGAGACGACAGGCAGGAGGGAAACACGCAGCAGCGATCTCTCATGTGAACACCGCTGCGTGTTCCTCATAGCCCACAGCTAAATGTTAAGATCCGTCTCTGGTTCCGTCCCGTCGTCTCAGAGACGGATCTAAAAAAGTGTAGTTAACACGAAGTGAAAACGCCGTGTGAACAAGCCCTAATTGTATCAACATGCTGAGTAAATTTAACATGTCATTGACTACACGGTGACCGCTGTAGAAAATAAAAAACACTACCAGGATTGCTATTTTTTGTTTATTTCCTCTCCCAGAAACCTTGATAAAAAGCAATCAAAGTGTCTTATGAGCCCCATAATGGTACCAATGCAAACGTCCTGCAACAAACAAGCATTACAGCTCCGTACACAGAAATTTTTTACAAATGCATTTCTACAGTGCTCAAGTAGTAAAACATAAAAAACTCTATAAAATTAATATTGTTGTAATGGTACCGACCTGCAGAATAAAATTATTATGTGGTCGTCTTAGCACCATTATGGGCCCTTGGGCAGAGCGGTGCACTGGGCCCCTCAAAAAAACACAACCACTCACAGGAACAAATGTATACATTATTGATAACAAACTTATAACCTACAATACCGCCATATAGAAACCATATAGTGGACACCAGCTCAAGTCACCACCACATGGCAGTGACTACAGCACTGATCTAACACAGAAAAGAAATAACCCCTGACCTATGGCGTAGCTACAGGGATCGCAGAGGTCGCAATTGCGACCAGGCTCCTGAGCTAGGGGGGCTCTGCAGGCCCCCTCGCCACACTCAAAGCTGTGCCTCTGTTCATAAAGCTGCACTGATAGGTCACAGAGACCTAGCGCTGCAGCTTTATGATCAAAGCAGCGATACACATTCTAAGGAGTGGAGGGGACCGCTGAGACTGCCATCCCCGGAGGCAGCTCCAGTACAGGGAGGAGGAGTGCAGGCATCAGAAAGAAGGGAAAAATGCCCGTTCTGGCTCCTCCCCGCTCATAAATATGCTGAGTCTGTAGCAGACTCAGCATTGTACATTGTGGTGTCGGGGGGCGGGGCATAAATGGGGCGGATCACTAATGGGGGCCTGGCATGAACGGGGATGAAGGCAGCACAGGGAAAACAGTAAGCTGCTGGGTGGGAGACGGTAGACAGCGATGGGCAGCAGGGTTTGTGGACTGCCATTCAGTCTTGGCAGCCCGCCCACTGCCTATTATTAGAATACAGGGGGAGAAAAAGTGAGCCTCAGGAAGAGGAAATGCCCAGTGGAGCTGCTCCCCTCTATCAAGTTTCTGGCCTAGGTACAACGGTTCTGCCATTACAAACAAGGCACTAGGTGTAGCTTGTCAAATGTGAGGCACCAGGTATCACCAAGTGCCTCACATGTGACTTCTGAGGTGTGAGGGTGCTTTCACATGGAGCGCTGTTGCTGTTTTTTTTTTTTTTAAATACACAGCAATCAATGATGTGCATTTCTGCAAAAAAATAAACATAGCAAAAGCACACAAAAAAGATGCTCCTTGCGAAAGCCCCTACAGTGGAGGTTGGTGGAGGGGCAACAACAGGTTTTTTTCACATTATTTTATCTTTTTATTAACCGTAAATGCCGTCGTTTGTGCTTTGTAATTACAAGCACGCAAGCCTATAATTACAAAGCACAAACGCTGCGCAGTGCACCGAGGCAGATTTCTGCCTTATATACATCAGCTCCCAGCGCCAGTGGTCACATGAACCAGAGCTCGGTGACTGTCTGAGCTGCTGGGTCTTATCACACCAAGGTTAGCTTTGCAGTCACTGCCTGGGGATGGATTTCCCCTTTAACTAAGGCTTATATGTCACCCTAGTTACAGAGGAAATCACCAAAAAAGTGATATAAAATGCTTCCTGAAGGTCTTTTTCTGAGCTTATGGGGGGCACAATATGTAAAATAAAGTAATAAAGCACACCCACAAGATAAATGATCAATAAAATAGTTATTAACTGCCCAAACCATAGCTTCTAGCCCTGCCCCTGTGACCCTAAAACTTCACCTATATATAAATGTCCACAATTCAAAAGTGACACAATTACCCAACTTATTTTAGTGCCACTTTTGCTATAAAAAAAAATAAAGGGGTATTCTAACTTTATACAATAATGGCATATTGCTAGGATACGCCATCATTGTCTGATAGGTCCGGGCCCCACCTCTGGGGCTTAACATGGACGGAAGTTCCAATTACAGCAGAGCATCACCGCTCGGCTAAACTCCGAACTCCCGTTCATGTCTAGCAGAGTGTCTTGACCCGCTTCTGTTCAGAATGGAGTGCTTTTAGGGCTAGTTTAGGAAATAGGTGCACATGCAGAGGTGGGACCCAGACCTATCAGACAGCGATGGAATATCCTAGTGATACGCCATCACTGTATAGAGTGAGACAACCCCTTTAACCCAAAACTAGTAAAGAATGGGCTCACACTGTTCTGATGCATCAAATAAGTGGGAATTGGTAAGGGCCAATAGTATATTAGAAAGCTACATTTCTTCTCTTATTTTTTAGTGTTAGCCCTATAATTATTGCACTGGACTGGATGATTTTAAATGTAGTGAAATTTTAATGCGGGTGGGGGAGGGAGAGGGGGCAATCTGACTTCTTGCACCTGGGCCCATGAGCCGTTAGCTACGCGCCTGCCCCTGACATCCAGGGACTCACAGGAGACATCCTATCAGATCAGTCGTTCTCTGAATCATTCTTTTTCCCTTTTCTTCTCCTTCTATCCAGACCACCATGATGACGTCTCCCGGCTGCAAATCCCTGCAGAATTTATCACACATACATCTGACTTCTCACTTTATCACCATTTCCTTACCAATTCCTACCGCTGTTATGGGCACCCCTCCATTAAGTAAGTAAGTAGTAATGTTGCCCATGATTAAGTAGGTAGATATAAAGCTCTTTGTAAGTAGATATGCTGCCCCTTGTAGGTAGGTTTACAGTCCCCTGTTAGTAGATTTATAGCCTTCGGTAGGAAGATATACAGCCTCTGTAGGTACAGGTAGATCGACTTCCCCTGAGGTTATAGAACCCTTGTAGGTGATATAACCTCTGGGTAAGTTATAGGGAACCCTATAAGGATTAGAGGCCCACTGTAGTTGATCAGGCCCCTGTAGGTTATAGCCCTTGCATATAGCCTCCTGTAGGTTATTATCCCCTCTAGGTTATAGCTTCTGTATATAGCCCCCCTGTAGGTTATAACCCCCTGTAGGTTATAGCCCCTGTATATAGCCCCATGTAGGTTATTGTCCCCTGTAGGATATAGCCCCTGCATATAGCCTCCTGTAGGTTATAAACCCCTCTAGGTTACAGACCCTGTATATAGCCCCCGTAGGATATAACCCACTGTAGGTTATAGCCCCTGTATATAGCCCTCTCTAGGTTATAGCCCCCTGTAGATATTATGCGGCCCCTCTGACAAAAAACATTACTCACCTCTCTGTGCTCTTCGCCAGTGACATCGCTTCGGGAGCTGGTTTCCAGCTTACGCTGGGACGTTGCTCCCAGAATTTCCTAGGCTGGAAGCCTATGGGCCCGGACCTGCCGCTGTGGCCAAGTCACGCCCGGGGGAAGGACACCTATGCTCGGCCCCCGGGCAACCTTCTACCCTGCCCAAAAGGAAAAGATGGTCCTGGTCGCAGCAGCTGTGTCACTTGGTCCCGTACCTCTCTGTGTCCTGGCAGCGTCCCCGCTGCTCAGCGTTACTCACCTGCCCTCGATCCGTCCTCTTTGGCTTTCTCGCCGTACGTGTGAGCTCCCTAGGGTGGATGCGTGGTAGCCATCTGCAATATAAATGGACAGTGGCCAATTCCCTGCTCCATGACCTGTGACCTCTGGCTACTTAAGCAACTTCCTGCTCTTGCTCCCGGGTCAGTTTGATGGTGTTCATCCTAGAATCCTGACCCCTGTCTGCTGTGCTCTTCCTGAGTTAACCCTTGTGTTACCTGTGTACCAGCGGTAACCCTGTGCTGTCCAGTGCATCTATTTACTGCTGTACCTGACGTTGTACCAGTCTGCTACTACCTGCTGTTATCTGCTACTGTACTAAGTCTGTACCTGTCTGGGACCTGCTACCTGTCTATGGCTATACTCTGCTGTGACCCGTAACTCTACTATTACCCGGTGTCCTTTCTTGCACTTCAGTTACCACCGCGAGTTATATCATCTGCGCTCATGTGAGCATTTGTTAGCCCCTCCCAAGCACTGCTAGCACTGCCCACTCACAGCTGATTGAACCTATTACTTTGAATGGGTAGAAACCTATGAATAACCAGCAAGTGGGTGGGGTTAACACCTGCTCATGAATAAGCTGGAACCTTCTCTGGCAGAACAGGCTGCAAAGTGCCATATTTGAGCATTAAATGGTCTGAAACTGCAGCATCTTACAGAATAAGGGACACAGTGCTGGGAACAGCATGTCTGACACCAGAAATGTTCCTAGGCTAAATTGCACTCAGGGTGAAGGGAAAAATTGTCGCACCGCACTTTGACACAGTGATGGTGAGGCCTGTGGAGAGACACACTGAGTAGGCAGAGTCTTTTGCCTGACACACGTATGGCGCCTCTCAGTGCGTCGCTCACCCACGCTTGATGCTGCACAGATTGTCATGTGTCTGTTTTTTACTGTTTTGGGAAATAAATTTACAATTTTTATATTTGATATTCTTTACATGGCTGCTCTCTACTTTTTTCTGTTCATTGCGGTACCTTCATTTGCTTGGATGGACTTCCTGACGGAAACCTGTGGGTGGAGCTGGTGAAACTTTTTGCTATAGATTAGACAGACTGCAACCAGGCTGGAGCAAACCTGGCTGATACCAGCAAGAAATAGCTATTCAATTAAGGGTCCAGGGTACCTGATGATCATCAGTAGAGACCAGTAACTAGCCACTGCGCCCTTACTGTATTACTGTCCAGGCTACTGTATTTGGCCACTAAACACTACAGTATTCACTGATAAAAACCCAAATAAAAAATATATATTTTTTCTGTGGCAATGGGCTGTGGGGTGAAGGGGCAGCAGGCAGGCAGCTACTGTGAGAGATCTCAGAGGCAGGCCATGCTGCAAAGTGCACCGCACTTATCTTCTCTATAGTGTGTGCAGTTCTGCCCAATCAGTCAGAGGACCACCTGACACTATGCTGCAGAGGGAGCCAGTGGTCTCTGGCTGGCCAGGCAGACTGCACACAACATATGGAGATGAAGCGAACACAGGCAGTAGTCCGGACACCATCACACACTTCAATTCCCTTTAAATGCACTGTATGTCACATGACTGTGACCTGGGGGTAAGCTCTACTGTCACTGTTCTTATTAAGTGTAAAGTAGTTACTTATCCTTGGCCATAGAGGGCTCCAAAAGTACGCAGCACACAGCATGGTTGGTTGTAACAGCACAGAGGACTAGAACATCAAACCTAGTGTTGTTCAAGCTAGAAAAAGGGGAGGAGACAGAAGTTGCAGGAAGCAACTGTTGGAGGAGTGGATTCTAGGGTAGTTTGGTCCTATGAGACAGAGTGAGTGGACCACAGAAGGAAGTTGAGAGACAGTAAGACAGAATCCTGTGTAATATGCTGCAGCCATTGCCACACCCGTGAAGAGAACAGCCCGCAACACAGCGCAGGAGTGGACAGGATAATACTGGTGAACCCGCAGTATCTGTGAGCTTATTACCCCCCCTGTTAGTCAGTTAAACGGTTGATTGCCAGGGCCAGTTGGTCATTCCTGTTTATCCATTGATGTTTACTGAAGTTTAACTGTATGTGAATGGCCTTGAATAAAAGCCTGTTAAACTGCCCCTACAGTGGAAACTGTTAAACTTTGATGTGTGCTGGTGAAGAGAAGAATAACAAGGCCCGACTCACTGCAAACCGCCCCCCAGAGCCCTCAAATCCTAAGAACTCTTCATAACCGACGGCTGCAACCCCTATCACAGTGACGTGTGGAGAACAATTTCGTGGCCCATACGGGGATTTTGAGTGGAATTTGAAGTAAAAAACAGGGGTGGAAACACCCAAGAGTGAGGCCCTCAGCAACCTGAAGGGAGTCTCCAGGGGCCAGACAAGTATGGACGGAAGATTTCAGCAGCGCAGTGGAAATGTTCATCAGCCGCTTTCCTCCCGCCAGTCATGTCCGCGCCACTTTACCTGCAAGGGCTGAAGCCAAGCATTAGGGGGATAGGCTCACTGCCCCCATCGCCCAGTCAATCCGCAGCACAGATACTGTCCCAGCAGCAAGCAGCAGAGTGGCCCTGCAGCAAGTTACCGCAGTCTTAAAGGGCCAGCGCGCACAAAAAGAAAATCCACGACAAATTCAGCCATGGATTTGGAGGCAACATCAATAAGATTCATTGAAGTCTCTGCTGCAGTTGTCCTATGCAGAACAAAGGAACAGACCGCAGAGATTTATGAAACTACCAGAGGACCATCTTGCTCGTGCACATGAATTTGCCGACATCTTGACAGCCCGTGAATCACTTACTGAGAGAATGGAAGATAGTTGATAAGAGGACGCTATGTTTTGGCCTTTCTTCAGAGACTAAACACAGTTTTATTGACAGTGTTGCGAGCTGGGAAACCAGAAACAGTTCAGCAACAGAAAGTGACATGTCTTCCCACTGACACAGCTGAAGGAGCTTAAAAGACCAATTAATTGCTGTACAAAAGACAGTGCAAGAGTCTGCTAAGACAGTTGAGAAATGGGGTCAGCTCCCTGATAAAAGTTCCAATCTGCTCCAAAAACCAGACATCAAAGAAGATCAATCCTGCCCAAGAGATAACCATTCGCAAAGAATTCAAAATAAATGGCCAAATTGGTGAATGAGAACATAAAGAGAGACTGTCCATAACACTAACCTGATTCACCAGATAGACGTGGGGAGACAACAAGGGGTAACAGGAAGAGAGAGATTATTGAGCGGTAAGTGAAAGCCATTAGTCCAGGGTTGCATCTCAGGAATATGTTAGAGATGGAAGACTAACCTCACCTTGCTCCAGTTAGAACAATATTAAAAAAGGGCATTACAAAGGAAGAAAGCCCTCTTATTTGTATCACACGAACTGATTAACATCTCTCAAGACCGCAAAGAGTCCCCTCAAGATTCTTGTTCACAGCCATTGCACTCAAAGGAAAAACTGTTGTTTCATCCAGAGAAGAAGAGGCTGAGAGAGGTTTGATATGGGCTAGTTCAGAAGAAGTTCCCGAGGGTCTTAGGGACAGGGTTACGTAGTGGAAACATCAAGTTCCAGCTGAAACAGTACCTTGAGGACCCTTTTATCTCAAATGAAGGTGTTGATTGAGAAGGATGAATTGGCAGCTAGTCTTGAGCCTAGAGAGAGAACAAAAGCTAAAGAAGGCTTCACTGGTAAGACGGCCGAAAGAGAGTCAACCAAAAGTTACACCATGAGCATGCAGCCAGAGAGGGTAACAGGGGAGCAAGAACCTCTTGCCCATCCACCTCGAAGGTCACCCAGAAGGTAACCGTTTAAGAAAAAACAGTGGAACACCAATGGAGAAGTAGTGAGTGAACTTCGGTCGGAACTAAGCAGAGATGAAGCCGATTATACAGACGGCGACCAAGTCAAAACCAGCAAGGCAAACAGGGTAAAGTCCAAATAGAAGACACCTCATGTGAGTCCTGCCAAGACTCCAATCAAGATAGTTACTGTTGTCACTGTCTTAAATGTGTTCAAGCGGGACTGATGCAAAAGAGTGTAGAGTGCCCAAGAGTTCATCAGGCTAAAAGACAGAGGGTTGCTGGGGAGGGGCACCAGTAAACCTCAACACAAAGGCAGTCCCAAACCAAACAACCTCTACATCCTAAATACCATCCAGGAGGAAGAACAGCTGCGCCGCGCAGTAACTACCACAGGTTATGTGACCACTCCAACAGTTACAATGGGACAGCAACACCTTCACCAAAGCATCATTGTGGCAAACGCTACTGTTTATGCTCAAGAGCCAGAAAATATCAATGAAAAGCCAGAACAGACTCCTAAAGCCTTATTGGGGAAACGAGTGGCCTAATACCATGTAAATTAAATGACTACTTTTTAAAGCTCTGTGGGATACCAGGCCCCAACCAGAATTCTAAATAAGGATGGCGAAGACACTATCAACCCATCACAACCTTCCGGTCAGTGGAAAACTGATAGGGCACGGAGAATTTTGTGGACGAGCGGGTGACCAGACAGAGATACCCTTTATAGGCTGGTTGGAAGTGCACTATTCAGCTCTGCCAAGAACATGCAACACCATTGAGTTATTAGTGCCTTTCCTAAGTCACAAGTGACAATCGTGTGGCAGAAGAACCAATCATCCGGTTACAATGTGAATGAGGAAGTGATCCACAGAACAGTCTTCTGCTACCACCGTTGTAGAATTCTGTAGCAACATCCTTTTGCCCTACGGCGACAAAAGAAGCCAAAACATTGTGGAGAAATGAAAAACAAACAGGCGGAAGGCTTGCAGAGAATCAAAGTAGTCTGCGCCCCATTACTAATTCAGCTACACCGCCTTAGGAGTGAAGTGTGGTGTGAGGGAGGGACCACGAAAGAAGTCACAAGGAGAATGCTGTTTGTGCACAAGATCCTACACAGCATGTCCGAGGCATCCCCCCCCATTACAGGATGAGGACGTGGTGACTATCCCTTACAGTGGGTATGCAAAGTGCTGTGTTTATTATGATCTCCTCAAACATGTAGTGAGGTTGGAACCCTAAAACTGTATTGGGACAACCTTGAAGCTATAAAAACAGTGTAACCCAGCCAATGTTGAGCAAGATCAGATTCTCGGGTGGAGCACAACTCTAACGTCCAACCTGCCCAGTGTTAACAGTTGCGCCCTGGAGCATGGAATGTCCCTCCAGAGAACAGTGGGACCCCCCAGTGTCTGCTTGATCATCTGATGTGCAGAAGACAACAGATAGTTAGACCTATGTTAAGAGAGGAGTGCAGGCGTCCTAAGGATATTCTGATGTTGTTTTTTAATTCCATCACTCCAACTGAAAAATCAACCTTAAGGGACACTACTCCAGTACAAAGAGCTACAGGGGTCCGGTGCTAAACCACTACATAGGAAATAAAAGAGTAACCTTCAGAACCTCTTCACAGGGGTTGGAGTTCAGAAGTCCAAGTCATCTTATTCATCCCCAATTGTCTGTGTCAGAAAGGAAGGAAGTGACCTGAGACTCTGGCGGTGATTAGAGAGCTGAACCAAGGTTCATCCCTGACCGTATCCAAGACAAGATCCAGACATGCTTAACAGTTTGTCAGGAAGTACCATGTTCTCAGTCCTGGACCAAGCGGAGCCTACCACCAAGGTTTTGTAGAAGAATCCAGCAGGCCATTAACCCGTTTCATCCACACCTGGGGATTGTATGAGTGGATCCGCATTCCCTTTGAGACTCAGTTTCGCTCCTGCGAACTTCCAGAGAGCATGGAGATCTGCATGAGGGCTGAGAGATACATTTGTCACCATACCTAATGACCATCTGATACACAGTTAAAGACATTTTTTCTGAACACGAGAGAATGTGAGAACTTGTCTTGCACGATAACCAGCAACATGGGGTCAAGCTGACACCAAAGAAGTTGTGAACTGGTTCAAAAGAAAAGTCAGAGTTCCTGGAAAAATCGTGGTCGGAGATGGAAATACGATGGATCCAGTTGAAATTGGGCCCAGTATGGCATTGAAGAACAAGCCCCCCATCCCTGTGGGAGGAATTGAGAAAGGCCTAGGCTTCCTATCCTGAATTGACCAGGACGTTACATCCAGACCTTCTCTCGGAAGATTGCAGCTCCCGTGTATGCACTCTTAAGCGGGAACCTCAATCGAGTGACACCAGAAGAAAAGAATTGAACAAAGGCAACCTAACCCAAAGCAAAGAACTCCCTTCTGCCCAACAAACCAATCAACTGGAGCTCCCCGTCACCAAGAAGTGCTGGAAGAGTTGACGTGACCGTCTAGTCAAAGCACCATTCATGGGATACCCGACTTCAATGTTCCATTTGTACTTCATTGTGTTGCATCACAAGTGGGACTTGGAGCAGTCTTGTACCAACGTCAAGATGGCAAGCTTAGCGTCATTGGCTATGGTTTCCTGAAACATGACAGCAGCAGAGAAGAACACCATCTGCATTCTGGAAAACGAGAGCCCCTAGTCTTGAAGTGGGCTATCTGTTGAAAGGATTCAGAGATACTGTGATTACAACGCCCATAGTTGTAGTTTCACCAGTACAACAACCCACTAAACCTATGTCCTCACTACTGCAAAACTCAATGCAACTGGTCAAGATGGGTTGGCGAGAACTAGCAGAACTTTAACTTCAGATCAAATATCGACCAGGAAAAGCTAATGCTGATGCAGATGTATTGTCTTGATGGCCCTTAGAACCAGAAAGAATTCATGCAAACAGTGCTCTGAAAGTTGAGCTTTGGAAGCTAATGATGAGTACCGATAGAAGCAGTACAAGACCAGCGAGAGAGAATACACACCAATGTGGTTGCCCCATAACAGTGGAAGAGTACAACTAAGGATGTGGAACAGCTTCATAACCTTTTCAATCCGTCAACTCCAAAGAATCTAATCATAAGAGCTCATTAAGAAGACAAAGTCATGGAAGAGTGCTCCAGTACATCGAACCAAGATAGACCTACCGAGTACGGAAGGAGAGGGACACAGAGTCACCAGCGACAAGCCTCTTGTAGAGAGAACGTGCCTAAAATTACTACACAATTCAGAAAGGTATACTCAACCCGCAATAAGAGGTCCAAACCTGCCAGGTGGGATTGCCAAGAAGTTTTACCATCGGATGGGTGTTAATGGAAACTTCACACGAAGAGATGGGACACTTAGGAGTTGAGAAACAGTGAACCTTGCCCGTGAACGTTTCTTCGTGGCCATACATGCGGAAAGATATTGAACATTATGTGACCAGAGAGTGTGGCTGTTTTAAGGACAAGCGTCCCACAAACGTCAGAGAGCCCAATGGGTAACATTACAACCACGATACCCGTCGAATAGTGGTGTCCATAACTGTTCTACAACCTTGAGAAATGTAAGGAGGATATGAATACATCTTAGTGGTTTATGGACCATTTCACCAGATTTGCCCAAGCCTACGCCACTACCAACAAATCTGGAACAAACGGCAGCAGAAAAGATATTTAATTACTTTGGCATAAAGTTTGGATTTCCTACAAGGCTGCATCATGACCAAGGAAGAGAGTTTGAAAATCAACCTCTTTACCAAGTTCGGAAACTATTCCGAATCAGAGGTCTCATACAACACCTTACCATCCCCAAGGTAATGTGACAGGTGGAACGTTTCAATCGTACTCTACTGTCGAAGCTCTAAAGACTCTAACATCGAAGAGAACAGAAGCTTGGAAAACTCCTTAACAACATGGTCCATGCTTACGAACTGGCACAAGAGTGATGCAACAGTTACTCCCCATCTACCTGTTATTCCGGCAGATCTCCACGATTACTATTGACAATATGTTCGATACTCCAGTGTCAGAGACCTCCAGACTTACCCAAATATGTTCTGCATGGAAAGAACGCATGCAGAGGCATATAATATTGCTTCAAAAGTTGTTACTCGAAGGACAGAGCAAAAGTAAAGCACATTATACAGGAATTGGTCATGGAGCAGAATTAACATCAGGTAGCCTGTGTTAGACAGAAACTAACTAAAAAAGGTGCCAGGAAAAACGTTCGTACATACTGGGAAACATGATACTATGTCATAGTCAAAAGGATGAGTAAAGACAGCCCAGTTTACGAGATTAAACCTGAAACATGAGGTAACAAGGACAAGATCTCTTTGCATCGGAACCTGTTGCGCACCCCGATTGTGACTACCTACCACCTAAGAGACCAACCCTGAAGCAACCCCAAACAAGACCATCAAAAAGACAGAAATTCTAAAGTATTGCCCCTTCTAGTAATAAAAATTGACTCAGAATGCTCAGATGAGGAAGACACACCTATTGCTGTTGTATGCCAGTAAAAATAGTGACATAAAATTCCTGAGCTGTAGAATTTGTGCCACAGGATTATCTGATTAATATGAAATAGGCAGAAAGTACAAACCAGAAACCCAGTTGAACAGATTCAAGATCCAGAAATAGTAAAAAAAAAAAAAGAATTATTGTCCCAGTTGTTGAGTTAGAGGACTGTTGATTCAATTCAGCTGAACTGAGGATGACCAGCAGAAGAATCAGACTAGATATCTCATGAGACTAGCTAACCAGAAACACAGAAGAATTGCAGCAGAAAGGTTTCCTCAAGAGAAAGAAGAAGACCCATGAATGCAGACTTATGACCCCTTTGGGGAGAACCGAGTGCGGTATCCACGACCGTTCAGTTAACACAGGTAATATTTCCCAGATCAGGTAAGAAGCCTGAGAATACTTTCCTACCACCAGTCTGTAAAGACCGACGAAAATGGGTTTAAAAAAAAGACTGTTCAAATGGACTGAAAAATAAAAGAATTTCATAGCTAGTTAGCATAGAATTCGCTGGTTGAAGATGGTCGGAAAATATTCCAAGCAAAGATGTAAATGTCAATTTTTTACTTGAAATTGTTTTTGTTGTTGTGCTCTTCTCTTTTTCTTCGTTTTCAGGAGAATGTCACAAGACTAAGAGATAGCGTAGGATGTTTAAATAATTTACATTGATCCTTTATGTAAGGTCAAAATTCTTGAGGTTGTCACCTCTCTTTAGTAGAGGCAGGCCTAGAAAATAGTACTCCGACAGTGAAGTAATCGGGAAATGGGAAATAGTAAGATACTGTCTTCTTTGAGTGTGAAACCGGTCAAACACTTAAGAAGATAAAACGTATTTAAGGTAAAAGCCTACCCGACTAAACTTAGAAGTCCTAGTAAGACTCCTTTATGGACTGTCCCAACTATTGTAATTGCTGAATGTCGAGGACGACATTAAATCCAGAGGAGAGACAAAAAAACAAAAAAATGTGAACCCGGGGAAGCTCTAGCTGTCACTGTTCTTATTAAGTGTAAATAGTTTGACTTAACCTGGCCATTAGAGGGCGCCAAAAGTACCAGCACAGACAGCAGGGTTGGGTGTACAGCAACAGAGGACTAGAACAGTCAAAAAACCTAGTGTTGTGCATGCTAGAAAAAGGGAGGAGACAGAAGTTGCCTGGGAACACTGTTGGAGGAGTGAATCTGGGTAAGTTTTAGGTCCTATGAGACAGAGTGAAGGACACAGAAAGATGTGAGAGACAGTAAAGACAGAATCCTGTGTGTATGCCTGCAGCCATTTGCACACCCACCGTGAAGAGAACAGCCACAATGCACAGCTGCTGTAGTGACATATATGACTGGAGAACCCTCAGGTATTCTTAGCTTAGTTACCGCCCCCCTGTTAGCGTTTAAACTGTGTGATTGGCCAGAGCCATTTTGCATTGCTGTTGTATCATTGATGTTTGCTGATGTACTGTATGGAGAATGGACTTGAATAAAACCTGTTAAACTGCCCTACAGTGGAAACTGTTAACTTTGATGTGTGCTGTGAAGAGGATAATAACAAGGGCCCAACTCACTGCAAACCCCCCCAGTTCCCTCAGAATCCTAAAGAACTCTTCATACCCCACGCTGCAACCCTATCACAGTGGCGTGTGGATAACATTACACTATTTTCACCTCTGCTCTACAGTATAGCAGCCAGGTGGCCCGAGCATGTAGGGGACGGCAGGAGGTGCACAAGAGAATTGGGAGGGGCGGACTGTGGGGGAGAGAAGAGGGGTGCAATGGAGCAGGAGCACTGAGGCACCGAGAACAATTATCCTGTTTTGTGATTGCAGAAGTAGTTACATGGTTACTGTGAAGCTGCTTGGCTGTGCACAGTGAAAATCTCCCGGCCCCTTATTCTGAGTGAGAGAGTCGAGCGGCGCCCCCCTGGTGGGCGGTGCCCTGGGCCACTGCCCGTCTCGCCCGCCCCTTGTAAATCTTGGGCTAATGAGTGAATGAGCAAAGGCAGGGTTACTGTGACAGGTCTTTAGTAGGGTGTCAGAGATATATACAACATTCAATCACTTAACACTTTTTTGTAATGTTTGTATAATTGTAAATCTTGGGCTAATGAGTGAATGAGAAAGGCCAGGTTCTTGTGTCAGGCTTTAGTAGGGTGTCAGAGAGATGGGAAGATTATTTACCCTCCTCTAATATCCATTTCCGCCCTTTACAAGTATTCCCTAGAAATGCTACGTGTTTATCTGTCCAACAAAATAACTCCAGTCTGATCCATCCCTTGAGGAAAAGGACAAACCTAGAGGAAAAGAATGTATAGGTGGAAAAACAAAACAAAGGCAAAAGCTGCTATAATAGATAAAACCCACACTATTGATGCAAAGGGCCTGAGTGCCAGAGGAACTTTTAATATCTCTGATTAAGAACTTGATAGGGTTGAAATAGAAGTCTTAGATAAGGGCTTATCACTTTGTCCCTTAGATAATCCAAATTTATTTAAACTTTCATGGACCTTAATTGGTTCATCTGAAGGTTGACATTGAAAAGACTTTTCTGTATGAATAAACTGGCAAACAGGCAGTCTATAAAAAGAAGCAATCATCCTTATTATTATTTGTAATTTGAATTATATTAATGACTTTTACTACACAGATGTGTTTGAATTAACATGAATTATACTTTTGGATCTTGTTTCTTCGAACCTTAAAGTTTGAAAATTAAATAATAAACATTTTCACCATTCATCGTTATTAAAAATTCTGCACCGTTTCTGTTTTAGCTGCTCCTTTAGTGATCCATTGTCTACAGCTCGCCTCCAGGGAATACGACCAGGGCTGTGTGTTCCTCAGTCCTGATCGCACATGCTCAGACATCACCTCTCTTCCCAGGTAGCTACTGAGTGTTCAAACTCCGGGTGCTGTCATTCTACTCCTGTCCTTTGGACTAGTTAGTAATAAGTCAAGCAGTGCAAATAGAAAAAAGAAACCTCAATGAGGTATGTGCATTGATAAAGAGGAAAACAAATCCACAAGTTAAGTTCCTGCAGGGATATGAACCAAGGACCCGTGTGCTGTAAAGCAAAAATGTTACCTCTGAGCTACATTGTAGCTACTTTTAATTCTATACATAAACAGACCTTTCTTTGACTAAAGAGAAGAAAGGCCTGGTGTTGTCATCCTGCAGGGTCACATGATATGCAATTCAAACAAATCACACGCGCCCCCTTCTGAGCATCGTCTTTCAAACTTATAGAGGCTGGAGGCCCCCATGTGGACATTTGTTATGTTATGGTTCTTTTCATGTTAAAGCATATGAATTAGATTAACCCCTTAACGATCGCCCACCGACTCTAGACGTCGGCTGGTGCGGGTCGTTCGTCTGCAGCGACGTCTTAAGACGTCGCTGCAGACATCGGGGTTTGCGGCGCCCGGCCCCGCAATTGCGCTGGAATTAGCGCTGTACTACACATTCCCGATCCCAGAGCATATCCTGTGAGCACCGGGTAGCGGCGGAAACCTCCGCAACCCGGGGTTTTAACCCTTTGATTGCAGCGGTGCATTACCGCAGCGCAATCAAAGGGTTCCCCTGCTCTGTCGGGTGATCGGAACACCCGGTGACCCGACAGAGCCCGGGAAACCGCTGCACAGTCAGCCCTGGGGACCTAGAGTGGCCCCAGAGCTGTCTGTGTATGAAGACAGTGACTAGGACGCACTTTGTGCTGTCCTGAACACTGCCTGTGTCAGACTGACACAGATTAGAATGTATTAGCATATATGAATATGCTAATACATTACTAAGTGTACAAAAAAAAAATGTAAAAAAAAATGTAAAACAGTTATCCCTGCATGGGATTAAAAAAAAAAGTAAAACAAACCATAAAAAGTGTTAAAAAAAGTGTAAAAAATAAATAAAAAAATGTAAAAAAAATATTTAATAGAAAATAATTGTGCATAAATTACACGCACGAAAAAACCTACACATATTAGGTATCCACATGACCGTAATAACCTGTAGAATTAATCTAACAAGTTATTAGGCGTGAAATGTGAATGGTGTTAAAAAAAAAAAATACTGCAATTATTTATAAGTGAACTTAAACTATTCCCCCATAAAGTACAACTTGTCTCGAATAAAACGAGGCCTCATACAGCTGCATCATTGAAAAAATAAAAAAGTTACAACTGTTGAAACGCAAGGAGGCAAAAACTAAAAAAATGTTCTTGTCATTAACTACTTTTCAGGCTATCGGCTTAAGGGGTTAAATCTAAAAGATAACTGAAGCTAAATGTAAGTTAAATACAGATTGCTGCCATTAAAAAGTTATCTGTTAAAATAAAAGTTATTAATAGTAAAATTAAAAAGAATATTATCCGATATACAGCATTACAGAAAGTAAAAGGGGTGTTCCTGTGAAGTAAAGTCCACTACATAGATAATTTCTCAGCTGCGAGTCGATCGTGCATGAAAATGAGGAGGGCAGCGCTTGTGGCCGCTCTCTACAGTCATTTTTATGGAAGCTCATGAGTGTAGCCAAGTGCATACACTCGATTATATTAGAAACTCCCATAGGAGTGAATGAAGAGGAAAACCACAAGCGCCGCCCTCCTCATTCTCATGCATGGTCAGCTTACAGCTAGCTGAGAGGTGGTCTACGCAGTAGTCTTTACTTCAAGGGAACACCCCTTTAACCAATTATCCAACAAATGTTTTTGCCAGATCTTTGTATAAGCTACTTCATAAGGTCACCCATCAATTCCATATTTCTATTTTTTTGTCTAAATACACAAAACACTCCTCATCCACCATGATAGGACCACTGTGGCAAAAATAAATTCCCAACTTAAACTTTTTAGGCTTCATTGATAACATTCTGCAAAGATTTGCGATAATCTTCCATTATATATCAGGGACTCTAGTCATCTAGTTGCCTAAATGCAGGGATTTACCTCGGAAAATCTTATGTGGCGAGTATGGGTTTGAAAACTGTCAGCAAGTTCCTATCAGTTGATTTGTTATTGTCGAATATCCGAGAAGAGCTTATCATAATTTGAGTTTTGGCCTGGGGTGCCTGAGGCAAGCCAGTGGAGTTAATTCTAAGAGCACACCAGTGAAGTTGACTATTAGGGCCCACCAGTGAAATTGATTCTTGATCCTACAGCTACTATACATGACTGCACATGACTCTTGCACACCTCCTCTTGTTTTTTGCCTCTTTTTCCATCTTTCTCCCTGAAAAGCAGCCTCGGGCCTGTCATACCTAAGGGCCCATTGGAGATGTTTCCCCTGCTTTTCTGTAGGACAGTCCTAGCAGTCACTATAGCATACAATGATTTTCTATAACAATTCATATTTAAGCAAAAGGACCCACGGAATTAAATTCTCAGTGTGTTAAGTAACTCTTTATGGGGGTTTTGACAAATATAGTGGCTTCAGAGGACATGACAATACAGTTCTAAAATAAAAGATATATTGATGACATTATCTTAAACGGGTTTTCTTTCCCTACAAAGATTAGCTTTCAACATGGAGACAGGTAAGTGAAGACTTTTTCTAAAGACATTGGTCTTTTGATTTTACTTTAGTCAGGAGATAAGAGAGATTTTATCTGTTTTGAGTGCACATAGGTTTCTATGGTTACCTGACCATAACTCTGTTATCTGATTAGCTCACTCTGAGGAGACTAATTATCTCTAGCAAGATTAGCTTTTGTTTACAGATAAGCAATTGTTTTCACTCAGCGCACATGTAGCTTTGTTTACTGAAGATTAGCTCTCCTGCCCTTTGTAATGTTTCAGCTAGTTACAGAGAAACTAAATACAGTGGGAAAAAAGTATTTAGTCAGCCACCAATTGTGCAAGTTCTCCCACTTAAAAAGATGAGGCCTGTAATTGACATCATAGGTAGACCTCAACAATGAGAGACAAAATGAGAAAACAAATCCCAAAAATCACATTGTCTGATTTGGAAAGAATTTATTTGCAAATTATGGTGGAAAATAAGTATTTGGTCACCTACAAACAAGTAAGATTTCTGGCTCTCACAGACGTGTAACTTCTTCTTTAAGAGGCTCCTCTGTCCTCCACTCATTACCTGTAGTAATGGCACCTGTTTGAACTTGTTATCAGTATAAAAAACACCTGTCCACAACCTCAAACAGTCACACTCCAAACTCCACTTTGGTAAAGACCAGAAACAAAATTGTAGCCCTGCACCAGGCTGGGAAGACTGAATCTGCAAGAGGCAAAACAGCTTGGTGTGAAGAAATCAACTGTAGGAGCAATAATTAGAAAATGGAAGACATACAAGATCACTGATAAACTCCCTCAATCTGGGGCTCCACACAAGATCTCACCCCGTGTGGCCAAAATTATCACAAGAACGGTGAGCAAAAATCCCAAAACCACACGGAGGACCTAGTGAATGAACTGCAGAGAGCTGGGACCAACATAACAAAGGCTACCATCAGTCACACACTACGCCGCCAGGGACTCAGATCCTGCAGTGCCAGACGTGTCCCCTGCTTAAGCCAGTACATGTCCGGGCCCATATGAAGATTGCTAGAGAGCATGTGGATGATCCAGAAGAGTATTGAATGTCATATGGTCAGATGAAACCAAAGTAGAACTGTTTGGTAGAAACACAACTGGTCGTGTTTGGAGGAGAGAGAATGCTGAGTTGCATCCAAAGAACACCATACCTACTGTGAAGCATGGGAATGGCAACATCATGCTTTGGGGCTGTTTCTCTGCAAAGAGACCAGGACAACTGATCCATGTCCATGAAAGAATGAATGGGGCCATGCATCGTAAGATTTGGAGTGCAAACCCACTTCCATCATGAAGATAAAACATGGCTGGGTCTTTCAGCATGACAATGATCCCAAGCACACCACCAGGGCAATGTAGGAGTGGCTTCGTAAGAAGCATTTCAAGGCCCTGGAGTGGCCTAGCCAGTCTCCAGATCTCAACCCCATAGAAAACCTTTGGAGGGAGTTGAAAGACCGTGTTGCCCAGCAACAGCCCCAAAACATCACTGCTCTAGAGGAGATCCACATGGAGGAATAAGCCAAACTACCAGCAACAGTGTGTGCCAACCTTGTTTGACCTCTGTCATTGCCAACAAAGGATATATAACAAAGTATTGAGATTAACTTTTGTTATTGACCAAATACTTATTTTCCACCATAATATGCAAATAAATTCTTTCCAAATCGGGATTTGTTTTCTCATTTTGTCTCTCATAGTTGAGGTCTACCTATGATGTCAATTACAGGCCTCTCATCTTTTTAAGTGGGAGAACTCGCACAATTGGTGGCTGACTAAATACTTTTTACCCCACTGTATACTAATCACTGCTAAAGAATCACCCATAGCCTGATAAGACCAGAGTAAAAGAAAATCTGTCTGTGACTGTAAAACTGCAGAGTGAGAAAACACTTTTATTCTAATTTTTAGGGGAAACTAATTGACCAAAAAAACGCTATTATGGCATTTGGATTTTTTTTTCTTCTATGGTGTTCAGCATACAGGGTAAATTATGTTATAGTTTAACAGATCAGAATTTTATGGATGCAGCGATACCAATTATGTGTAACCTTTCATTATTTAATTTTTTTTATTTGTAAAATTGCAAAAGGGGGGTTGATTTGAAAATAAATTTTTTTTTTTTAGTTCAGACTTTAAAATGTTATTTTTTTACTGTAACATTGAGTCCCCCTAGGGTGCATCATCATCGTTTATACAGCCTATTGCATTAGACAATGCAATAGAGTGTAAAAATATGGCGGTTTTACTACTTCCTGCATAAGGCAGGAAGTAGTAAAATGACAAATTTGACGGCGATGGAAGCCTTCACAAGGCTTCCAGCTGCCATGTTAACTGATCAGGACTAGAGATGGGCGAATTTCCCGAAATTCGGTTCGTTCACTTTGCCGGATTTCTCGGCAAAAAATAACTTCGTTCCGAATTACTTCGGGATGAATCACGTTAAAAAACAGCTATTTCCAGGCTGCACAGAGCCTGCAGGGTGCTGTAGAACGTTGTGCCATGCTTAAATATGCAGAGGGAGCTTGGTTTGGTCTTCATACAATGTTGTGTTTTAGTATGACACGCAGATGACTGCCGCCGCTCTTAGAATCGCTTCACTATAAAATTCCCTGGGCACTTAAGAGGGCAAAACATACCAAAAAAAAGAAGGGGGAATGTAGCCTGTAAAGCCATGGCAGCGACAGCTGGAAAAAACAAGCTGAGGGCAAAGGGGCAAACACATGAAGAGTGTGGAGGTGGGGCGGCACCACGCGCATGGGGTCAGACATGGCACAATGATTTTTGGGAAAGGGGAAAAAAAGGGATAGGCCACAGGGGGAAAATGCACAGGTGGAGGTCACGCAGCACACAGCAGCAGATGAGGCAACAGGGGCCAATGAATTTGGTGGGCCAAAAGAGAGATAGCAACAGGGGGACAATGACAGTTGTGAGGTCCGGCAGCAGCCAAGCACAGCATGAGGTAACAGGGGCAAAATGACATTTGGGGTGGCAAAACGGGAGTAGGCCAAAGGGGGACAATGAAAAGTGTGGAGGTAACGGCAGCAGCAGCATGAGGTCAAACATGGCACAATGACATTCTGGGGTGGCAAAAACGGTGGGCCCACAGGTGGGACAATGACACGTGGGGAGGTCAGGGCAGCAGCCACACAGCAGCATGAGGTCAACAGTGGCACAATGAATTTTGGAGGTCCCAAAAACGGGGGTGGGAAAGTGGACAATGACAGTGTGGGGGGTAGGGCGCAGCCACAGCAGCGCTGAGTCAAACAGGCACAATGAAAATTTGGAGGGGCCCCCAAAAACAGGGGGGTAGACAGGGGGAAAATGACAGTTTGGGGGTCACCGGCACCCAAGCAGAAATGAGGTAGACATGGAACAATGAAAATGGAGGTCCAAACAGGGAAATAGGCAAAGGGGGACAATGACAAGTGTGAGGTCACGGCAGCAGCCCAGCAAAATGAGGTCAGACAGTGGCACAATGACATTCTGGGGGGGAAAAAAAAAGGATAGGCCACAGAGGGGGGACAATGACACATGGGGAGGTCAGGGGCAACCCAAGAAAATGAGGTCAGAAAATCACAATGACATTCGGAGGTGGCAAAAACAGGGTAGGCCACAGAGTGGACAATAACAGTGTGGGGGTCACGCAGCCCCACAGCAGCAGCATAGGTCAAACAGTGGCCATACATTTGGGGGTGGCAAAAACAGGAGGGGCCACAGAGTGGCACAATGCCCCATTGTGGAGGTCACGGCACACCACACACAGCATGAGGTCGAAAGTGGACAATATTTTGGAGGTGGGAAAAAGAATCGGGCCAACAAAGGGGGACAATAACAGTGTTGGGGCACAGCACAGCATGGGGTCAGACAGTGGACAATGACTTTTGGGAGGTGGCAAAAAAAGGAGTAGGCCCAAAAGTGGACAATGACACAGTGGGGAGGTCACGGCGCAGCCACAGCAGCAGCATGAGGTAAAACAGGGCACAAAAAAGTGTGTGGCACGGCATCACCCCACAGCAGCAGCAGAGGTCAAAGTGGCAAAATGAAATGTGTAGGTCCGGCAGAGCAGCTGAGGTCAGACAGTGGACAATGAACTGAGGTGGCAACCATGAGGCAAAGGGGGGGACAATGACATTTGGGGGTCAAAAACAGGAGTAGGAAAACGAGGGGACAATGACAAGGGGGGAGGTCACGGCACAGCCACAGCAGCAGCATGGGGTCAGACAGTGGCA